>PVHX01001573.1:0-201402 GCA_004024805.1 Geosciurus inauris
TTTTGATTTGCATTTCTCTAATGGCTAGAGACGTTGAACATTTCTTCATATATATGTTTATTGATTGTACATCATCTTCTGAGAGGTTTCTATTCAGCTCCTTAGCCCATTTATTGATTGGATTATTTGTTTTTTTGGTGTTAAGTTTTTTGAGCTCTTTATATATCCTGGAGATCAGTGCTCTGTCTGATGTGCGTGTAGCAAAAATTTGCTCCCAGAATGTATATTCTGTTCACTTCATTGATAGTTTCTCTTGCTGAGAAGAAGCTTTTTAGTTTAAGTCCATCCCATTTATTGATTCTTGCTTTTATTTCTTGTGTTATAGGTGATCAGACATCTTCTTAAGGTCCCACTTGGACCCTAGTTCTTAAATAGTTCTGTGAAGCTAAAGCTTTACTGCAGGTTGGTTATCTATTCTCAAAATTGAGTGGCTCAAGCAACAATCATCTATTTGTTCATGATTCTTTAATTTGGCTGTGACTCAGCAAGAACAGTGTGAGTCTGTCCCATGTGGTACCAATTTCCAAGATGGCTCACAAATATGGCTGGCAAATTGGTACTCAGTTGGGGCAGTAAGCCAAGGACACTTCTGCTGGCAGGATTCCTAGGTTCTCCTCCATGTGGCCTTTGCATGTGACCAGTTTGGGCTTCCTTCTCTGGTCCACAAAAGTCAGGTTTCCTACATTATAGTTACCTCTCACGAGAGTGCAAAAGCAGAAACTGCTAGACCTTGTTTAGGCCTCCTCTTGAAACTAGCATAGCACCATTTCTGCCAGTTTATGGGGCAGCTTGGATTCAAGGGGAAGGGCTACATAGAATGTGAGTAGCAGGAAGTGTGATACACTGGGAGCTGTCAATGTAGCAGTCTTCCGGTTTGGTCCCCTGGTTCTCATGGCTCTTTCTCCCCTGATATCTCACTTGGCACCCCTATTGTTCAAAGTTTTAGGGACCTGCCTTCCTCCTGCTAGAACTCCCAGACTGAAATTCTTCTTTTCAAACTTTATCCTCTTGGTAGTTATCCCATGCCATCTGGCACAACCATTGCTTTCCCCCATGAAGTTTTCTGGAGCCTTCCTACTAGACTGCCTGGCCCTTCACTAAACTTCTGAGTCTCAGAGGCCGGAATACGCCTACAGGCAGGGACAGGGGCCAAGGAGTGCGGGGAATTGTGAGACATATATATGAATCATCTTCCCTGAAAGTTGATTTTACTTGAAAATATAGACTTAAAAATTCTCTTTGCAATCATTATTTTTATATAAAAACTTTTATATATATAAAAGCTAATGTGAACATGTTTTTGAATAAAACATAGAATTGTATTGAAATTTTTTCAGATGGGGGAAAAGGGATTCCAGGACATTTGAAGCTTATTGTGTTTGTTTCAAACTATACTCCAGACTCCTAGGGTATGGATGTTCTCCCATGCCACTGCAGGTCTGTTCACTTTTTATTACCAGAAACTCTCTTTCTGGTCTTGCTTTTCTTGCCATGATCCAGGTCCAGATGAGGCTACATTATTACATGGGCCTTGACTGTGGCCTTAAAATGCTTGTCGCCTATTTCAACTTTCCTGTGAAGGGAGAAACCCATTTGGTGAAGGAGGAGGAAATGCATATTACTTCTGTTTCCTCCTTCTGGGGTCTAAAACTTGTTCTAAACTTTGCTTCACTAAAACCAAACCCTGCTACGTGCTCTATGATCTCTCTCACTGCTTGTTGTCCTGCCTCTCAGTACCACTGAATATAAGAGTATTGTTTGAGTGGAAACCACGGGGGCTGTGGATCCCCTCCTCTGCTGCTGTCCTTAATATGGCAGAAGTGTTCTTGTGGTGCTGCAGGAACTTCGGCAATTCCTCACTTCTGATTCCCTGGTCTTTTGTGATGTCTCAGAAGCTGCACTATCACGTAGGCTGAGTTGGTTACTATGGACCCCAAGTCCTTCACCAAGGATGAAGGCAAGGATGGTGCCTAGAGAGCTTGCTGGTGAATTTAGGCAGGGCCTCGGGAATGCTAGCAAGCTTTATCTCTTTTGAGTACAGTGGAGGCTGGAGACTTCAGCTGCATGAGCCAGGATGACGAAGCCTCCTCCTGAAGGGGAAGAGTGTGGCGGTGGACCATGGGGATTACAATTGCTTGAGTCCATTGCTGAGCTCCAATAAACCTTTAAATCACTACTGAGGAATAAGGTTGTTCTTTAACATGCCTCAAATCTTAGCCTAACTAAGTCTCATGATATTCCTTTATTCTCTAGTTTATTTACTATTTCTTTAATTGACAAAATGTGTTTATTGTATATATCATGATGTTTTGAAATATGCATGTATTATAGAATGGCTAAATCAATTTAATTAGCTTATGCTAACTTATAATTAAATTACCTCATACATATACTTACCGCTTTTTTTTTTTTTTTTGGTACCAGGGATTGAATTCAGGGGCACTCAACCACTGAGCCACATCTCCAGCCCTATTTTGTGTTTTATTTAGAGACAGGGTCTCACTGAGTTGCTTAGCGCCTCATCGTTGCAGAGGCTGGCTTTGAACTTGTGATTCTCCTGTCTTAGCCTCCCAAAGTGCTGTGATTACAGGCGTGCGCCACTGCGCCTGGCTTACTTACTGTATCTTGAGATGGGAACACTTAAAATCTATTCTCTTAGCAATTTTCAATACATACATTGTTATTAATTATAATTGCCATGCTGAACAATAAATCTCTTGAACTTATGCCTTCTAACTGAAAATTTGTGCCCTTTAACTAACATTTTCCCATACCCATCCATCCCTGCCTCAGTCCCTGGTAACCAGTGTCCTACTCTCTGTTTCTAAAGTTCATCTTGTGAAGATTCCATATGTAAGTGAGATTATGTAGTATCCCGTGGAATTTAAATCCTGTCCCATCATCACTGAATCCCAGAGAACACAGTGCTAGTCTTCTTTGAGTTGTTGAGTTGTGTACTTGTTGATGTCCGGCCCAGCTAGTCTCCTTAAAGAACTTGGTGCCGAGTGGCGCATGGCTGTAATCCCAGCAGCTCAGGAGGCTGAGGCAGGAGGATCATGAATTCAAAACCCTCCTCAGCAAAAGCGAGGTGCTAAGCAACTCAGTGAGACCCTGTCTCTAAATAAAATACAAAATAGGGCTGGGGATATGGCTCAGTAGTTGACTGCCCTGAGTTTAATCCCTGGTTACCTCCCACCCCACACCACAAAAGGCAAAAACAAAGCCAAAAATTTAATATTTTGGACTCAATGAGAACCTCAGTACTTTTAAAAAAAATTTTTTTTAAGTTGTTGATGGACTTTTATTTTATTCATTCATATACATACTGGGCTGAGAATTGAACCCAGTGCCTCACACATGTGAGGCAAGTGCTCTAACACTGAGCCACAACCCCAGCCCAACCTCAGCACTTTTGATGATGTTTTGGTTACGTTTTCAAACCCTCAGTACTTTTCTCCTAGTGGTTCATAGTGCTGCAGAGACAGAATTAAGGGAACCATAAGATCTTGAACCTTATTTTCTCACTTACAGTCTTGTGCCTTTGGATGGGTAGCCTTAAAGCCTGGTTTGGTCAAGCCTTCTGTGAGCACTGGATCAGGTGTTCATTGCAAACCCTGTTAAAATGCCTTGGCCTCCAGTGTTAGTCTCATCTCAAGTCCTTTTTTTAAATGTTTTTTTAGTTGTAGATAGACACAATATCTTTATTTTATTTATTTATTCTTATGCGATGCTGAGGATCAAACCCAGTGCCTCACACATGCGAGGCAAGCCCTCTACCACTGAGCTATAGTCCTAGCCCCTCATCTCAAGTCCTTTAGTTGGGAACTCTGAGGCTAGGGAACTAACTCATCCTTGATGAACCAGACACCAATGGAACTGGATTCAAGCCCAATGGGTTAGGGAAGAAGTCTAATGCATAGCTGGATGTTTTCCTCACTATTCTTCCATGGGAATGCATGTTTTGAATTCTTTTGAGAGAGACTGAAGTTTGCCTGCCACTTGGAACAGATGAGAACACAGAGCCAGTTATTCAGAAAAAAGGAGTTGAATGAAAGAGAAGTGGAGGTTGGTGTATTAATGCAGGGGACTACTCGCCCATTCCTTGGTTGTTCTACTCACAAGCTTAAAGTAAAAAGACTACTTTAATAGAAAGTTTCGTTCACAAAGCAATTCCATTAAATAGGTCCCAATAACTTTAGCT
Source organism: Geosciurus inauris (assembly GCA_004024805.1). NCBI lineage: Eukaryota > Metazoa > Chordata > Mammalia > Rodentia > Sciuridae > Geosciurus > Geosciurus inauris. The sequence goes on from PVHX01001573.1 coordinate 4,202, forward strand.
GATGAAGCTAGCTCCTGACACACAGAGAAAATGCACTGGGGATTTGTTATTTTGTTGATATTGGGCCCTAACAGAAAAACTTTGTTAGATTTTCCATAGAATGTTCCATGGATGTATTAGCCAAATTCATTTTTATATTTAACAGCGTCATAGCAGGGCTCTAAAAGATAGACTTCAAGCATTATATTAATGTGCCCTTGGAATGACAAACCAGGTAGTTAAGTTGATTAATAGAAGCTATGTTTATTCACCACTATGAAAAAATGAAGCTAGAGGGGTCAATAAGTGAACTCTTTGTGAAGGCCAGTGCTATCAACCCTATTAAAATATTAACATTGTTCCCATTCCACGGCTGCTTCACTGATCAATTCTTTTTTATGTATTAATTTAGTTTTCAGGCTAAGTGCTTTCCCAAATCTTGTCCAGGCAAATAAGATAAAACACAGGTAACAGTCACATCAAATAATGATCATGGTTAGTGTCAACTTCTTTGCAACACCGTAAGCAGGAAGAAAGGACGGTCCTTAGCAGGAAAAGAAGGCTGCAACCAAGGGCACACCAAGACGTTGCGTCTTTCCAGCTTGATAAATCGCTGTACTATTAAATCTCACTCAATTCATATTATCTCCGAGGATCTGTACAGTCAGTGAGCAAAGTTCTCTTGAACAAGCTAATCTCAAGGTTCACAGATTATCCAAACACCATTTCTTTTCTGGACTGACTGTACCCTTCACTTTTGGCACAATGAGTTACATTTCCCTGTCAGTAAAACTGGCTTTTTTATTTTGCAGGGGAAAAGGAGGCTGGTAAATTTGTTGGGGGGGCCAGAGCTAGGGGCCCTAATGAGTCAATGATTAATTCATCTTTCTTTAACCACCAGGGATCATCCAGTTGGGAGAGCAGTGGTGATTAATCTAACTCATAAATCTAAGCTGCTTGGTGTGTGTGTGTGTGTGTGTGTGTGTGTTTCTATTTTTTATTGAAGAGAAAAGAAAAACTGCTGATTACCCACACCTGGCACTCATCCATTAACGATACTTGCCTTGCCCCACCCCTGGCACCTGAGGTTGCGTGCCACTAGTTTTTCACACTAAAACCATAGCTAATGTCTATCAGGGAAACTTGCAATTTCCAGAAGCCCAAATGCTCAGTTTGGAGAGGCTTCAACCCTGTGGGCCTCTTAGTAGACAGAGGTGAGCTGAGTCCATATGCCTTTGACCTTTCAGGATGCTCCAGCCTACTTCTGACCTTGGCTGTCTCCATGTCTGTAAATGAGGACATTCTTTCCAGAGCCATCTAGGTCACTCTAGCCATGAACATGCTAAAGTGATTCTTTTGGGGATAATCAAAATTCTGCTTTTCTGTTTTCAGTGTCTTCCTTTTCTTGGATTATCTAGTGAGGCTATTTTTTTTTCTTTTTTCTTTTGGTACTGGGGATTGAAGTCAGGGGCACTGAGCCACATCCCCAGCTCTATTTAGTGTTTTATGTAGAGGCAAGGTCTCCCTGAGTTGCCTAGCACCTCACCGTTGCTGAGGCTGGCTTTGAATAGTGAGGCTATTTTTAAATGAGTTGTTTTGAGTACATCATAGTATCTGATGGCATTAAAAACATCACTGTTAATGACTTTGAAATTTATATTTCAAATTTGACTTCTCTACGATCCATATACTTCTATGTTTAATTGCTTTGGATTTCCAATTTAATTTGTAATAGGTATCACAATAGGTATTTGTTTTGTTTTTTTCCCTCCAAAGTTGTCCCCCACCAAGGCCCCAGCATGCTCATATCAATTTCATTAAGTTGCTCAGACCCCCCAAAATAGGATTCATTCTGATTTCTCTCTTTACTTTCTCACAGCATGACCATCTGATGGTCTATTTTCAAAATATATATCAAATATGGACAATTTTCATCACCTCCATTCCTATTACTGTAGTTCAAGACATTTCTAATCATTTTTTTGTCCTCTAGACTACTGCACAGATTTCTGAACTTTCACTCTTGTCCTTGTTCAGTATAAACCTAAGACCAAAGTGATCAGACTGCTTCCTTGCTCAAATCCCTTAAAGGACTCCTGTTGCATCCAGGACCATGTTTGCAATGCTGTTATGATTTTTCCCCCCTCTTTTTCTGTTTAGGTACTGGAGATTGAACCCAGAGGTGCTTTACCACTGAGCTACATCCTTCATCCTTTTTATTTATTTTTATTTTGAGACAGGGTGTTGCTTAAGTTGCTGAGGATGGCTTTAAACTTGGGCTCCTCCTGTCTCATCCTCCTGAGTTGCTGGGATTACAGGAGTGCACCATTGTTCCTGGCCCTAAAGATCTTTTAAAGCTCATTTTCTACTACTTTCCCTTAATCATGATTCTCAGTTACACTGCCTCAATGTTTTCCCATTTCAGAGCTTGGGTTTTTGCTCTTTCCTTCTCTTGAGCTATATTCCCCTTCAACCTTTGCCTGGCTTGATCTCTTTCATTTCTTTTGGAGTCATTTTCAGCTCTGGTGTCTTTACCCCTTCAGAAAAGTCTTCTTAATCACCATGCCATAAATACATAAGTTTTAAGACATTTTTATATTTTGTATTCCCCAATGGGAATAAAGTCCAAGAATTCAGGAACCTGTTTACCTTGCTCATTAGTGTCCCCAGCAGTAGAACAAAACCTGGAACATATATTGCTTACTAAATAAATAAATCCATTTTTATATATACTGTTGTACTGGGACTCAACTAGAGAGAATTAAATGAATTAATGATAAGCAAAGTTCTTCAGGTAGGATTTGGAGAATAATAGAAAAGTGATAAAGAAGAAGACAATATTGGAAGCTAGGGTAGCTGCTTTCTAACTTTTCTTATCCTTTAATCAAAAAGCTTAAACTAGGGCTGGGGATTTGACTCAATGGTACAGTGCTAGTCTGATAGGAGTGAGACACTGGGTTCAATCCCCTGTACTACAAGGAAAAAAATAAATAAAAAAGCTTAAACTATAAAGTAGCATTTATGGATGGTTTTTATTTTTTATTTATCTTTTCTGTCTACTGCATGGGCGAGGTGAATATAAAATTGCATAATATGTTACCCCATATACCTGTGTGCGCGTGCGCAAAAGTATGTGAGTGTGTGTATAATAGGGATAGGTCTTAGTAAAAAAGGAGTAAGGAAACTTCTATAAACTATAGGTACTCATGTTTTACAACCAGACCCAATTCATAAACATGCTATAATATACTTTGCAGTAAGCAATATAAGCTGTAGAAAAGAGGTCAGTGAGTTGGCCAGTTATACGTGGGCCTCATGAGTAACTTCCTTCTTTTACTAAAACCAAACAACACTAAAACTAAAACTAAATGCTGTGCCTTAAAGGAAGGGGAAGCAATCAAACTCAGAAGAGAAAGAGACCTGCCTGGGGATAAGCTAAAGTAATGTTACTGGGACTTGTGGAGGCCATTTCCAGGTACCTGTGGCATTAAAATTCAAGTCAGGAGGCTCTTGCTGCTTCCTGTTTTGGAGAAAATAATACTGCAGTGATGCCATCAATGTCAGTCACCCCACCCCCTCCCAGGACACCATAGAGGCCATATACTGTTATAGGGAATTCACCAACTTGATTCTCCGCCCATTTGTGACACCTTCCTGTTGTTCTTGGGGATGATATCTATCAATTGGAAATGTGATAACATGCACTCAGCTCTCCCCAATCATTCCAAAGGAGTATTTTGTTTTACCTGGAGAGAATTATGGGGGTGGAGGTGGAGGTGCAGATTGGGAATTGTGTGGATTCTGTTGTAAGAAGCCTTTCTCTTGCTCTCCTTTCATATTTTTCTTCTTTAGTTTGTTCTTCTTCCTCCTCCTCTGTTTTCTCCTTCTCTCTCCCCTCTGCTTTTCATATCCTTTTTTGTTCTCCTTACCTGTCTGCTTTTTCCCTAACTCTCCTGAGAGGTGGTGGTTGATGACAGTCACTGAGTAATAAGCAACCAGAGAGAGATGGATGCCCAGGTCAACCCTGGGGGAACCAAACCACTCACCACAGTGATGCTTTTCCTTCCTTTCTCCTTGTTCTTCTCCCCTGGATGGACCAAGGACTTGAGCTTTTCTGCCACTGTGCTATGATGGAGTGGAGTCAGAGAAAGAGGAAATAGGAAACAAATGGGGCTTGACTTAATCACACCAGGAGTTCAGTTGTTGGAATATCAAGTTAATTTATTGTATCATGGCATGGAACATTATATTTCAGGATGCAGAATTAAATCAAGTCATATCTCATGGTTTTTCATATACAGTCTTCTGAGGAGGGGACTGTAAGAGGCATTGCAACCCTTTGTCTGCTTCATAGCCAGAAAAATAGCTGTTTTCCAATTTTTCAAGACCTGGTTTGTTTTGGCTGAACTCCATGTGCCTGGTAATGGACTGGTCTGGCTTGGTTGTCCTGAGGGAGGATCAAGTACTTCCCACAGCAGTGACTCTAGAGGGAACTGGGCTGGTCTCAAAAAAGCTCTGGGCCTGCCAATGAGAGACTCAGTTCTTTCTTCTGCACGCCTCCTTGCCAGGGGTGGTAGTAGTGCAGGCGAGTGACTAGATTCAGAAGCTCATTTCCCGATGCTGGGAGGTGACTTGTGGAATCACAGAACCTTAGAAAGGGAAAGGATTTTAGAGGTCATCAACCCCACCACTGCCTGGCGTTCTTTCTTGTTCTCTGCTTCTGCCTTCTACTGAACAGCGGCAGGGATGTGTGGGGTAGCACATCAGCGTCTATAATTTCAGAAGCAGTTCTGAATTGGAAAACTCTTCTTCCTATTGCGTCAGCATCTCTCTTTGGCCTAAGGTTTTTCCCATTGGTCTCTCTTGGGACTCTTTTAGGACCCTGTGAAACAAGTCTTGGATCTGTCTAAAAGAAAGCTGCATCTCCAAAACCCTCTAAAGGAATTAATTCCCTGAGGACCTCAGGAGAAATAGCCTCAGACCCTTGAAGCTGATGTAAAAGGAAGTGGGTGAAGCAAGATGTGCCATGAAATCAGTGAGTTTGATCAGAAGGCTATTTCTCTTTCTTGAATGTTCTTACTGAGTCTTTAGAAGATGGCATGGAGGCAGTCATTGTTATTATTATTAGTTGAAAACCAAGGACCTAAAATAGATTCAATATTAAGGAAAAAATTATAAGGGAAACCCTCAGATTATTGGGAAACCCTCTAAATGATAGTCTTCCTGAGCTCTCTTCTGATGTGATTTTGGAGCTTTGGTTCAAAAGGTCATAGAAATAAGCTCATCGTTAGCAGGAACAGGAAGTCATACATTTTGTATGTTAAAAACACTGGTTGTGAGAGCACTAAAATCCTTCAGCTACTGGATCAAGCTAGAGAAGAGTCCTCTAAACTCCTATTAGGTATGAATCAAATTCTGTAACTACCCTTAAGTATGAAGAAAGTTTCTACTCTGTTTCTCATTATTTATTTGTTCAACAAATGTTTGCTAAGCACTTATTGCATATTGGGTACTGTGCTCCATGTGGATGGAAGTTGAAGAGGAGCCCCTTCTACCTTCTGAGGGTTAGCTTGGAACTGGTTTTGTCAATTCTGCTGAGAGGTTTGGATGAGATTCGCTGTTTATTAATGGCTTTTCTCTTTCTAGCAGTATGAAAATGCAGGTGGGGCCAGAGTTTTGCTGGCCTACTTTCAATAATGGTATTATTTTTTGATTCATCAAATGGAACCCCCAAATCCAATTAGCCATCTGGCTTAACTCAATTGTTCATCGATTAAGTGTGAATTTCTATTTTATATTAATATGTGTACTTATAAACGCTTATCTATAGTATGTGTTCATAAACCATTTCAATGCCTCAATGCTCCTTGCATGTTATGGCTGAAAAAGAGAATTTGTTGTTAATCTTAGGTATTGTTATGAAAATAAATGTTGAGCCCTGAAAATCCTTGGAGTGCATAAGCAGTGAGTTTTTGTACGCAGTCATGTTGCCTAGAGAAACACATATCTGGAAACAGAAGAACTAAACTTGAGTTTGGGGAGTGGGGAGGTTACAACTAGGTTCTAGGGAGAACCAAGAGCCATGTGGTAAGATATGTGGGGAAATGGATGTCCTTCTCATAAATGGAGATGGTCTGTGAGTCCTGTTCCTTTGGGACCTAAGGTTTAGGTTCAGCCAGAAATAGTGGTATGTAAACACCCTGATTCCCTCATGTGCGGGCAGAGAACTGAGCCAGTAAATACAAAGAGCCTTTTTTAGTCAGCAGAAGGCAAATGAAAACTCAGTTAAGTGAGTTTTTGTTTTTTTTTTTTTTTTTTACCTAAATGGATAGGTAAATTTAATTTGCAAAGTGCTATAAAGGTCCTGCTATTCAGTGTGACAAGCAGAAAAGATGATTTAAAAAATGAAATCCTTTGCCTTATCCCATGGCATCTGACTAGCAAATTCTTCAAAGGAGTACACAGAGATCAAAATGAGAGGCATAGGTGAGAGTGCTTTGGGGCTTCTGACTCTAATTCTCCTTTGGCAGCTTGGTCCTTCAGGTTGCGAAGTGCCCTGGGACCACACTCTGGCTTTGCCCTCCCATTCCCTTTCAGACAGCTTGCTTCAGTTTTCTTCTCTGTGTTTTTCTTCTATCTTTTCATAAGTCTGAAGAAATCTGGGGATGATGAGAGAAGAATTATAGTGTTATAAGAAGTGTTGAGGGGGAATATTTTTCTGTTTGATAATCTATGCCTCAAATTGTTCTTGGATGATTTTGTTTCATTGCTGATTGAAAGGAGTTGAAGATATCCTACACTGTCCAATACAGTAGCCACTAGACACATGTGGCCATTTCTATTCAAACTTAAAGCAATTAAACTTTGATTAAAATTTCAGTTCTTTAGTGCACATTAGCCACATTTGAAATGTTCAATAGCCGCATGGATGGTAAGTAGACAGAGCGTGTCCAACATCACAGAGTGTTCTGTTGGACAGCACTGGTAGACTAAGTCTACTATAGAGACTGGTTTGCTGCTGACCTCTTCCATCTCCTAGTATATCCTCTGAAATAACTGCTGGTCAATCCTGGCTCCTAGTTTTTTTGTAGTTTAATGCCACTTCTATAATTCCTTCCTTCTCTTTCCTCAAACATACACACACACAGGCACGCACACACACCAGGTTCACATATACCCACAGACACACACTTTGAGAGTCAGAAAGAGCAAATAAATTCAGCCTAAAATGAGTTTGTTAAGGTCTAGTTTCATATGTGGGATAAAAATATTGCCTCCCTAACATGTTTAAATTGAATCTATGTAAAAAGAAGGGTGCTTGAAAAAATTTTGAGGATTCAAACAGAAATACACTAGGTCTTACCACATATGACTAACATTTTCTGAGTGTTTGATTTACCCATGTATTCCTAATAACAAACTTCTTACTCATTTTAACAATAAATGCACTACATTCCAAGAGGCAAGTTTTGTGGCTTACTAATCTCACTTCTCTAGAGTCCATCTCTGCTGGCTAGATTGGTGAAGTCCTCTTGTCCAGCCAAGCTAACCCTCTTCTGGATGTCCAGGGTGATCTCTTATGAAGTCTTTATGTTCTCTTTCTGACAGCCTTTGTCACTTTTGCATTTATGACTTACCCTTTTTTCTAATACTACCTGCTCTTCCCTCTGTTTATTCCTTTCCTCCAACTTTTTAGTCCTCTATTCCTACTCCTGTGTGTTCTTGTGTATATTTTATGCTTCAGAAATATTTCTTTTAGAAAAATTTAAAAACTCTGAAAGCATATATATATATATATATATGTATATATATATATATACATATATATATATATATGGGCATAATGTGTATAGATAGATACAGTTTAAGAAAATAATATAACTGCACACAATTTCCTATCAAGCAGCTAAAGATGTGGACTAGATGTTTGCTGAATGTTCTTGCTCTACTGCATTCCCTACACCCCAGGGAAAACTATTATTCTAAGTTTTGTGTTAATATATTCATATTTGATTTTTAATGCCTTTACTACACACACAAACACACACACACAATTTGTAAATACTATAGCATATAGTTTTCCCTACTTTATGAACTTTGGTATATGCAATAATGCTTTATAAATTTTTATATTACTTGCTTTTTTTTTTTGCTCAACATTATGTTTGGGGAATTCCTTAGTGGTGGTATGCTACTCTGTGAGATTTAATTCTTTAACTCAAAATTAGGTTTTTGAGTAACATTCATGTTAATGTGTACATCTGCAGTTTGTCATTTTTATGTATGTGCAAGAATCGATTGTGTGAGTATACCACAATATAGTTAACTATTTCACTCTTGATGGACATTTGGAGTCTTTCCATTATTTCTTTTGTGTTATAATGTAAGATACTGTGGGCAAGCATATATTTCTTGCTGCATTTACGAATGACCTCTCTGGCATATTTATCTAACGGTAGACCTGCTTCACACTTTTTTTTGAACTTTTTTCTATGCTTATTTCACTTTCACTCTCTCCCTCCTGCCCATCTCATCTCTACACTGCAAAGCACTCTGCATTGACTCCTTCATTAAATAAAGAGGCTAATTATTTTCTCCCCAGAATAGTATCATTTTGCATGAAAACAGTGGGCTTCCTGGAAGTACTAGGGAGTGGTGAACGTACACATCTGGTTTTAAATCCTAGTTTATCTATTTATAAAATGTGTGACCATGGCTAGTCATTTGCCTCATTAAGTTTTTGTTCTTTCATCAGTAAAATGAAGGATAACACTTCTTGTAGAGTGGTGTCAGAATTAAATGATGTAACAAAAGGAAAACCTTCAGCACCTGGCATGGAAGAAAATAGGCAGTCAATAGGTTGTGGCTTTTTTTCTTCATCTATGTTGGAAATAAAATATTCCATTGTCTACACTATGCCTTTCAAAGAAAAGGCTAGAATCCCCATCCATGCCATTGATCAGCAGTCAGTAAAGACACAAATGTGTTAGCACAGCTACTCATTCTCTTCCAATGTCTCTCATTGACTCTCTAGTTCCTGCTCTTGCTCTAACAGTAGGCTGGGGGCATATAATCATGGCGGGCAGTGTGCAATGTGGGAGCATCAGTGGACACCTGTGTAGTCTAGTACAAATGAAAGGGTGATGAGCAGCTGAGTGAATGAAACTATGTTGTACTCTTAGTTATCTGTTCAGACTTGCCGCAATCCAGCACAGATACAGATTCAGAGTAGAGTATGACTCAGGTATTCTTTTCAGGAAAGATGAACTCTAGTGGGTCCATGTGAGTCTCAAGTAAGGGGCTGGAAGTGGCCAAAGTGAGGGACGCTTGTGAGAGTTTGCTTTGGTTCAAGGACCTCTGCCTCTATGGACTTGATAATAACCTTTTTATCTCCTTGGAAATGATCTTATTGTCTGTAGTTCTTCAAAGGCTTGATAGCTGTCTCTGGTTGGAGAAGTTATGGTTTTGTAATGAGAAGCATGCCTGTAGGTATGCTGTGAGGAGGGAGTGGATGTTGGTCACAAGAATAGTGTGGAATCTTCCATTTGCAAGAAATATGAAAGTTAGGGCAAACAAAATGAGCTATGTGGCATACATTGCATAAGAAATCAATGGTCAAATTCATGATATGTTTTAGAGAAAGGAAGAGGGAAGATGCTGGTACAAGGAAGGGTATAGTAAAGAATTATTACAGGAGTATCAGGCCTGTCAGTGCACAATGAATCAAGAATTCTGGGTAAGTTAGTTAACAATTGGGGTTGATAGAATTGGGAAATCATTATGAAAATATGTATTGGACTTTGTTAAAGGGAAAACAGGAAAAAAATAATAAATAATGTATTGACACTCAAGGTAAGGTAGAAATGCTAGAATATATTAGTGGTAGTCAGGAAGATAAAGGTCATAATGGTGTGTAATAAAGAAAGAAACAGGGAAAATGCAAATTTATGCTAATTAAAGAAAGTGGTTGTAAATAATTGATCATTTATTATTCATATATTTATGAAGAAAAATTTGATGTTTCAAATTATGGGAAAGATTAACATATAATATGATTCTATTTTGTGTATCATTTTGAAAGTGAAAAAAACCCTGAATTTCATCCATAAATCATTTTATTCTTTTAAATTGCTAATGGCTATAGTATAGCCTAAAATTTCAAACTGTAGGTTATAATTCATGTAGTGGGTCAGGTAATTCATTTAGTGGGCCAAATTGAGCATTTGAAAATACATTAGTATAGAAATTATCAGAGTGCCTTTCATAAGGTAAGGGGAATTACTGTTTTGTTACATTGTTTTGTGTGTGTGTGTGTGTGTATAGTGGGTTTGTGGTTGAAAAGTTTCAAAACCACCAACACAGATGACTTCTCATGGATCCTTGCAATGATTCTGTGTGTTAAACAATTTGAGTTCTGCAGATGGAAATAATTTTGTTGAGTTTCTCATAGTTCTCCCATCTTGGAATACTAATTCTTTTGTGTTAAGTAGAGTTTTAATTAAGCATTTCCCTTTTAGATTGCAAAAAGGTATTTAATTATTAAAAACAAAAAACAAAACAAAACAAACAAACAAACAAAAAACCAAAGAAGAACACCATTGGTCTCCTGTTGAAGGTGTTCCAAAGGCATGGAGCTGGTAGTCATGATTAAGGGAAGCTCTAGGATATGAAAACATTTCTTCCATGCTTCTCCTCTATTGTCTCATGGCATGAGTTCAGCAGAATTATGTTTAATTGGGGGACACTCTAAGTGCATGAATTAGAATTAATGCCTTGTATGTGTTTTTTAAAAGGCCATTTGGTCTTGCAGGTATTGAAAGCCTTTCTTTGCATTTTTTGGTGATAAACGTATGTACAAACCTTGCATGTCATGATTCTTTATAGAGTAGTCAGTACAGAATTTACAAGAATACACACGATCTTTGCTGGCTTTTCACACACTAATTTAATAAACGGGAGCCCAGCCTGCCCTTCCTTATTATGTTCCTTTGCTATTATCCATAAAAGCCCAGTTTTGGACTTGTGGGAATGATGAGGCACTGTCTCAACAGGCCAATTCTGTGGCTTGTAATTCCATAGAGTGCTGCCAACGAACTGCTGCGGTGGGAAGTGAGTTAGGTTTCCATATAGCTTGTTCTCCTCTGCATTGGTTGGAGATTTTGGTGAACCTCATAAAGGCTTTTTGACACCTGACCACAGTCTGATGAGGTAAATGAGGTTGTTTCAATCTGTAGCCCTAATGAAAATTTCATTACTGTGTTTTTTTTTTTCACTTTGTGCAAAGTTAGGTGTGCACCTCCTATACACATGACATGTTTTTGTTACGTCCTTATAGTCTTTGGCCATTCCATGGTCACAAATTTTACAAGTAAACAATTGTAGGGTTTTAATCAGAACTGACTGATATTGATCATTGGTATGAAAACAGTAAAATTATTCTTTGAGAGCAGCTGGCTATGTTCAAACAAGCACACACATGGTGATTATTAGGCAACTGATATTAAAAAAACCTTATCAGAAGAGACATAATAGTCCTTGAACAATTTGAGGTTTAGAGTGAAGCCATCTTTGCTACCACTAATTTTATTCTATGGATTTCTTGCATTTCACCAGTATCAGTTTGGGGCTTCATTTTAGCAATGCTGAGGTGACATTTCCTTTCTGCTCTAAACATTTAATGGCTTTAATTAATGGTATTTATTCAGCTCATGCTTAGCAGTTTTATTTTTGCAAAGTGATTAATAATAATTTTTATTAGTTATTCTAGATTGAGATTTAGCATGTCATAAAGGAAATGCTTTATGTTTAAGAAAGGAAGCTATTCCTACCCAGCATTTGTCTAAATAGCATAATTATAGCTGCATTACTTATGGATTGTTTAACTCCTTAATCTGTAGATGTAAATATATTACACCAACCTGCAATTATGAAAGGTCTGCAAACCTGGAATTGTGAAGTTTAACTGATTTCTATAAGAATTATTGAAATCAAAATCAGGATATGTCTATGGCAAAACACTATTAGAGAAAAAATAAATTGGAGTGATGATATAAATTATTAGACAGTAATGACAACCCAAATTTAGTAGTGCATATAATTAAGCCATACCATTTAGAAATCAAGAGTATCAGAATAATGTTATCACTTTTACTCATGAAAGCATATAATACATATAACATGTATTAATGTGTTTGTAACGAGACCAAGCTGGTAATTGGAAAATACTTTTTTGCATGGAATAAGCAAAATTCTCATTGGAATGTTCGTTTTTGAATTAAATGTTCTAGATTTTGTATATCTGGATCTTTTGTATACCCAAAGTACAAAAGTTTAGCATGAATAGTACTTCATTGACTTTGCATTTATTACTTTTGCATACACTGTAGAATGTAATGTGCAAATGTAAAGCTTGGAAATTAGAAAATTTGGAATGAAATGTGATACTCTAATGACATTAACTCAGTACATGATTTTCAACTGATTTTTCATTATTGAAGACAATCCTATCTTTAGATTATGTGTTCCTTAGTTTGCCTTTTGTCCCTGCTTTTTGGATGTTACACTAAATATGTAAGGATCTCCCCCAGAGAAGGCTTTGCCAAGGAAGAAGTGATGGAATGCTGACAGCTTCCCTGCTCACCGGTGTTTCTGAGGAAGGCAATGGTGGGAAGAGAGAAATAAAACCAACTGAAAATGCCAGGGAAACTGCCATCCACTTTATTTAAAGCCATATTTTTCAGAATTTAAATGCCAATTTTAGGCTACCTCACAATGAAAAGTGGATTTTATGAAAAGTTTCTTTCCCTGGTTACTATGGTGTTTATACGAGAAAGAAACCATAAACAACCATCTAGGTTTATGGGAAAAGACCCAATTAAAAAATTGGAATGTCAGGCAAGCACATCCTTGACTCAGTGTCTCTCTCTCCCTCTCTCTTTTTTTTTAAAGGAACAAGTAATATAAACATGTAGCCACACAGCATCTGCATAGATATTAAATATGATAAAAAGATTTACGAATGTACAACTGTGACCTGAATGAAAGGGCATGTCTAAACACAATGAATCCAATCTTCTGCTTACACTGGCAAAGAAACCAACTATGGTGCCTAAAAAAACAGTTTAGTTTTATTAGCTAAATAAACAGACTAATCAACACCACTGATCCCCTGCTCCCACTTACTCAAAGCTTTTTCAAAAGCTGGGATGTTCTCAAAGGCAAGCTACGGATTTCAGATGCCAAAATGAGATTTTAAATACTCTAAAATTCAAGTGGTGGTTTCCATGGTGATTCCCCCCAGCCACTTACTTGGAATAGAAGAGTGCTTCCCCTCCAAACACCAGATCCCCAAGTCCCTTCAGTCCTGTAGCATCAGGCTGAAGAAGGAATGGCTGACCATGAGAAGGGCCTCTGGTATTGGCAGGCTCTTCTTATGTCAATACAGGTTTGTTTCCTCATCAGACCAGTTTCTGGACGTTCTATTGGATCTGGTTCTTTCTTTGCCACCCATGGTGTTTGTGTTCTGGTCAGGGCAGAGGGAGAGTATGTGTAAAGTGTGGGTGGGCCAGCAAGGGATGAGTTAGCATGTGTGTGCTTTTCAGATTCACCCAAAGGTGAATCTGATGTGAGTTGGAGAAGAGAGTGCTGAAGTGGCAGGTTCATTATTTTTTACCTGGGACACCTTAAAGGGCCAGTCTTTTTATCTATGAAACACCTGGGTGGATTTCATGATGTTTCATATGTAGTTTATCAAAAATATATGTGGTTTGGGGATGGGGTTGTGGTTCAGTGGTAGAACGCTTACTTGGCACATGTGAGGCACTGGGTTCGATCCTCAGCACCACATAAAAAAATAAAAATAAAACAAAGGTATTGTGTCCATCTACAACTAATATATATATGTGGTTTATTAATAAAAAACAAAAAAGATTTTTAAATTAGAAAAACATAGATATAAATGTGTGTGAATGTATATGTGTATGTGTGTATAGCTTTATATTAAATTTATATAATGAAAATGGAATCATGCCTAAACTACCCTTCTGCAACTTCCTGCTTTTTCTTTTTTAAAAAAAAAAAAATTTATTTTTTTAGTTGTAGATGGATGCAATATCTTTATTTTATTTATTTTTATGTGGTGCTGAGGATCGAACCCAGTGCCTCACTCATGCAAGGCAAGCGCTCTACCATTGAGCCACAATCCCAGCCCCCTGCTTTTTCTTAACATTGCATTGTGAATAGCTGAAAGGATGGACTGTATCATGTTTAACCAATTCTCAGGTACTTTTCAATTTTTTTATTTTATAACTTTAAAGAATGATGTAGAGTATATCTTTGCATGATATTCTCTCTCTTTCTTACTCTTTCTGTTGACTTGGGTAAATATTTTCCAGGGAAAATACCCAGAAATACCTTTTAAGGTTTTTCAAAGATTTACCTTTATCATTACTCTTTTTAAAAAAGTTTACCTTTATTATTACGTCTTTCATTAACTATGAAGACACAATACTCTCTGTAGAGTCCTTTATGTCTAAATGATGATCAAAAAGACTATATGAAAATGTGGATATAATTTTCCCAGGCATATGATTTAATTTTTCTACAGAATTAGAATTCAAAAAAGAAAGATTTGGATGTAGGCAATTTGTAATCTGTCATAATAGTTAATATTTATTGAATGTTTACTATGTATCAGATTTTCTAAGCATTTTACATCCATTTATTCACATACTTTACATAACAAACTGATGAAGTTGATGCTTTTTTTTTTTTTGGTACTAGGGATTGAACTCAGGGGTACTCAACCACTGAGCCATATCCCCAGCCCTATTTTGTGTTTTAGGTAGAGACAGAGTCTCACTGAGTTGTTCAGTGCCTTGCCTCACCTTTGCTGAGGCTGGCTTTGAACTTGCGATTCTCCTGTCTCAGCCTCCCAAAGTGCTAAAGTTGATACTTTTACCTATGTGGAAACTGAGCCACAGAGAAGTTGGTTCACACTGACCAAGATCACATAGCTAGTAAATGGAACATGTCATGATTTAAAACAATGTAATTTGAGTCTAGAGTGGACAGTTAATCACAACCCAATGTTCTATTTCATGTTGACCATCTCTAGTTGGAAGGAATTAAACGCACTTGATTTGGTTTTTACCTTATATGTACTTGTGTAAACTATAACTCAACCTGTGTCCCCCAAGAACACAGGGACAGACAATTGCAAATACCAATTTCTTCTCATTGGCATTTTTTGTGCTTGATAAAATTGTAAGTCTTCTACTTTACACTAATTTGTTCTCCTATGGAACATTTTATTTCTACATTTGATCTTAGCTAAAAGGCTGAGAAGCAATTCTATTTTATTTCTATAGCAGTTCAATGAAACATGAAATGGTGGAGGAAAGGACAGTAATGTCATGGTTAAGGGAGGCATCATGAGACAGAAGATGGAAGGATCAGGGCAAGGGTATTAGCTGAGAAAAAATAAGAGAACTCTCAAAAAGCAAAACCAAAAACCCTAGTCTACAGAACGTGCATAAATCAAGAGGATTTATCAAAAATACTCACACTATTGGTGTCTAGGAATATATATTTTTGCCACACTTGAAGAGTCGAAAAAGAAAACCACTCTGATAATTTTGAAAGAAGTGTGTTGTACTAATTTTTCTGCTGTCACATGCTTTTTTATATACTGGCTAGTTGATTAAAAAGAGGTTTGGATGAACTCTGAAGGAGGATCTATATTTTGGAAAAGTAAGATACCCTCAATGATACAAATTTACCCTCCAGATCAATATTCAAGTCTTAGGAATGCACAGAATTGCAAAACTCACACATTTTTCCAATATTGATTAAAGCTCTGTGTTGGAGTAGGGATACGTCCATCAAGGGCGAGAGGAGGAGAGACTTTTGGTACTTCCAACTCAATTTCTTTCCCTTACAAAGATGAAAACAGAGGGAGCCATGGGTTCTGATGGAGACATCAACCTGAGCTCTTCTCCACAAAGCAAATAGGCTTTTCGCTGTGCATTAAATAAACAATTTGTGCTATTTCCCTCAAGGCAAGTACGGTGTTATAGAGTGGGAAAAGTTGTCATGTGGCAATCTGATTATTTCATTAACTTACTCTACAAGAACATTTATTGCTCCACCCAAGCAGCATCATCCACATCCCATTGTTATGTTTTACTGAGGGGATGATGTCAGTGGCAGGAAATGTGGAGATAGGAAAGTCGTCTCCAGCTGCCCATTCCTTTAGATATAGAGGTGATGGCTCACCAGACTTCCACAGGGCAGATCTCCAGCTCTTCTCCTTCAATGATGACTGTTGTTTAATCTCATTGTAGCTTGTGAATTGACTTTTTGTATAATCATTTAATATTGATCTTCCATAGGAACTGTTCAGTAAGCTTCATGAGGGCATCCAGGATGGTACCAAGGCTTGCTAACTGTTCTTCCCCACTGTGGAGCATAGTGTTCAATATGTACTACTTTCTATCAATTGTTGAATGAATGAATGCTGCAAAACAGGGTAGGAACATGGCAGGTGGTAAAAGGCAACTATAGGCTTTAAGTCCTGCACTGTGTGCTAGGATAACTTTGTTAAGATATTTTAAGAGATCCAAGAAAGACAACATGATATGAGAGGGAATAATGGATATACATGTGGGTTATAAATTCTGTTCTTGGAGTTTAAGAAAGGCATAAGAAGGCAAATAAAAAATGGATATGTCCCTCTTCTCCATAATTCTGATAATTTTCCCACCCCCATTCTACTAGATAACTTGTTGGGAAGTGATTGGTAATATAAGCTGGGAAGAAAACAAAAATTTTAGGCTAGGTTGATAACAGATGCATCATTTGGCCATAGGAGTACATTACATACTTCTCTGAGTGTAGAAAGAGGATGCTATTAAATGCTTTTTACAATTAACCTTTTCTACTATTTTTCTTCACTTTTATTTCATAATGAGTGTGGTTGAGGCATGGGCTTTTCTATTGTCACTCATTCCAGTTTTATTAGGCTGTCCAGTTAAGTGAACTGGAAATCTCTACTTCACAGTATGGTAGGAGTACCTTTGAGGAGTGTTTTATCAGCCATGCTTTAATTTAGATATATTAGCACAAGGTAATAGGCTGCTAAATATTCTGAACTAGTGTTTTTCTTTTTAAAATTTTCATATTTAATTTATTTATTTGTTCTATTTAGGCTTACATGATAACAGAGTGCAATTTGATTCATTGTACATAGATAGGGAATAACATATCAATTCTCTAGTTGTAAGTTGTATACAATCACAGCATATATGCAGTCATACATAAAGTTAGGGCTATGATGACTATCATATTCCACCACTTTTACTGTCCCCATGCCCCATCCCCCCTTATACCCCTGTGTGAACTAGTGTTTTTTTACACCTCCCTCCCACTCCAAAATACCAGATACAGTCTTTTGTGCTGTTTCTTTCTACTGTGGTGTCCTGGAGTTGTTTTGTAGCATTCCAATCATTGATGTAATACAATAATTGACTTATCTAAGTCTGCTGCAACATGGGAGGATGGGTTGAATGAGAAGGTTTGGTATAGTCTGAAATAAAATGAAACAATAGATATAAAGGCATACCAAGAAGATCTGAATGGTAGATATTGTTATAAGTGAACCTGATTATGTTCCAATAGGTTTAATTACTATAGTTGCCTTTAGTTTAAACCAGGGGTTGGCAAAGTGTGGTCTTCTGGACAATTCTGGCCACACCTATTATTTGCATATTGCCTACAGCTGCTTTCTCACAGACAGAATATTCTGTTGGTCAAGCCAACATTTACTATCTGACTCTTCACAGGAAAATTTCATGACCCCATGGTTTAAACCAATTTCTTATCCCATTTCTTATTGTGTCTACTTTCCTGGAAAATAAGCCTCTAAATACAAACTCTTCAGAAAACAAAACAACAACAACAACAACAAAACACATTTGTTTTGTAGCTCTTCTTGTTACAGTTCATCATTTAAAAAATGAAGTGGCCCTAGTAAGTCCCAAAATAAAAATTTCCCTATAGCAGCTGGAATAGTCTAAGTCTTTAAATACTAACATGTGAGTTTGTTTCATTGGAAAGAAGCAAAATATATATATATATATATATATATATATATATATATATATATATATATATATATATATATTTAAACATATGTAATTACTATTTTGTGGGGGCTTCCAGAATCTTAACACTCTAAATAGAACATAGTAATTTTGGTATTATCTATAGGGCATAGTAGTAAAAGCAGAAGTACAGCCAAGAGCCTTGAGTTCAGTTTATTTTGTTCATAATGAACAAAAAGTTTCATATTGATTATATATCTGCAAGGGTTATAAAATCTTATTGGCTTACTAGCAAATAAAATAGTATTAAATAGCCACTCTGTCAGAGCCAGGAGTCAGTAGCTAAAATAACTGCTATTTTGGGGGATATTGTTTATTGGTAACAATTGCTCAAATGTAATGCTCAGCAACTAACTATTTCTAATTGTTGTAGAGGCAAAATAAATGGGACTTTATTCCCTAATTGAATAACAAGTCTTAATTCCTAGGAAAATAATTTACTTTAAAAATTTAGTATAATTGCATTAAAATAGTTATCAAATTGAAAAAAATACACATTCTAATAAACCAACGCCAAATTCTTCTATTTTACACTTCTTGTAAGAAAGATGAAGAGAAAATATTAGGTGTTAAAAAGAAAAAAATATAGAGGGTTGTTTTTGAAAACAAACAACTTTGTGTTCCAATTCCCTAACCATCTGTCATACATAGGAATTTTATCCATAAGTAGTCTATTCTATTTGTAGCTCCACTTATGTGAACTTAGAGATATCTGCAGGAAAACTACTTATGGAATGTAAGGGAAATCACAAGATTTGAAATAGGCATCAGGGTTTTAAAATATGCCTTCCTTTTACTCTAGCTTTTATCATACTTGAATATACTTTACTATCAAATGTAATTTTTTTTTTTGGTACTGGGGATTGAACTCAGGGGTACTCAACCACTGAGCCACATCCCCAGCCCTATTTTGTGTTTTATTTAGAGACAGGGTCTCACTGAGTTGCTTAGCACCTCGCCATTGCTGAGGCTGGCTTTGAACTCTCCATTCTCCTGTCTCAGCCTCCCTAAGTGCTGGGATTACAGGCTTGAGCCACTGTGCCTGCTCAAATGTAATTTTATTGAGAAGAATTAAGTGTCAAATTTATGTCTGAACTTCAGATTCTTTGTCTGTCTCATAGTTAATACTAATATAGTTAGTTACTCAACCTTCATTTGAGTAAGTGAAATAACATTTGGTTTGAACATCTAGTTAGGGATTTCATTACTTCTTAATGAACTATCAAAAAATGTAGGGGCTTACAAAAATAATCACTTTATTATGCTCATGGATTCTGTGGGTTAAGACAGGGCAGAACAAGATGGCTTGTTTCTGCTCTACAGTGTTTAGGATTCTAAGCTGAGAAGATTTGAAGGCTGTTGATTTTATGGCTGGGGGTCAGAATCATCTGGAGGCTCTTTCACTCACATGTCTGTTGGGAAGACCTGTTCATTATAAATTAGCCAGTCTCAAGAATTCTGGTATAGCAACACAAAACAGCCAAGACAGGAGGTGAGTACTGAAGATGGAGAGAAACAGGTAGATCTGAAAGACATTTTGGAGGTAAAACTAAGTGTACTTAATAAACTAGACATAAAAGTTCAAAGAACAAAAATATAAGGTTGACTTAAATTTAGACTAGGAGATGGTGACATACCCTAGGGTGGAATCACTTGATGAAGAGAAAGTCAGGAGAAAACAAAAATCACTGTTTTGATTTTGGGGAAAGACAACACTATTTTGAACATAGTATGAGAACTGCCAACCCGTCTACCTGTATGTGGTGCCTTCTCCCTGTGGACACTCCAAGTGATTTAGGACCAAGCATGGCAGATTTAGTGTAATTGGATCTTGCAAGGCAGCCAAGGCTTCAAGCATGATTGTTCCAGCAAACACACAGCCTTACTTTTCACTGGACTCTGTTGGTCAGAGCAGTCTCAAGCTCACTCACATTCAAGGAAAGGAGAATTAGACTCTGTCTCTTCACATAGTGGACTGGCAAGTTCAACTGGAGAAGAGGAGGCGGAAATGGGAGATGTTGCTGACATTATATTTGGGAAATGGAGTTTGCCATGTGGGCCAAAGAAAAAGTGAGTATATAATTGGGAGAATGTGTAATCAGTTAAATGGCAACTTTTTTTTTTTTTGTGATGTTGGTTGTTGATTAGAATCAGATGTCTAAAAGACTGTTTCACTACTATGTTCAAAGTAGTGCTGTCTTTCCCCAAAATCAAAACAGTGATTTTTGTTTTCTCCTGACTTTCTCTTCATCAGGTGATTCCACCTTAGAGTTTGTCATCATCTCCTAGTCTAAATTTAAGTCAACCTTATATTTTTGTTCTTTGAACTTTTATGTCCAATCTATTAAGTTCACTTAGTTCCAAAATGTCTCTCAGATCTACCCGTTTCTCTCCATCTTCAGTACTCACCTCCTGTCTTGGCTGTTTTGTGCTGCTATAACAGAATTCTTGAGACTGGCTAATTTATAATGAACAGATAATTATTGGCTCCTAGTTCTGGAGGCTGGCAAGTCTAAAATCAAGGTGCCAGCATCTGGTGAGGGCTTTCTTGCTGCACCATTGCATGTAGAAAGCAACAAGATGGAGAGCAAGAGTGGCCTCAATTTGCTCTTTTATGATGGTACCAATTCCACCCTTGAAGGTGAAGCCCTCATGGCCTAATCACCTCCTAAATGTCTTACTTCTTTGTTTTTGTTTTGTTTTTGGTACTGGGGATTGAACTCAGGGGCACTCGACCACTGAGCCACATCCCCAGCCCTATTTTGTGTTTTATTTAGAGACAGGGTCTTATTGAGTTGCTTAGCGCCTCGCCATTGCTGAGGCTGGCTTTGAACTCGCGATTCTCCTGTCTCAGCCTCCCTAAGTGCTGGGATTACAGGCGTGAGCCACCACGCCCGGCTTAAATGTCTTACTTCTTAATGGTGATTGTTACAATGACAAATTTCAATTTGCGATTTAGAGGGACAAACATTCAAACCATAGCATTCCCTAACCCAAGTCTCATTTATCTCCAATCTGTTCTTCATTCACTTATTTTTTGGTGGGGGCTGTGTGTGGAGGGACCAGGAATTGAACTCAGGGACACTAGACCACTGAACCACATCCCCAGCCCTATTTTGTATTTTATTTAGAGACAGGATCTCACTGAGTTGCTTAGCACCTCGCTTTTGCTGAGGATGGCTTTGAACTTTCCATCCTCCTGCCTTAGCTTCCCAAGCCACTGAGATTACAGGTGTGCACCACCACGCCTGACCTCTCCATTCACTTCTTTTTTTTTTTTTTTCTTTTTTGGTACTGAGGATTGAACTCAGGGGCACTCAACCACTTAGCCACATCCCCAGCCCTATTTTGTGTTTTATGTAGAGACAGGGTCTCACTGAGTTGCTCAGTGCCTCACCATTGCTGAGGCTGGCTTTGAACTTGCGATTCTCCTGTCTCAGCCTCCCAAAGTGCTGGGATTACAGATGTGCACCACCACACCCGGCCTCTCCATTTACTTCTAAGAACAAAATTCCCAAACCCTAAATTTGATCATGTGACAACTTTATTTAAAATTGTTCAGTAGCTTCTGATTACTCTTAGAATAAGATCTGAATTTACTCTTGTGTCTATAAAGCTCTACAAAATCTGGCTCTTGCTTCCTTCTCCAAATCTCATGTCATTACTACCTTCTCCTTTGTGCATTGTGCTCACATCACCCATCTCCTTCCCCGGTCAACCCTCAGTGACTTTGAACCTGCTGTTTTGTCTTCCTGGATTGCTTTCTTTACAGTTCTCTACACAGCTGGTTCATTTAAGGCCAGCTGTTAACACCTTAGGCCTTCCCTGACCAGCAAATCTTGTGTTGATTCTCATTATTCTCTCCTTTACCACCCTATTAACTTGTACAGTAGAGCTTATCTTGTTATTTTATGTTTACTTGTTTATTGCTTCTCTTTCAAACTAGAATTTAAACTCCCTGTAGCCAGTGGCCTTATCTATCTTGCTTTTACTCTGTTTTCAGTATTTTGCTAGATGTTCATAATAGTCATTCCACAACTATTTTTTGAATGAATAAGTGAAAATGGTTTAAAACAAGGAGCAAATTGTATGTTTGAATCTAATTTCTCATGAAAACTTATCCATATTTTACTCAAGTCCATGACTGAACATAAAAGATGACTTTTAAATTAATTGCCACAGAAAAATAAAAACTTCCCAGAGCTTTTGGGGTTCAAACTGACTTTTCAAGAGGGTTCTTACTCTATTTGAACTACTTTGTACAATAACTTTTAGTTGTTGTTAACTAAACCTAACCTTAATTTATTCATTATTCCATTTATTCAGTTTTTAACAAATGCCCATTATATGCATGGGACTGGGCTAAAGGAGATTAAACAATGTAAAAATGTCTAAGACACATTTCCTACTTTTATAGACCCTGCAATTTAGTGGGAAAAAAAAGGAAAATATACCAAAAGCCTCGATACATGGTGATGGTATAAGTGACATGGAAGTAGCCCAATGTAAATGTTACAGGTAGGGAAGAGATAGCAGCCGTGAGGGCTGAAATCATCAGAGAAGATAATCAGGGTTAGGTTGCAATCTGAATTGGATGTTTAAAAACAAGGCTTTCAATAGCTGGAGATGGAGGAAATAATCCTGGTACAATAAATAGCATAAGCAAGGGACTGGGACCCAGAAATAAAATAGGTGATTAAGAAATTGTGAGAAGTCTGGGTTGAGTGGAGCATCAAGCTGCACATGGGATCACTGGCAAATACAGCTAGTTGAAACCAGGTCATGAAAGGTTACTAACTTCAAGCTAACTTATTTGGACTTCTTTCAATGGTTGATGAAGAACTATTGAGCTTTCCTTATTTGTTTGTTTTGTTTTGTTGTTTGAGGGAGGAAAGGAAGGTAATGAAAACAGTGCTTTAGCAAAATCAACCTGGCTTTGTGTGTATGCTAGACTGATGACGGGGTGTCGAGAGGAAGGAGCATGGAGGTAAGCAGTGCAGATGCTATCCAAGGACCAGGGACAAAGTATTCTCAACTTTCTCCATGTGTCTCCTAGGAGTAGATTGAGGAAGCATGATGCAGTGCATAGAGTATGGACTTAGGCCATTCAGAACCCTGGCTCTTTAACATTGGGACTTGGATGACCTGAGGTCAGTCACTTGATATTTCTGAGCCTGTTTTTTTAAGTTGCAGCACAGAGATAATTTTTGTACTATCATGCAAGGTTTCTATGAAAATTAGGAAGTTCTTGACAAAAGTAGCTATTATTGATTATTGAGTGCAGCATTGAGTTTATGGGATTAACTTTTTTAGTATGACACTGGACTGTTTCCATTTTCCTTGCCTGATGGTCTATGCTAAAGGAAGACTATGAAAGTAGTTTGTTAGCACAGCACCACTTCACCTAGTATGTCATGTTTTCTTTGGTATTCTCTGAAAAATCACCTCCATCTACTTGATTACTCTGTACTTTATTCCAAATAGTAACTGCAGTGTCAGCAGAAGCTTTCAAATAGTTGTTTCCCTAAGTGGAATGTCTTTTACTCTTGCCAGAATAGATAAAGTGTTAAGCAAAGAGTCAATACTTTTTGTATATTAATTTAATAAAAAAATACTAATAGAGTTTGAGGGCCACTGACTGGGCAGAGAGAGCTGTCAGCACTCTTAGACTTTGCTCCATTTGTATCTTATTCTTTCTTCCTCTTTTGAGTTTATTTTAACACCTTCCCTGGACTAGGATGCCAGCCTGTGGGTCCAACCATTAAACTTGTGGTTAAACCATTGAACGAATGTCAGTACCAAGAAGTGATTTGGGAGTTCCTTTCCTTAGACCAAAGTTACTCAAATACTCAGATGGAAACTTGGAAGGAAAGGAATTATGTATCCATAATTTGAGAGTATTCTCCCTCTTTGAGTTTCTGATTTACCATTATATATACTAGAGCAGGTATGTTCTGACAAATTTTTACTAAATTCTAACCTTTCTTGGGTTTAAATAAGAATTACTGAATAAAAGGAGACATGTTGGCATTTGTCACAAATTTCTGTATAATTCTAAATGAAATGTTATCTTTTATTTTTTATTTTTGTAAACAGAGATAAAAGCCTCAACATTTAATTTAGGGATGAAGATTTCTTATTCCGGGCCCATTGTTTAGATACCAAAATAAGAACTCCAGACTATGCTGTGTGTGGTGGTGCACACCTGTAATCCCAGCAGTTTGGGAGGCTGAGGCAGGAGGATTGTGAGTTCAAAGCCAATCCCACCAACTTGGTGAGGCCTTGAGCAATTTAGCAAGACCTTAACTCAAAATAAATAAAAAGGGCTGGGGATGTGATTCAGTGTTTAAGTGCCTCTGGGTTCAATCTCCAGTACCAAAACAAAACAAAAACAAAAAAACCTCCCCAAACAAACACAAAATCCTCCAGAACACCAAGAAGGTTTCCTTCCCCTACTTCTTTTAAAGTGAAAAGTCAAAAGTTGAAGGGTCACAGTATGTGCTGGTGTTGTAGCGCAGTGGTATAGCACTTTCCTAGCATGTGTGAGGCACTGGGTTTGATCCTCAGCACCACATAAAAATAAATAAATAAAAGAGGTACTGCATCCATCTACAACTAAAAAATATTTAAAGAAAAGAGTCAAAGTATAAGGAAACACTGTGGGGTTACTGGTTCATGAGACATTATGTATGGCCTTCAAACCTATATGTTGTACATCTACTATGTGCCATGGATTGTGGATAGAAAGCACATGAATGTCATTTTAGTTTGAAGAAAACAACACCAAAATCTCATTTCAAATAGCCATGACAAAATGTAGCCATGATAAAAAGAAAATATTGTTTCCTACTATAATGTCTCCAAAGTCTAATGTTCTATTTTTAAATAGCCAAGGTTTCAGATATTAATATAGTTGATATGTGCTCTCAGGTTCTGTTGAAGTTTAAGAAGTAGATATAGTTTAGGTCTGATATTGTGTAGATTTCCCGAACAATTAGCTCACTTTTCTGGATCAGATGGTTATGTTCCCAGAGAAAGCCCAACTGCAACTCCAAACTTCGTCAAACTCAATCTTAAGCAGAGTTGACCATGTATGAAATGTAGGGAATTTTGAAAGGCATGTAGCTTCTTCAGAAGGTGAGAGTGATAGTATCAACAATAGTTTCTTGTCAATATTGAATGAGTTCATTTATTAGAACAGTCTCTGGAACATGGCAAAAGCTCTGTAGGTGTTGGCTATTGCTATTATTGTTAGTGGGGCTATCAATATTTTCATTGCTAACCTGGGCGTGGTGATGCAAGCCTGTAATCCCAGCATTTAGGGAGGCTGAGACAGGAGAATCACGAGTTCAAAGCTAGCCTCAGCAACAGTGAGGCACTAAGCAACTCATGAGACCCTGTCTCTACATAAAACACAAAATAGGGCTGGGGATGTGGCTCAGTGGTCGAGTGCCCCTGAGTTCAATCTCTAGTACCAAAAAAAAAAAAAAAAAAAAAAAAAAAAAAAAAAATTCATTGCTAGATAGTGAAAAATGTTAACAGAGAGCCTATTCCATCTGACTTTTCATAAATGAAGGGCAATTCTGGAATTGTGCTTAGAGTGCAGCAGTCTTTAGATCTGAAAATATGGAACCAAATTCAGATTAATTACCTTTTTTTCTAGCCATATTTTTTTCTTTTTTGGGGGGTACCAGGGATTGAACCCAGGGGCAATTAACCACTGAGCCATATCCCCAGAACTTTTATGTTTTATTTTGAGACAGGATCTCATTAAGTTCCTCAGGACTAAGTTGCTGAGGTTGGTCTGAACTCATGATCTTCCTGCCTCAACTCCCAAGTCACTGGGATTACAGGTGTGCACCACCAAGCCTGGCTCTAGCCATATTTTTTAAAGCTGTGTTTTAGCCCAAGAGAGATTATTCTTACTCAACTCTCAACAACCACACCACTTTTTAAAATATATAATAGAATCAATCAACCAAAAACCAAAAATGTAAAAATATGTCAAAATATAAGTGGTCTTCTGTGAAAGAGACAGTTTTCACTATTATTTCATCTATTTCTATTTTATAACTTTTAAAAATAATGAGACATTGCTTTAATAATGGAAAAAATTAATGAATTTTGATTTTTTGAAAACTAACCTGCTCTAATCAAGTTGCTTGATAAAATGTTATTTTAAAATTTTGTACAGTTTTTATTTGTGCAAGAAAATGGTAATATCTTTCTGAAGATCCTTTTGTTTGCACAACACTGAGGAGGCCAGGCAGGCACTGAGGGAATAATGTTGGCACTCAATAGCATCCAATAACCATGAAAAGGTGAGACCTTCCAGTCCTGTCATTAGCCTCGCACCAGCCACTGTGTCATAGTTTGTAGATATTAATTTCACTATCATATGGATTTCTCTTTAAATGGTTTACTCATACACACAAATGTCTTTAGGCATGTAAATGGGGTTGTTTATATGTTTAAATTCAAATGTAAATTAAAAAATAAGCAATCTATCCACATGGTTAAATTTCAAAAAAGTACAAACAGTTCAGTGAAAAGTATTCCTTCTTGTGCAAACTCCACAACCATCTAGTTCTCCTACGGGGAGGCAAATGGTGTTTTTGTTTTCTCTTCCTCCAAGAGATGTTTTATGCACATGCAAATAAATATGTAGTTGTAGTTTTAAAAGTTATCAGGTAAGAAGAATGATGCCTTAAAGAATTTGTGGCACCTGAAATGTGTCTTAAGAGAATATATATTCTGGTTAAGAAGCCTTTCTTCTTTCTTAACATTAAAATGTTCCAGAAAAGAGTAAATATGATCAGTTATTTTACAAGTAATGAGGTACTAAGTTCCTACTATGTGTAAGGCACTTTCACGTGCTGTTTTGCCAAGTTGCTGTCAAACATTTTCATATTTATGTGTCTCATCATCCAGATTTCTGTGCAGCCCTTGTCTCAGAAGTGACTTCCCTAACAACAACTTGAAAGCAGCTCTCCCTTTCTCCATTAGCTTCCCTCCCATCACTGTTTTACTTTTCCTAAAACTAAGGTGATCTAAAATTTCTTCTCAATATTTCACTTTTGAGCATGAAGGGAATGCTATTATCCTTTCACAGCAACAAGAGGAATAAACTAGGGCTGGAAGCTGGGATGGCTGGTCATGCTATTTGCAGTATGTATGCCACTTCATGGCATTTGCATTTGAAGATAATGCAAATGATCTTGTCCATTTGTTTACCTGTCAGCTCCACAAAGCAGGAACTTTGCTTGTTCTAGGAACCCATCAACGGGAAGAGTCTGTGACACAAAGGAAGTAGATTCTTAATAAATACTTGTTGATTGTGTGGATGACCCAATCCTGTTCCATGTTCTGTGTGGAACTGAATAATCATTGGGCAGCAGTAAGAAACAGGAAAACCATAAGAGAAAATTTGTGCAGAATGTTTTTTCACTAAACAAAGGGAGAAAAAGGAGGCAACTTGTAACACTCAGATTTCCATCTTTTAGCATTTCCCATAATTTCATCAGTCTGGCAGATGTGTACTTGGAGAGTCATTTGTTTGTTACTTGCAAGGAGAACCAGGTGTTGTGGTCTCCAGGATAGGCCTGGTCTGGGGAGCAGATCAGTGGGATGTAAATGGTTATAGTCCAGTTTGATCCAGTGGTGGGTCATCCCACAGGGAAACCTGTCTACAAGCAATGGAACAGTTGGATCCACATGACTCAGTCCACAGGCAGAAAAGGAAGAGAGGCTTTAGAACAGCCTGCCATCTGGGTTTATTCATCTCCCAAGGAAGTGGGAGGCCAGTGGGATACAAAGGAACAAGCACCTGTCTGTGTCTGGGAAGTGGCTGGTGTTAACACACACACACACACACACACACACACACACACACAGGGATCCATTCTGGCAGAGAAGTCTGACATAATTCTCCACTATCTTACCTAAAACCAGACAATCTTTTTAACTGGGAACATATGTATGTTTTAGTGGCTTAATAGCTTGTTTTGTGTATTCTTTCCCATTCCAAACAGAGAGACCTGTGTCTGTGTTATTGTGATCCATGGGAGAATTTCTGTAGGAGGAAGAGGCTGAAACACTGGCCTAACGTTACTGAACAGAACACTTAATGATAAATGAATCAATGACACTTCTGAAATATTTGATGTTTCTCTATCACTGTATTGTTCATTTTATTAGAGGAAATTATTCTGGTATCCTATTAGAATTATTGAATTTTAGGGTAATTGAAGTTCCTTGATTTTACAGCTAAAGAAAGTAAGGCCCAAAAAGGTTGAATAACTTGCCTTCCTTGACACTAACAGAGATAGGCTCCCATTTCTTAGAAGTTAAGGGTCTCTTCTAATATTTGATTTTAGGCATGTGTTTTTAAAAACAGTTGGATATGATTGAGAGCTTAGATGTTAAAACTGTGAAGCAACTTATGACACATGTTTAGCCAAATAAAATTATTTCTCCAGCTCATGCCATGCTGACAGCTTGCAAAAAGTGTTTTCACCTTCCTTCTTGTCTCATAAAAAGGGGTTGCAGCTATTTTTAAGCCTTGAGTTTGTAGAAGGGAATGTAGATTATAAATCTAGGTTTGTCTAATTTATTCATGAATTTGGCAGATTGAATATGAACTTTCTGGAGTATAAGTGAAACAATAATGAGGCCTTTAGTGATCCATCAACCTGTTTATCTATCTATCATCTATCTATCTTCAGTGTCATCCCAGGCTGTTTGAAGAATGAGAAGAAAAAGTGATTTTTTCCCCCTTATTCTTAGATAATGAAGTAGTTTACTAAATTGATATAGAATGACAACTTCAATGATCATTGTTATAACATTGCTTAATAACAAAACACATATGAGTCAAAATAATACAGACACAAAGAAAACCTCTATTCTGTATAGCAAATATGTGTCAAAGTTCCACCAATGAGTCACATATTTAAAAAGGACTTAATATTGGGCTGGGATTGTAGCTCAGCGGTAGAGCGCTTGCCTCGCATGCGTGAGGCCCTGGGTTCGATCCTCAGCACCACATACAAAGCAATAAAATAAAGACATTATGTCCATCTAGAATTAAAAAAAAAAAAAAAAAGGACTTAATATTGAGAAACATTTCTGATCATTCTTTGAAGTCTATAGTTACAACATATAACATACCTAGTACCACCTTTCTGTTTATTTTCCAGTATGAAATGTGTATGAATGTTATAATTTTTATAACTCCAGGATAAACATGCGATGATATTTTCACTTTGTCCTTATAAAACAGAATAATGAAAAAAATTCAAATATAATGGTTGTATTTATGGGTTTTGCTACATGTTGAACAAAGTGTTTTATACATCATTATCTAGTGATAAACCATTACTCTTCTTATTTTATGTAATGAGGAAACTTAAATGCAAAAGTCTTTAAGGACCTGTTTAAAAATCACACAAATACTGAGAAATTTTTATGGTAATAATCCTATCTGCAGGTCAGAGCTGCACTCTACATCTGTTAAATAATCAATGCAGAGCTTATGAGTTGTGTTATTTTACTACATAGAACATTCTTGTTTTAGAGTCATAGAATGCCATGCATATATGAGACCAGGAATGCTTTTGATTACCTATGAAAAAACTTTCAGTCAGTCTTGGAGCCCTGTTGTCAGGAGGCTTCATCACCTGCTGCCACTAGATGGTGCTTGCCACTGAACCAAAGGTTCTTCCGTCTTTCTGTTTTCCTTAGGTGCCTATTAAGACCTTGAATGATAGGAAAGAAACTTTATTAATAAGCTCAATAGTGGGTGGGTACTCCAACAAGTCATTAAGCACAGAGAATTATTGATTAAAAAGTAAACAAACTGTTGTTAGTAAAGGTTACTTACACTGTTTTTTCTAACTCCATCATTTTTCTGTTCATTCTTTTTGTCATCAACCTGTGTGAACTCCTAAACAAAAAGAACAAATAAGTCTTTCTTTGGATTTATGAGACTCTAAGTCCATAACACAGGTTTTAGGTTTGGTGAAAAAAAAATCTCAGGATTCATTGTTCTCACCAGGAAAAGCAACAGGAAAGGTGGCCACATGCAGAGTTAATAAGAAAAGTTAATCAATTACCTTTCAAAGGAAAAACACATGTATCTCAATTACTGGGCAATAATCAATAGGAAGGGAAATGGAACATGTTCTTTTAATCATGGGATAGCAAACATCAAGTAGTGAGAATGATAACAGAGGTTTCTGGATCTTTGCCAAAGAAACTCTTTTTCTTATTAAGACACATTTCAAATCTGCCCCCAGAATGCTCTCATCCTCTTTTCCTTTTCCTCTCATCCTACTTTACCAACTCTATACCCTTTTCAGGGTAAAATCTTGCCAATTTTGATAGTGAAATGCCTCCAAGTGTTACCTATCCAGTGAGGGCATTTTGACATAATTTTGCAGCAGAATGCATGTAAAATATGTTTCTTGGACTTTTCGCTTCTCAAACATTCACCAAACAATTACTATTCATGGCTGGTTCAAGATTATAATGAGAAATTGCCAGCTATGTTGAAATACATAATCCACAGTGTGAAAACTGCTTAATAGCAGTGGCAAATTCTTAATACAAAAGTGGTTTCTTTTTGCCTGTGAACTTACTTTGGGGTTGCTGATTCTTGCTTACTCTGTCCAGGAAATGACAGTTAATTTTAACATTAGTATGGAAAGAAAATAAAATGACTTAAGGGAAAGTTTTAAAGCTCAATTTTTGTTTTAGCTTGGGTTTTGAATTTCCCATGTCACTGCAGTGGGAAATGTAGAATGTGTGAACATACACGTGATCCAGATGTGACAACAGCCCAGCATATGACATAAGTACATTTTAATTTCAGACATCAGGCAGCTTAGTGTGTTTCCTAGTATTTTTGGGGCCTTCATTAGGGATTTTAAACATACAGGTTTTTGAAAATAACAAGCTCTATATTTGCTTTCCAAGCCCTTTTGAGGCACCATGGATCTCATCCAGTTTGAAATACTGAAAAAAACCCCTCTTCCTTAAATTTATTTCTCCTCTATCCCCAATATTCCTTCCTGCCCCCCCCCCTTATTATCTATAGCTTTGTATTGAAGAAAGTTATGGAACCAGGAGCAGTCAGTATGGAAAATTATTTTTCTTGGGCTTTATGTGTTTTGGTGGTTACAACTGAAAGTTGTTTGATCAGTGACCTCTACACATATATAATGTGCATTAATAGAAAATGCATATGTACTTGCATCATATATTGTCTGGCTCAAATCCATTAAGTGGCTACTCTGTAGCAGTTTTCAGAACATTAGATTATGTCTGTGTTGACAGCCTGTTCATATCTTTTTTTATACCTTTATTTTATTTATTTATTTTTATGTGGTACTGAGGATATAATCCAGTGCCTCACACGTGCTAGGCAAACGCTCTACCACTGAGCCACAACCCCAGGCCAACCGTCTGTTCATATCTTAATGGCTTACGTAACTGATCATAATGGTGCTGGGTCATTGATAGGTTATTATTATTATTTGCTTGGCAAAGAGTACTTAAATCTCATTAATTAGACTTAGGAACAGAGTAAATAGTCATGATCATTTTGAAATCTCAAGAACCCCCCTTGGATGACTAAGAGTGTTAGGAAACGTAACTCCAGAGGAAGACAGAAGCAATTAGTGACATAAACGAAGGTCAAGCCTAAGACCCTCGATGTGCCCAGACATCCTTTGCTAAAGATTGAATGTTGCCTATACTGGGTGCTGGCAGTACTCTAACCCACTAATACACTTCAAGTTTTATAAAGTAGCTTCAAGAATGATCTGGTGCTGGGAAACGCTTGCAACTTCAGGCTCTCCCCAGCAGGGAACTCTTGTGAGTAGGGCTCGCAAGTACGGCTGACCCAGCACCCCGTTCAGGTTGCGAGAGAAGGAACCCAGGGAGGTGAGGGCGGCCGGTCGCGACCCCGGTGCTCGGTCTACTGCAGGCGGGTGCTGCGCGCAGAGCCAGAGCCCCCGGCGGAGGCGGCGCGGCGCGAGGCCCCTCCCCGCCGGCGCGGATGCCCAGGCGGCTGACGCCGAGCGGCGGCCGGGAGCGGTGGGGGCCGCGCGGGCGGGAGCGAGCGAGGGCAGGGCAGGGGGCCGGCCGAGGCCACTCACGTCTTTAAATATGGATCGCGGGCTCGCGCTCGCGGCACAACCGCTGCCACCTTTCCAGATTCTCGGTTTGTTGCCGAGGGGCGCCCGGACTGGGCACCACTGCTGCAGTGTTAGCTACTGGCAGTTACATCGGAGATCCCCATAAATATGCAGGAGCTGCAGGAGGCAAAGTAGAGTAGACGCCCGCGCCCTTACACCCTCACTCGCCGCGCACCACGCGGGCCGTGTAGACATCCCCCCCACCACCGCGCTACCTTCTCCCGCTTCCTCGCGGGAGGTTCAGGTTTTCGTGGAGTTTGCTCTGAAGACCCTCCCGCCCCAGCGCCCTCGCCCCGCTCGGTCGCGCTCTCCTCTCTCCGCCCCGGAGCGCGCACCCACCCAGGCGGCAAAGTTGTGACTACTTGGGAGCGGGTAACTCGCGCCCCGTTCGTTCCGTGCCTCGCACCGACAACTTCCCCAGGCTCTGCGCCGCCGCGCGCCGGGCCCACGCCTCCCAGGACCCCGCGGGCCCCTAGCCTCCAACCCCGGCGGCGTGCCGGGCAGCGCTTTGGTGGCGGCAGCGGCCGTGGTGGCAGCGAAAGCGGCGGCGGCGGCGGCGGTAGCCGCTGCAGCCACACACTCCGCCGCCAAACTGGAGGAGCGACGGAAGCCGGATCCCAGGAGGTAAGCTCCCGGCCAGAGCAGCGGTGGGTGGGTCGGCCGAGTCCCCGGCCTCATCGCGGCGGCGGGCTGCGGGCTGGGGTCGGGGGGCTGGTCCTGGAGGGCGCTCAGGTGGCCTCCGCGCGCTCGGGGGAGGGAGAGAGAGGTCATTTGCGGGCTGGGCATCCCCTGGGCTGGGCTCCCGCGACGTGTGCAGGCTGCTTCCACGGAAAAGTACTTTTTTTCTTCTTCTTAGTGTTTACAGGAAGAGTTGGGGTGGTCTTGTTTCCCCCTATTGCTTATTCCCCCCCCCCCCCCCGCCGTAACTGGATGTTGTTACCGGGATTGTGGGGCCAGTGTATGCTACGGGCTGGCTCGAGCGCAGTGACACGTGTGTTCCTTTGAGCCTGGGTGGTCCCAGTGTGGCCAGGCACCTGCCTGAGAGGGGACACATATTCAGACACATCAGAAGGGAACTCAGTGCCACTGGACCGCGGCCCCCACTTCACTGACGGATCCAGTACCAAGCATTCACATCTCTCTGGCACGCTGAAGGTGGTGGGGGTGAGTCAGGCAGATTCTCTGCAAGTGGTACACACACATTTATTTGCAATGGATTTGGAAGGAAGAGACAGAGGTTAAACTGGCATTTCTCTTGGCCAGCGACAGCAGAGCTCTTCCTCAGGTACTGGGCAGCATGTGCATCTTGGCAAAGATAGGTGATTTCTTTCTTCTTAAGTGCATTTCACTCAGCCTTTGGCAGTCTGTTAATAACAGTCACTAAAGGAAGGCAGGAATTGGGAACTACATCAGCAATCTGCAGCAAGCACCACAAAGAAAAGAAGTTCTTAAAGAACAAAAGGAAAAAAAACCTGAACTTGTGAAAGATGGAGAAGGCAGTTCTACTTCTGTACCAACATTGTAGAGCATTTATCAGTTCTTTGTAAAACTTTTTCTTCCCCTTATTCCTTCTCAAGACCTTACTTTAGCATAATTGCCTGCAGCAAACTTTCCAGTCTGGACTGAAGTGCAGTAACTGCTTTGCATTACCTTCCCCACTTCTCCCATTTTCACATCAGTGCTGGAGAAAGTTGCTTCTAATTAGAAGTCATGGACACTGGACTGTACTAAACACACATTATCTCAACTCTGGAACTGCTTTTTCCTAAGAGGCACTGCATTGTACTGTACCTCCCCCCCCCCACTTTTTGTATCTGGAACTTGTAGTTGGAATAGTACCTGAATTAAAGTGTATTTTGCCTATTGGGGTTTATTTTCTTTCTGACTTGAATAGAGTCTTCTATGCAGAGCACTATTTACAGGCTTCTTTTGGCCAGTGTAATGTCTTTTGAAATTGTTTCTAAGAACTCCTCCTTGCATCTAACTCATTAACATTTAAATAATTTCATGGTCATTTTTGTAGTTAGATTGAGGTTACTGGTATAACTTCATTCAAAGGAAGTGTGCTTGTTTATTTTTCCATAGCTTTCATTACTGAGAAAAAACTTTTACTTTCATTTTAAAGTTAAAAGTAGTGATAGGATTCTGGTCTCTATGTTAATTCTTGAAGTTAAATTTTTCTTTAACTTTAGAGTGTCTAGGCAAAATGACATAAAACTTCCACATGTATAGATAGAGATGGGAAAGTAGTACTTTTATGAACTGTTGAGGTGTAGGGCATTTATAGGGGTAGGGGTGGAAAGGATAAGATGGAAGTTTGATGGTTCTAGGTGTGTTTGAGAGAACAGAACACTTCTTAAGAAACCCCTAACAGTTTGTAGTTGAGTGCTTCTCAAAATGAGTTTTTTTTTTTTTTTTTTTTTTTCAAATGAGGTGTCATTTACTGTTTGGGGGTTATTTCTGAATATATATATGTATATATACATATATATGTATATGTATAAAATCATAGCCAATCAGATTATATTCTTATTTTCTAGTGATGTATTTTTAAGGTCATTTTGTCACCATAAAATAACTTTAAATGTTAGTGTCATTATTTCATTCTTTAAAATGATTAGAAAACATTTTGGATTTACAAAAATATTTTGTGAAAGGCAATTTTATTTAGGGGAAAATGGGTTAGACATCGGGTCTAACTTGTCCTTTGGGACAACTTCCAGCACGCCCTGGTAGTAATCTCATTTTTTACTGAGCTCTGGTAAGTACAATTTTGAGGTTATGATCCCTTGTTCTGATAACAAGCAAGGTAGTCTGGCTATAGCTTGCATCTTAAAGGAAAACAGCACTTAAGGAAAGGAAATACACACATTAGCCGGGGGAATCATGGAGATAATCAGGTTTCTCTGCCTGCCTCTGAGGGCGCTGCAGTCTAGGAGGACTACTACTGGGGGAGAGGAATCCTGAGAGAAATCACATCTAAAATGTGATGAGGCTCATCATCAGCTTGTTTCTTGAAGTTTCTTTGTGTTCATTTTTAACAATAGGGATAAAGTCTAAATCGAGTTGATAGGTAATAAGATGGAGATTAGGAAGAATAGACAGAGAAGAGGAAAGTTTCTTAAAAAAATTTTTTTTGTTTGTTGGCTAAATGGAAGGAATCAGAGTACTAAGGAAGCTAGAAGTGGAACACATACCTCAGTGGATGCTGTTTCCCAGGACTACTTATAATTAATGAAGTTTATGTAATTTTTAGGGAATTATTTAGCAAAATGGATAGTTCTGGAACATCCAGGAAATTAGCAAGACTTTACAAAAGTAGGTCTTACTGCTTGTGCATGCAGGATTGTTAGGGGAAGAAGAGAATACTTTTTTCATGTAAGGTCTGGGCTAAGTTGAATTACAAATACATTTTGCCTTTTTTCCCAGTATTTAAACACTTGAGATGATTGTGTCACCAATTGGAAAACATGCTACTCTCCTAATGTGAAGGTATTTCATATCCTCAGTAATGTATGCCTTTAGTTATTTTTCCAGTAGTAGAGATGGATTCCTTTTTGCTCAGTTGTTCTAATGTGCATTTACACACACACACACACACACGTACGTACACACATACATCTTAGTACAGGTAGCCAGTTTCATTTTAGCTCAAGGCATACTTGATATTGTCATAATGATTTTGAGGCAGTGAATTTTAGTGCATTTCTCTAGTCTCAGCAGTGCAGTGGCATTTCAAACAGGCATTAAAAAGATGACGAGGGCATAAATGGCGATGGCTTTGTTTATCTGCTGTGGCAAATAAGAGAGAAAACTTTTTCTTCCTGTCTTCTTCATTATGTTTATAATTTTACTCTTTGATATATTGTCTTACTTGCCTCTGAATTAAGTTATGTATTCAAAAAAGGTCTGGTAGAAATAGTCATGGTGAAGCCATGCTCATCTGTAGTTGTTTGCATGAGCCAAAACATCATCTTGTTCTTCTTTCTTGACAATGGATTAGATGCAAGTGATTATTATATTTATTGAAAAGATGAGGAAATTAAGGCACAGAGAATTTTGTTTGCTTTTCTTAAACTTGAAAGAAAAATATAGGTGGAGATAAGAATGGGTGCGTTATCTTTTGACTAGTGATGCATAATTATTGAATGACTGTCATGAAATGGACAAACATCCATTTAGTCACAGCAGAAGACACTAGAGCAGATCAAAGTTTCTCCTGCTATAAAGTGATGGTCTCCATTCCCTGCTGTTCATTCCACTCAGCAGCAGTGACCACTTGCCTCAACTTGATTTCAGAGCCTGCAATGCTGAGGGTGTTTTGCTGGTGAAGAATTTTCAGTATGGATATACCAATATTAGCTCCAATCTTGAGAACTAATAGTGGTTTTTTCATGTAGAATTAACATAGGAAAAAGTTATGTGAAATTAGGATGTTAAAGGAAATAAATAACCACCAACTTATATTTGGGTTTTGTTTCTTTGTGGATAATTGTGTGGAAAAAAGGATCTTATCAATTAACTTGAATTTCTATATTAGAAACCTTTAAAAAGCTTTATATAAAAGTTCTATTACACTTTTGGGGGTTTTTTAAAAATAAAAATCATTAAAATGCAAACTAAGAAGGGAATGTACTATGTTTAAAACTGTTGTGTTGTATAAGTGACACAACTAGAAAAGCTGCTTATAATGTCTTCAATAAAAAGTTGTTAGATTCTTTACTTTTTTGCAAATATATTCACTGATTAATGTTCTCCTTTGTATTATTCGCAAATAAGTACACTTGAGGGATCTGGACTTCTGTGTTGGTTAATTCTAGCTTTGGCCTAGAGATCTAGCATTCACTGATAGGATCTTGTAAAACATTCATTTATTTAACATATTCTTCAGTAAAAATCTTTGAGCAGGCAAAATAGAGGGCAGAAAAGGGACATACATTAAAGAGATTCACTTCATTCTTAGGAGATTTCTCAGAGTCTGCTTAAACACACACAAATTCTAATACGATAGATTATAAGGTCTCTGCTCTCAAACAGTAACTGCAAAGGGGAAGATAGTTGGAAGATAGTTGGCAGATAGTTGGAAAACACTAAAAGTGCCATAGCATAGCTGGGTAGTAAGGGAAGAGGTAGACAAAGTACTGGAAACAGAAGTAAAGAACTAAAGTGAGGTGGTTAAGAACTATTTAGAAGTAGAACTGATAGCATTACTTTATTACACCTTCGTCTCCTTTTCTTTCTCCTCTCTTTTGTTTTCTCTCCTTCCTTCCTGTCTATTTATTTATTTTTTATTTTTTTGAGGTCCTGGGGATTGAACTCAGAGCCTCATAATTGCTAGGCAAGCAATGTACCACTGAGCTACATCCCCAGCCCTTAGTTTAAGTTTTTATTGAAATACAACATGTATTCAGAAAATCACAAATGTCATTAAGTCATCAGTAAACAGCTCAGTGATGTACGTGAATGAATATATTAATACAATCAGCACAAAGATCACAATGTTAAGCCATTGCCAGCATCAGAAGCCTCCTCTCCACTTGCCCTGAAAGTCATTACTTCCTCAAAGG
This sequence comes from Geosciurus inauris, assembly GCA_004024805.1. Lineage (NCBI taxonomy): Eukaryota > Metazoa > Chordata > Mammalia > Rodentia > Sciuridae > Geosciurus > Geosciurus inauris. Next base: position 42,107 of record PVHX01001573.1, read on the forward strand.
TAACTTCAGACTTCTGAAACTTCAGGTTACTTGTACCTATTCTGAACTTTCTATCAGTAAGTCACATTGTATATATTCTTGTGTCTGTCTTTTGCTAATCATTATGTTTGTGAGACTCATCCTGGTTTTGTGTGAAGCAATGATTTGAAGCAACCGGAATGAGTCTCACAAACTTTATTCTTTTTTTTTTTTAATTCTTTTTTTTAGTTGTTGATGGATCTTTATTTTATTCATTTGTTGTTTGTATGTGGTGCTGAGGATCGAACCCAGTGCCTCACGCATGCTAGGCAAGCGCTCTACCACTGAGCTACAGCCCCAGCCCACAAACTTTATTCTTATTGTCCCATCTTGTTTCACCTTATGAGAATGCCACAATGTATTTATCCATTTCATTCTTGATGAACCCTTGGGTGGTTTCCAGATTTTGGTTGTTAGAAATTGTGCTACTGTGAACATTCTTGTATATACCTTTTAGTAAACATATGAGAATTTCATTTGTGTGTGCTGTGAGTTAAACTGCTACGTCAGTTTTAGTAGATAGCATCTTTCATCTAAGTTGGTACAAATTCACACTCCTATCAGCATTGTATGAGAGTTTTGTCTATCACGTCCTTAACAGATTCGTGGTATTATCTTTTTAATTTTAGCTATTCTGGTAGATGTAGAGTTGTATCATCTTTGTTTTCCTTTTTTATTGGTACATCATAATGATACATATGGTTCTTGTGCCATATTTGTGCATGTACTAGACATAATTAGATTGGTCTCCTTTTCTGGTACCTTCCCTTTCCTCTGTTTGCTTCTCCTTCCTCCTAATCTGCTTGTTCCACTCTACTGATCCTCATTTTAACTTGCATTTTCAGGTTACCATTTCACATGTTTATTGGTTATAGTCTTTGTGGTGGCCTCATTCAGGCTTTTTGCTTATGAAGTTTTTGTCCAATATTTTATCCTAACTAAGATTTTAATACCTGAGTAGTTAACTTTTCTTATTTATTTAGAAAGTTCAGCTGACCAGCCAAACTTATTAACCATTGCTTCCATCTAATAAGTAAAGTAAGTGGGTAAAGAGATTAGAAACACTTGAACTTGTAACTATTATAGTTTAGATCTATGAAACCTTGTCCTTTCAAAGTTGAAAATCTACAAAACAGCTTTAACACAACTCACAGAAACACACGACACTTGTCCTTGTGCTTAACACAAAAGTAGAGCATCTTGTAATGTTGTATTGCACAATGACCAATGGAGATTTGCATTTGGAAGGTACATGAGTTGAAGATCCAGCTCTTTTACTTACTAGTTGATTTGTTTTTAAAAAATCATGTTTCTATTTTTTTATTATTAAAATGATGGTAAAATCTAATTCACAAAGGAGTTACAAGGGACCGGTGGTGATCCTCATGCAACCTTGGTTATAACTATAAACAGCTATACATATGGTAGTTATTAATATCGTTGGATTCTACACCATTCTTTATTCTTGGGTTGAATTGTGCCACCACTGAGAACAGTTCCTGGTATACTAATAAATGTTCATTGGCTGAATGAATGAACAACACATTTAAGCATCTTTCTTAAGCTCTTAGTTGGAGTGACTCAAACTGTTTTCCATTTTTTTCCCTCTAGGACTTGTACTTCTTTATTGCTACAACTGAGTAGCGAACAGGGCTTATCAAACATTAGATTGAAAAAATTGAGTCTAATAGTGAGCAATTTGAGATCATCCATTTCACTATATAGTTCATATTAAATCTGTGCCCCCAAGTAATACACACTGGACCTGGAGAACTCTTGAAAATGATTACACTGCTCTTCAGTCCTTGGGTGATCCCTCAAAGCCTACATGCTGAATATTTTTAGCTTCTATAATTAGAATGCTGGCCAACAAATTTCAAGATTTAAAATGTTGTGGTGGGTTCTCTAGTGCTGATACCTTGGAAACGATGTTTCATGCAGAATTGAACTTTTAAGGATGAATAATAGCTGAGAACTGAAGCTCACATAGAACCTTTCCAGTTTAATATGGGTAAGGCATTTCTCAGATACGTTGATCATGATATTAAAGTAAATGGGCAGTATACTCTGTTACAAACATTTGTGTGAAGCAACCATTCTTAACCCTTTGAAAGGTCTGATTCTCTGCTCCTGGTTTGATTCTGTGACTCTTTTTTTTCTTTATCTGAAAAATGGTTTTGTGGCATATTAGTTTTATTTAAAAAATTAAATAGAATTAAAATTTATATGATTTTTCTTTTGGAGATTTACATAGTGCTCTTTTAAGCAATAGTAAATATTCTTTTGCAAAACCAGATTTGTGGTAAAAGGAACTTAGATTTTTATGTGGAAATCTAATTAGATTTTCTTACTCAAAGCCTGATACCTTTTTTTGGTTTTGTATTTGAGCTATTTATGTATGTATTTATTTATAGAGCTGGTGGTTAGTTTGTTCTCATCATTTAAGTACAACTATTTTGTGGTACTCAGGGTACTGAACATGTAACCCATTTCTTCAGGATAACACATCAGTTCACAAGGTAAGATGTTTACATTTTAGGTAGCATACCTCTTATGGGCTTGACCCAAATGTCGCTGATGTAGTGGAAAATGGAATCATCTGGTATAGCAGACAGGCGTTGTTTTCTGTTACAGACATAATGTTATGGAAAATTGAAATAAATACAAAGGGCAATTATGGTGAGTCTTGTTAAACTACTATTTTAAAAATAGTGAGTTTCAGAAAACCTCATCTTTTGTTCTGGGTGATTACATTCCTTCAAGAAGTTAAACTGGGTCATTTTAAAACAAATGCACCCAGGCATGTTTGGATATTGCTTTATTTAAAGCTAGAAACAAGACTCCTCATTTTGTTGTCCATTGAGCACATAAGACTTAAAAAAATGATATTAAGGATTTATGGAAGGATAATTGTTGAAAGAGTAGGATCATTATCAGTTATAGTGTCTGAACCGATATCAAAAAGGAATAGGGTTAGCTCTTACATTTCTTGTGCTCTTCAGCATGGAAATCTGTTGTCTATATGATCCTTTGGAATATTCCTAATGTACTTAAGTCAGGGTTTTGCACCTTCCATCCCAGAAGAACCATGAATGAAGTCTTGAAAATGTTATGTGATGAAGCATGCTTGCTCTCAGCGAGGACTCAGGGAGGCCATCACCTAAAGTTAGAGTGGAGTTTAATGGAACCATGAGTGTTGATGGCTGCACTCCTGAGACCCTGTGCTCATGTGTGGCATGACTGCAGCTGCAGCAGGACATTGCAGCTGAAATGCTCTGCAAATTCCTTCATTCTTTTGACCTCTGGAGACTGTCCTTAGGAATGTGAGATGAGCATTCATGATGTTAGCAGAGAATAGGGCCTCATGGTAGGGAGTTTGCTAAAGTACTGATTACAATCGCCTTTAGAAAATTGCTGAGCATTAACAGATTAAGCAGAAACACAGCTCACACGTTTGCACTTTTACAAGTTGAGCTTCTTTGCCAGGGAAAAGAGAGAAGGCGGATAGGAAATGTCTCAAACGATTTAGATAAATGAGATCAGATAATTTCCCTTGAAAAATGCATTAAGAAATGAAACAAAAACATTCGTCCAAAAACATCAGAAGAAAATATAGTTCAAGCACTGAAATGTTTTTGCTGCCAAAACTTTAGGCAGTGAATTCTGTACTTTAATTGATCACTTTAGTGCTTACTGCTTTGCGCTGCCCTTTAACTATTTCATGTGCTTATGTTGTCCTCCCATACTGTGCGCATCCTCAATCTTTGTGAGCTTCTCTTTTGTGGTCCTTGCAGTGGCCAGCATGTTCTACAGTATGAAATACTTAGTAATGGAATGATATGTAGTCACTTTAAAAATCCTGACAGAACAATAGAGATGCCCATTTATCTCACCCAACTTTATGTCAACTTGGCTTCTGGCTGTGCTCCCCTGGTGGGGTAGCTGTGGATCATTGCTCTCAGGCCTTTCAGACATTTCTTGTGAAATTTGTTGTAATGAAGTTTAGAATCCAGTAACTTTTGGGAGAAACTTTGTTATTAGAGTTTGTGATATGTTAGAGTTCCCTAGATAAATTAACCTATTTTTTTATGACTGTATTTTATTTGTTCTCAAAATTGGACATAATTGTACATACTATTTATTTGAGACTAAAAGTGAGTTGGTAGCAGTTTTTTAAAGAAATCTGTTTTTGAAATAACTATAGATTCACAGGAAGTAGTAAAAGTGTCATACAGACTATTTTTTGATATCCTTTACCTAGCTCCCTCCAATGAATACCACTTTTAAGATTCCTAAAAAGGAGCTGGGACTGTAGCTTCCTCCAATGAATACCATTTTTAAGATTCCTAAAAAGGTGCTGGGACTGGTAGAGCGCTTGCCTAATATGCGTGGGGCACTGGGTTCAAGCCTCAGCACCACATATAAATAATAAATGAAAAAAATAAAAATCCATCAACAACTAAAAAAAATTAAAAAAAAGATTACCTAAAAGGTAAGATTTTAAGATTACCTAAAAAGATTTATATAGATTATATATTTTTTATGTCTTCTCTAAAGAAATACTTGTACTTATTCATTAATCATTGATTACATATATAAACATACATATATAACCAGTGATTCATATATGAATCAGTGATTTAAAAATGTAGACTTAGACTTACCTACTGTTTGTGAGTGTCATTTGAGAAAGGTGCTCATGTAGAAGGCAAAGAAGAAGAGTCATTCACTTATTTCTCTACATCTTTGTGAATTTGGTGTTTGCTGCATGCAAATTACTTTTTATATATTGGTCAAATTGAACTAGGGGTTTTAAATCCAGATATTGTTCCCATAAAATCTTTGGAAATCGTGCTACAAGTATTATTGAGTGAGGGAACTCTTTTATAGTATAGGTGTCAGGGCCCAGTGATGATAATGGGTTTTATATACAGGTGAGATAATATTATTGTTTGATATATATCTATGTGTTAGGTGTATATTAATTTGCCCAACAAAATATATGTGAATGTATAATATATTGAGATGTTTTAGAACAGGTGTTTTATATATTATATATATAATAATATTCCCAACTAGATTTAAATGTTTCACTCTTCTTTAGTATATTGATGGATGTTACGCTCAAACACATATTCAAGTTCAATTATTTCTTAATAGGGGTCTTTAAAGGCTATGTGTCTATTTGTCCATGTATCTGAACCTCAAGGATGCTCCCTTGAAAGTTTGGTCCTGCACCTCAAGATAGACTAATTGGAAAGGTCTTAAAAAGCATACTGCACATCATAAATATATAGAAGATTTTTTTTTTTGTAGGATAGCAGAGAGCTATGCGAATGCTTATGGTCTTAAACAAGGATGTCTGAAATCGGAAGGGAGGTTCACTGAAGCCTACAATATCATGGACATTTCCTGCAGATCCAAGAATGTCAGAACAAGGAATACCACTTATAACTGAGAGAATTAGGTTTAGCATAAATAGAAAAGTTTAAGTTTATATGGATGGTATTTATTTGAGCAGCTTTTCACCCCAAGAAGAGAAACTGGCTTCTCCAACAGATGGTTCAGAGTAAATCTTTAGGTGAATTACTTATTCATACAGTTTAAAAAAGAAGATGGACATATTTGATAAATAGACTTAATCTTTAGGGTTATTCTCTCTTTATCTGTGATTTTTACACAGGGTTGTTTTCACAGAACATTGTTCAAGTCGCTTATCATTTGGTAGGGAAATTCCTCTTTTGATACTGCTGTCGGATGTCACTGAATGTTGGTCTAGAAGATTGTGGGTCTGATCCTACATGACAGTTCTGAAGAGGTTATCTGCTCTAGCAAGTCTTATCTCAGCTCTTGACCTTGACCAGCCCCATTAGTGTACATGCATCATTACCCTTGAAGTTATAAAATGAGATCTTAGATCACCTTGTAAAATTTCTCTGAATCAAGTCCACCTTGCTACTGATAAGATGAGATCGGATATTATTTCTGGATTGAAACCAGTTCTTTTGTTTCTGGGTTCATTTGATATAATCCTACTAATCTGAAATGTCTGGTTTCTCAGATAAATGAAATGTTTTGGTACAAGTTTAAAAACCATTGTGTTGTATAATGTTCTCCCATGTAATACTATGTTCACACATTAAACAGAAGGCTTGGAAAGTCCAGTGCTGTATATTCCCATTTGGCCTGCAGCTTTTGCTTCTGTGATGGATGGACTCAGCATATGAGCAATATAGTGTCTTTTATATAAAAACCAGAGCAGCAGAAAAAAGAGCACGTGGCTAGGCTTCAAAAAGATTGCTGCTTGAGTCAGAAGCTAGAGGAATAACTTCTTCATTTTGTGCACAAAGTGAGGGACTCAGTTCTAAGGTGGTTGTCCACGGATGGGGGATCTAATGGAACCCTGATGGCTCAGGGAGCAGTGAGGGGATGACTTGAGTGCCTGCATTGGGGTTGTTGGTACCAGGAAGAGTCTGTGGAATCAAGGAAGGAAAGGAACATCATATTTTGAGGAGCCTGATTATGAGAAATTGTGAACTTGTCTGCTTAAATTGCAGGAGTGGGCTGTTTATCTGTGATGAAATATGAAGTATTTGCTTTAGTAGGATTTTCTGATTATTGAAGCTTACCTAATTAGGTGTCCAAACTAAAATTCTCTTAAAATGTTTTTTGATGTCCATCATTTCAAAATGAATTGCACACACTCATATCTTGTCTTAATGACATATTGGTTATAATTTGTCTTTTCGTTCATCTGTCTTGATCTTTATTACATATTCAGAGAGGATCTCAGGACTGGAGATGCGTGGAGCTATTGTCACTACCCATGTCCCATACTGTTATGCCTTAATCACTGTAAACATAGCGATGACACTCTTTACAACACAGACGATAAAACCAAAGAGTGAATAAATGTATACTGGGCAGAAATGTGGTATTTTCAAGTGGCCTATGCCATCAATCAAGATGCCTGAGTAGGAGGACATGAAAGGATGGGTACTGAGTACAGTTGACAGACCCCAGGCACATGTGAGGGGCTTGAGAAGGTTGTTGGGATTCATCGGTCATGCAGCAAATTTGTTATTGTTACTAAGACCTCTTTGTAGCCCCAGGCTTTTTTTTTTTTTCAATATATTTTTTAGTTGTAGATGAACACAATACTTTTATTTATTTATTTAATGTGGTGCTGAGGATCGAGCCCAGTGCCTCACATGTGGGAGGCAAGCACTCTACCACTGAGCCACAACCCCAGCCCAGCCCCAACCCAACCCCAGGCTTTTGAGGCCTGTTAGTGTTTTCTGACTCCTCAGTGGTCGGTGTTTCCCTGTGTGGGTTAAGAGCATGGATCCTGAAGCTAGAGGGTCTGGGCTTGAATCTTGCTTTTACCACTGACTTAAGCTGGTTTCCCTGTGAAGTACTTTCTGAGTCTGTACAGGAAGTTTACTGGGACTTGTGTTGAGGAACAATACCTGTGGGGCAGTGAAGAAAGTTGGATTGGCCAGAGAGAAATGAGAATGTGAGACAATAGCAACAAAGACCTCAGTTGATCCTACCAGATGCTCTGGAGCTGGGGGAGACCCTGGAGTTGCCCCACCTATATCCCACATCAACCAGTGTGGACTGCCTTTGTTTAGGAGTGTGACCTTGGGTCAGGTGGCTCTCTTTGGCTAAGGTAATTTATGGAGCAAGTCTGAGCTCAACCAGAATGCCTACCATCCAGGGAAGTACCTCAGTTCTGCAGGGGAGTTCAGGGAAACACAGCACAGTATCCCATATATGTAGTACCTTGTGACTGGTGACTGTGGGCTTCAGTTCTTCATTGAATCCTGCCTCATTTAATTCCTAGGACTTGAGTACATGAATGCATATCTAATGCTTAGAAAAATGCATAATACATAGTATGTATGTATGAGTTAGGTGTTAGTGTTTTTTTAAAAATAAATTGCAGTTTTGTGGGGGTGTGTTTCTAATTTTGTTTTCCATTGGGATATTATTCTGGTCCTTTTTTCTTTTCTTTTCCATGGAACTACATGACTTTATTCTTTTTTTATTTTATTTTTTAATTTATTTATTCTACTTATGTGTACATGACAGCAGAATGAATTTTGATTCATTGTACACAAATGGAGCACATCTTTTCATTTCTCTGGTTGTACATGATGTAGAGTCACACCATTTGTGCAGTCATACATGTACTTAGGGCAATGATGTGCATCTCATTCCACCATCTTTCCTGCCCCCATGTTCCCTCTTCTCTTAGGTGTTAATTTTTAAGACCATACCAGACTTTATCACTCCTGTCTTTCCCTTATAATATGACTCTCTTATAAGTTTGAAAGCTAATGCTCTCATTGTTAATTTCTTCTAATTTTCTTTACAAGAGCAAAATACTTGATAATGTATTAATAAGAAATAATTTTTTATGTGTTTTAATACTATTTACATTTTAAATTTTTACTGGAAAGATGCACAGGAATAATTACTGATAATGAAAGCTGAAGGATTTAGGCCTATAGAGAATGAAATCTTTTGGGGTGTGTGTGTGTGTGTGTGTGTGTATGTGTGTGTGTGTATGAGTTCTTAGCCTCTCTTAAAGAAAATAGAGATAGTAACTCCCCAGTTGACATGGCATCAGTCCATTTGCTGCTGTTGAGCTGAGGAGAGGTGCCATGAAAAGAACTCCTTGCCAAGTTATGGTGTATAGTGACAAAGGTCCTTATAGTTTTGGTCTGTGCCTTACCTGCCACTCTGGTTCTAGATCTAAACATTACCACATAAAATCAATGAAGGCAACATTGACACCTAATTAAATTGCTTCTCTGCTTAAACATTCCAGAATAATTCTTTTCAGTGTTTCAGTATTTAAATTCCATAAATATAAAGCAGATCACCTGGAGTGTTTTAGAAATTTGGTTTTGATTCAAAGTAATGTTCTTATGGAGGTTCAACCTCTGCCAATTCATTTCTTATTTACTTGAGGACATGGCTAATTTCCTTGGACAACTTTTATCTCTTTCATATTCATATAGGTGCAAAATACTTTATTTGAAATGACTTCCCCCTGATATGGTAAACATATTTATTTTTAAAGGACTATTTATTTGTACTGTTAACATTAAAGATAGTGAAGAAACATGTCAAAAGCATTTTATAATAGGGTGCATGTTCCTGATATTTGTTCCAATATCCATTATTGGCACACCCTAGCCAGCAGAGTGGAGGAAGTAATGACACCTCTTCTAAAAGATTTTTGAAAAGGCCTTCCTTGAATACATTTTTCTCCCTAGTTTTAATTTCACTTACTTGTACTTAATTTCTTTTAAAGAAATGAGAATGTTACAACTGAATCATGAAAAATAATTGTAACTTCATATTTATTATACAACAGTACTTAGAAGATCAGGATTGCATTAAACATCAAACCGAGTCAATGAAAAATTTCATCTTAGCTTAATCTTCTTTGACATTAACTGTATTTTTGAGTTGAGTAGTCTTTTGTGGATTCTGTGCAGAATTCCACAGTTATGTTAATCAGGAATCTAATGAAAATCTTGCTTCAGCATCCAGCATTTATTTTCCTATTGAGATTAGGAATGTCTAATACATTTGAGATTTCTCTTCCACATTGATTGGGGAGGGGTTTTGGGAGGAGTAAAAGATTGAAGATTCACTGAGAGATATGTAAAAATGATGAGTGGTAAAAACTCATCACTTACCATGTGACAAAACCTTTCTAAAATCAAAGAAGACTTTCAAAATTTCATATTGGTGATTAAAATAATAAACCTTTTTTAAGAAAAATGTTGACCTTGATCTGATGGGAAACAAGTCCATGTCCAAGAAGATTATGTCAACATACCTTTTGATTCTCAAAACCATGAAATTATGACATTTGTATAGATGATCTTTCACTGTGTAGGTGATATGAAATAAAAACTAGTGTTTTGGACAGTTATTTATTGTCTTCAAAATGAACATAGGTGAGAATGATTTCTACTCTGTATCTAATCCCAGGTGGGCCACAGTTACACTTTTGCAGTGGGTTTGCTCATGACCCTCTATTAAAAACAACCTAATGCCTTTTTTTTCCCCCTTCTTCTTTCCTTCCATGAATGCAAGTGGGTTTTTATATGGGCTCTGGTTATACTTGGTAAGAAAAAATTCTCAGTCTTATGTCACAGTTACAAGTTTTAAAATGAATATATGCAAAATAGAGTATATTATAGATATTGGTCTATTCAAAACATTTTTATGTTTAAATAGAGTGGCTTGTTATTTTCATTTAGAGTATAAAATATAATTAATTCTTAGATTGTTCATTTAAACTTGTACATGTTAAGCAGGAATGGACACATAAATAAATGTTTGCTTAAGTACTAACTTGTATAATAGAAGTATATTAAACTAGATTTTAACTACGTAGAAGGTTTTATAATGAAATGTTTAGTAAAGTTGCTGTTTATTATATAACTTCAATAAAAGGCAGAAGAGAACTGGTAACAAGCAAACTCTAAGTGAATTCTAGAAAAACCACATTATTAGAATTAACGTATTCTTCAAAAATCAAACACAAGTGTTTTACCTACAGGACCCCTAAAGATTGACCAAAAGGGAAGGAGAACCCCATATGGGTGTTGGCTATTTGGTCTAATGGTCTAAATGAAATGGAAAAAAGAAAACATGGACTTGTACTAATGGTTCAGTTTCCAACAATAAACCTGGTGAGTTCACTTTAAATGTGGTTTGCTGAAAATTGATGGTGATTTTTAGCACTTAGCATCTTATCTCCAAAGCACTTTCCAAATGTTGAATAATTAATTGCCACAACTCTCAGGTGGGGTTAGAATAGCAGGCATGTCTTTTTGTGTACCAGGAAACCATTATGGCAGAGCCTGGAAATGTTGATTTTTATTTTTAGAGGTGTCTTTGCTTTCCAAGGTGACCTGCTCTTTCAGTGCTGTCCTCGTTTCCAATCACAGGGTCATGAGAAAACCAACCAGGGATGTTGAATTCTTGAAAACTTTTTCTTCTTGTTTCTAGATGGATTTCACTTTCATTTCACTTTTGCCTGCTCATCATTTTGAAATACTGTTTTTTTTTTTTTAATTGGGATAGAAAATATTGGTAAGTCTAGTATTTGCAATTAGTATGGGCTCTTCTTACCTGTTAGATCCAGAATTTGGGAAACTTTGTAGAACTATGAGGACTAACTGTACGTAGCCCCAAAAGTCATATTTCGAAAGTGTTTTTAATAAATTAAAGAAATGACTCTTTCAAAAAGTAGTTTTTCTAGCTTTAACTTAATCTTGGAGTCTGAGGAACAATGAATGTAGACTGTATATATGTTTAATAGTGTATGACAGACAGTTGAGCTATATGGCATATATAGATGGTGAACTTATATTAAACAATTAGAGAACAAGAAAGGCTGTGAAGGAGGTTAACTAATTTTATTCAAAAATTTAAAATTGATACATAATTATTATAAATATTTATGGGACATAATATGATATTTCAATACATGCATATAGTATGTAATGATCAGATCAGGGTATTGGCATGTCTGTCACCTCAAACACTCATTTTTTGTGTTGAGAAAATGAAAAATCCTCTCTACTACCTATATTGAAATATACAGTTAATTGTTGTCAGCCATAGTTACCTGACTGCGCCATAGAACATTAAAAGTCATTCCTCCTATCCAACTGCACCCTGTATCCATTAACCACAGAATAAAGCAACCAGATATAACACTGGAGTTGATACACATTAAAGGAGTTTGAGAAGAGAGGCCTAGAGCGCAGGCCAAGGGTCTCAAGGAAGGCAGGAAGGTCAGAATTTACAAGATGACAGTGACTGCATCCTTCCTACCAGACAGTACTTACATTAGCCAGACTAATTCCTGGCTTGTTTGTGTTGCCAGCGTCAGGGTGTCTACTGATTAGCTCTCTGGAGAGATTCAGAGTGAAGTCACTGTGGCAGACTCAGAAGGCCATCCATCCCTCAGGTTCTCAGCCTTTGAAACAGAAAAGAGCCAGGACCTTACTTTGAGAACAGTTAATCCCTTTAGGCTTTGAGTAGCTCACCAGATAACAAAGAGAATGCTGTGGTGATTATTGTGGATGAATGCTGAGTTTCTTTGAGTATGATTAACACCTTTGAAGGCAGAGCAGAATTAGACTTCTTTGTCATTTTAAGGAGGTAAAGTCCTAGAAATCATAGAAGTGTTGGCTCACACTTGTTACTGACTGTAGGCATAGGTTATTAATCTTGAGGTCTTTGGGCCCACAGCTGGGCTTCAGGGAGGCCCACGAACCTCTAGATAATATACACAGGATTTGTGTGCACACACACACATGCACACACAGACACGTTTACGTGCACACACACTCTATGTCCATTGTTTGGGGGAATATATAAATATATATATTCATATATGTATCCATGCTCATATCCATATGAATATATGTACATATATATATCATATATATATCTCCCATGCATATATATATAGAATGCAAGCAAAGTATTCTTGATATTGCTAGATCTTTGACACATATAAAACACATTTAATATGGACTACTGTCCCTTAATGTTTAAGCAATTCCCTCCAAATAGTAAAATAAAATATGAGTAGGAAATGAGAACCTACCAGCGCCAGGATATCACCTCTAAAAAAATCTTTTGTTATCAGAAAGATCAGAAAAGTGCAATGATGCAGTCAAACCAGCAAACATGGCTGTTTAACCACAGTACATTAAATTTGGAAAGGTAGCAATTAGGTCTATCTCAGCTACAATCAGTCATGAGACTTTTTTACTATCAGATCTGAAGAAGGTGTGTATGCCACAAGGATAAGGCAACTTCAATTGTGCATTTGTAATTTAGCCAGCTTTCAGATGTGGAGTCCTTTGATGACATGTTTGTGGGAAATTGCTCATTGATTCTTGCTAAAACTCATCATATAGGAGGTAGAAGTATTCTTTGATTCATATTGTTCTTTCTATAAAGCAATACAGCTGTTGTCCTGAAAAATTGTATATCATTTTATCTTTGTAAATAAGATTATGTTTTTTGAGAAATTTTACCAAAGATCATAATTATAACTCAGTAGGCTTCCAGAAACTTGATATTTACAGGAATACTGCAATAGAAGAGAACCAGTAGATATGCAAAACAAGAAGCCAAAAAGTTAGCCTTAGAATTTTACTTGAAGTTTATGGTTGGTCTTTAGGTTATGGAAGTTCAATAACGCCATGAAATTATATTTTAATTATATAGTCATATATCAGTTTTTCATCTTGTGGTTAGAATCCACAACTTTCATTAGATTTTTAAAAGGTCTGTGGTCCAAAAAGGTTAAGAATCATTAGCTTATAATGTCAGAATCTTTCTTATGCTTATCTAAAACTAAGCCTTCAATTTTGAGAATTTTGCTCAATTTCAGAAATCTGAAGAACTAGTCATTGAATAGTGTACTGTACAGCTTCTGAAAATTTGTTTTTTTTTTCTGTTATGTTTGATAACATGTATTTAAATGCAACTTTTGAGAAAAATAAATAAAAATAAAAATTAAAAAAAAAAAAGAAATGTATAAAATGGAGTTCAAAAGTGAATTTCTTTGTAAAAATATTTAGACTTGACAAATGTATTAGAAGATAAACAAGAAAGATTAAACCATCAACTCCCAATTAACTGAGGTCCTTGGATTGAATAAATGGCTTGAAATTTATACATAATCCATGAATCTTATTGAAATCAGATGTTGAAACACTTCCACCCACGGAATTTTCATTTGTTTTGATTATTACCAAAAAGATGGGGTTTTGATTCTGATTGATTTGGTTTTTATATTTATTACATAATTATCTACTGGAGACAATTAATGTAGTGGTTTAGTATTTGGGCTCTGGCATGGGACTGGATGATCATAATAGCTTTGCCATTTATGATTGGATACTTGGACAATTCACTTGACATCCCTGTGTCCCTTATCTGTAAAATAAACATAACAATAGTATCGATTTCTTCAGGTAGTTGGGGGAAATCAAATGCTGTAGTATATGTTAAGAACAATACCTGTTGGTCGTAAGCCCTTGCCAATTTGATATTTATCTTTACTTCTGGAGTTAGGCCTGCTAATAAGACCGGTAAGATATAAGAAATGAAGTATATATTGGCTGTATTCCAAACACTCTGGTCCTTCACGTAAATGAGAATTGATAGTTGATCATATTGACATTACTGTGAAGTCTCATGGAGATGTTTTGTTTGATTTAGTATGTCTAGACACATGGGCCTCCAGAATATTCCTAAGTTTATTAATTCAGAATTATAAATATTAAAAAACCTGTAACCATATGTAAGGATAAATTTATAAGATGTGCTTTCTTTACTTAAAGGATGTTATGTCTATGGATATAATCTCTATCATATTTAAAATGAAATATCCCTTTTCATAATTTTGTGGGTATTTAACTTTCTTTTGTTCACCTAAAAGCTAAATGAAGGTCTCTGGCTGTGAAATACATTTTAAAATATTGAAATCAGATCATCTGGTAAATAAGCTGAGATGATCATCTTTGTGCAGTGGTAAAAGAAGCTTTGAAGTGGGAAAGATGCAAAATTGCTCCTAACATCTTCCTCCATTCTAACTTCATCGTTTTCCAAGCAACTTTGTATTTCTAAGAACTGTATAAAGGCTTAGTTTCTTTATGTAGAAAAAAATTAGTATTTGAGTTCTATTTTTCTCTTCCCTTTATTTATGTTTATGTTTAAGAAATTTTTAGAAGGCTTCCCTCCTTTGAGAAATTAAGATAATATAACAATTATTATGGATCTTTAGATGTATTGTTGGCTGGTCATATTTTCAGAATTAGAAAAATTATTAGAGATAAAATGTGATCTTGCACAGCTTATCATATTGCATTAAAAGGAATGTATTGTAGTGTGTGGAAATAAACTTGGTTCTTATGTATGTACTGAAATCTCATAATCTCATTTAATGATTTATCAATTACATTTTTTCCTATTGTCTTTTTTTTCATTATTATCATTTGAACTCTTCTATTTTAAATCACCTTCCTGTTTCAGATTATGTGGGAAGCATACAATCTAATTAAGTTGGGATGCCTGATTTAGTTTCCCAGGCCATTTGTACTATTTTCAAGGACCCTAGATGGCATTCAGATGACTCTCAATTGAATCTAAGGTAATCTGTGAGCCATGACCAAAGGTTTGACAGAAGATGAATAATTTTTCATTTTTTCTTGTTTCCACACTTGAAATTGGCTAGCAATTATTAGGCATATTTGTTTATGAGAAATGACTTAAATTACACCAGAAACCTCTGATCTTTGGAATGGTTCTGTGCTCTTTATGAAATGCTAAAACTCCTTGGATAGTCCATATTGCACTTTCTTGCCTTTGTATTTGGCATAATCAGAATAAGCATGGCCTAGGTTACATTACATGACATGGACATTTATTTTTTAATACTCAATATAATAAGAGCATCAAAAGGCCTCTGTATGCTCTGTGTGTTTGTGAACATAGTATGTCATGCTTTTAACTTTTGAAATTAATAGTGCCATTTTAATTTAATAGTCATCTATTGTTTTGAGCATTCTGTTACTGCATTGGAAAACAGAAGCTGTATAGCTCATGTTCACCCTGATGTCTAACAGACTATTAGGGAGACAACTGAGATACATTTAGCAAACACAAAACTACAAGGATGTTCTAAGAAAGATTCAAGACAGTAGAGAGTAAGTGAAGTTGGTAGGTGCTGAGGTAGTTGAAACCTTTCTTTTTTTTTTCCTTCTTTCTTCTTTTGAGCATAATACTTAGATCACATAGTTTCAGACAATAAAGATATGTTGTAGAGGGCTGGGATTGTGGCTCAGTGGTAGAGCGCTTGCCTCGCATGCGTAAGGCACTGGGTTCGATCTTCAGCACCACATATAAATAATAAATGAATAAAATAAAGATCCATCAACAACTAAAAAAAAAAAAAGATATGTTGTAGAACATGGTTATCAGAAAGCTCTTTGTAGTGCTTTTGGGGTATTTGCATTTTATCCTTGTGTTTGTCTTCAGAATATTACAAGTATTTCAGCCTGTAGTACTTCTCTGCAGTTACATATTACACAGACTTGACTTGCTCAATCTCTGGTTTTCAGACACTTTTTTTTTATTCCTCCTAAGTATTGTGAGAAGCTGCAATGGATTTAGGTTTAAAAGTATTGACTCTCCTATTGTGGGTTAGTTATGCCAAACAAAGGTGTCTTTAGTAATGAAAAATCATTATGGATGCCTGTAAAAAAAATAGGAAAAATAAATCATGATTTGTTCTTGGACCAACTATTATTTATAGCTTTCAAGAGAATTCAGTGTTCTATTTGATCTCATTCTTATTTTTCATTGTTATTTATTCTTGTATTACTCCTCTTTTGTTTTATGTTTTTTGGAGGGGCTCTTCCATTGCTTTCTGTGATCTGTGTTCAGTGTTTGACCATAAGAGTCTCTGAGAATTGAACATTTGTCCATCCCCCTCAAACTCTGTGATGGCGTTTTATCTCTGTTTCCTTCTCACCTTATCATCTTAGCTACCTGTCTCACCTTTGCCAGTAGTGTGTATATGTTTCTGGTGTTCTTTGTAACTACTAGTGTGGAGCCCCCTTTGAAGCCTCTCTGAGCACACCCGGGTGCTCATCTGAGCTCACATGGGTACTGACCTGACTATACCTGGATGCTGGCCTATGACTAGTATTCTAGGGAAGGTGGCATTGCTTGCTTCCTTTGGGTAATTTTCTAGATAGTAAACAGGTTATAGTTAGCATTGCCTTTCTTGTTGGCTGTTGAATAGCCATTTTCTGATTTAAGAGGCATCCATGTTATTTACAGTCACTGTCAGAAGAAGAAATGACTTATACATATTCAGTAAATTGCTAGAGCCAAAGTGATAGGTGCCAGAAGTGATGATGAAGTTGTGTCCTCTTTGAGCAAGTTTAGTTTATGGTCAGTGTACTGTGTTAAAACAAATAACCATTGGTAGTATTTTGGGAAATTTTTTTTTGTTCTCATGAAAGAATGTATTGTGATTTTACTTCCTTCCTGCATCCCTCTTTCTATTCCTTACCCTCACCTCAAGTAAAATTCTAGAGAAATTAGCCAACTAAGGAGAAGGCGTTTTTTCTTGCCATAGTGAATGCTATGTAGAAAAAAAGATTGGAAGAAATATTTCTGTTAAACCTTGAAAATGCTCCTTTCTTTGGAGTGTGAAACCATGCATAATTATCTGTTTATGTGTTGTCCCCTAGTAGCCTATAATCTCATCAATGAAATGGTTTTAGCTTATTCATTTTTATATCACCAGCCTTTAGCACAGACTGAAATAGAGTAGGTAATCAATAAAAAGTTGTCCAAGTGAGCTGAACTGGTGCGATGTAGCTGCAGTTATAAAGATGAAAAGAAAGGTGGTACAGAAACAGTATTTGATATTGAGTTCCAAAGGATTGGCTGAAAAGTCTGAACAGACTTCAAACTAAAATATGACAAAGAAACTTACATTCAGAATGTTTTTTTAAAAATAATTTATCTTGGGAACATTTATTCATTTGAACATCCATGTGGGTTTCAGATTGCTTTCAAATAATATCTTTGTATGCCACGGTGACTGCATCATATACTTTTCCCACAAAATCACCTTCACAGGAGAGTTAATCTTTTTATAATTACTTTCTCTCTTTCCCCTTGCTTACTCCTACAGACTTTGAGCTTTGACTGGTAATTTTAAAAAGATTTATCACTTATTTGCTTTTAACAATATAAAAACATGGTGATTCTACCATGATTCTGTACACTGGTAAATTTAGATCTATCATTACCATGCTTTATTGAAAATACAGAAGTTGTTATATATCATCTCTGAAACTCCCAACAATGTGCAGAAATGAACCACCATAATGGTAAATGATAGTTTATACCATTTCTGAGATTCTTTTTCAAGGGGATAAAAATACATTTTGAATCTATAATGTGAAACACTAACAATAAATTACTGTCCATGTTATTCAGAATATACAAGTGATTGCATTGACCTTAATGTTGCTACATTCTGAAGTCTTGAAACACGTGGATATGTTTTGCACAACTTTCTGACACATTTGGATATGAACCCCACAAGTGGGAGCCCTGTCGTTCTGGGGAAGACTTATTTTTACAGATTTCCTATTGCTAAAAAGGTAGAACATTTTGGCAATTTAAAGTCATTTTCCCTGTATGCTGGAAAGAAATGCATATTAGTAATAGTATCTTTTAAATTTATCTGATGATTGTTTTTATTTTATGTGAAGAACTTGTAAATGCTTCACAGGTTTTATACACCCGTGTAGCATTCTTGGGCTTGAGGTTGTGCAAAAGTAGCTTTGTCTCTCACAGCTGAGGAAACAAACACAAAGAAACTAGGGACTTGTTCAGGGTTACCTGTGTCAGGGGTTGTAAGATTTATAGCCATATGCATGAATTTGAAGACTGTAGTGCTACATACCAAGGAAGTCAGCCAACTGTCAGGATGTCTCTGTTGGCCCTTTATGGAGACAACTTAGATACCATCTAAGAAAATCCAACCTTCTAACCATTGCTCACACAAGCGTGTCTGCCCTCAAAGGGTCAGTCTGGCTTTCTGTCTTCCATCTGCAATAATTCAGTCTAATTTCAAGTTTATCTAACTTCTCCCTGAAATTTCGAGGACCATATCTCTTTCTATTGTTAGTGTTTTTGATTAGGAATTCATTGGCTTTTCCCCTAATGGCCTATGTCCTACACTTGGGTTTCTCACTCGATTACATGCAGGGTTAGTTTTGATGTAGTCACCACCCTGGGCTGAATTCTCAGGATCAGGATTGGATTTAGGCAGAATCGTGTCTAGCCAGGAGAGCAGCAAGGAAAAGGCCTAATGCTCAGGGCTGAGAAGAAGGTGGGGCTGACCTTACTTGGAGGAGAGGGTGAATACCAGTGCTGACCAGAAATGGGTGAGAAAAATAGGAAATCACTAGGACCAGCGTTAGGACCACAGGGCAGAGCTATATTGGGGTTAGAAAACCATGAATGTGAAAGTATGAAGCAGAGTTGAGACTAGATGAGTGAGTTGGTGGTTGGTTATGTCTAAATGGCAGTGACATGGTGCTGTCGTGCATTTGCTTGTAGTCATGCATCTGTGTGTGTGTATTACATGTGTTTTTGTATGAATAGGGTACTGTGTGTAGTTTGGGGCAGGCCAGGTCATAGTGAGGAGACTGAGACTGGGATGGGATAGATAGCAGGGCTCCAAGAAAAATGATTATCCTAAGGCGGAAACTCTCCTGGGGAACATTATCTAAAAATGACAGAGCTAAGAATGGATGACATCTCAGAGTTCTCTATTATCCTGGGTTGCATATAATTGTACTTTTCTTTATTTTCACTATTACTTTTAATCCTGAATTTTGTCTCAAAGTATTGGCTTATGCGTGCAGCTGTTGACATGTTTGTTATAAGGAGCTGGTAAAGCAGAAATAGGGCGGCCTCTGTTCTTATTTTTGGGACAGGATCCTTAAGAGAGCTCTACTTCCAGGCTAGTGGTCTTGAAGGCAGGGCTTATTTTGTCACCACATGGGCTGTCTTACTAGTTGCAGTGCACATCAGTTGCTCTGTAAACATTCACTTCTGTGGCTCTCTTATGATTGTGTGTCTTGCTGTGTGTTGGTGAATACAGTGAAAGATGAAAAGGTAAGAGACTTCTTCCTTTATGGACTGAACGTTTGTGCCTCCCCACCCATTCATTTGTTGAAACCCTAATCCTCAACAAGATGGTATTTGAAGGTGGGGCCTTTGGGAGATAATTAGGTTGTGAGGTAGAGTCCTAATGAATAGGATTTGTGCCCTTATAAAAAAAGACATGAGAGAGAAGATCTTCCTCTCAGCTGTGTGAGGACACTGAGAGGGTGGCCATCTGCATGGAAACTGGGTGCTCATCAGGAACTGAATTGGCTGTCACCTTGGTCTTGGACTTCCCAGCTTCCAGAACCGTGAGAGATTAATGTCTGTTGTTTAAGCAGAGAGTGTACCGTATTCTGTTAAACAGCCTGAATCTCAGCTCTAACAGCAAGGGAGGGCTTCTCCCTCTTCTCTTCTGCCCACTCAGGCTGTCCCTCTCAGTGTCTTTGTGACTGTTCCTTTGGAATTTCTACTTCAATCATTTTTCTTGATGTGGCCTCTAGGCACCCAGATGTTTTGTGACTAGACTTTGTGGAGAACTGAATTGTGTGGGTATTCTATCATAGGCCCCAACTGATTCTGTACCGAGGGGTGTAGAAGTGCCCTCAGTTGTGGCCTTCTAACTTGGTTCACATAGTGCTGTACATAGTACTTCAGAAGGCATGTCATCCTCAACCTGGGGTGACGGTGACTGACAGCTGTTAGAAAATGACGGCCTCCTGGGGAGGGCAGAGGCCTGAGGAAGGAATGGTTACTGAAGTAGCTTCTGGCACATTATGGATTTTCTAGGCTGTTAGCATTTCCTATCAAGAATGTTGGTGGGCTGTGGTTGTGACTTGGTGGTAGAGCGCTTGCCCAGCATGCGTGAGGCACTGGATTCGATTCTCAGCACCACATATAAATAAATAAATAAATATCCATCAACAACTTAAAAATGTTAAAAAAAAGAATGTTGGTGAAATGATTCACTTACTAATATCTCTAAATCTTTTTCATGTCATAGGATGCTTAGGAAATGATAATATTTGTATGGCATACTTGTAAACAGTCTAGACATCTTGCAATTGGAAGTAACTGGCCTGGGGCTCTGGTTGTGCTTGGCCCTGCCTGGTAGCACCCAGGAGGGAGGGATGGTCATTGCAGCCCACCTGTACTTATTACCAGCACTGGCTGGGAACTATCAAGATCCATAGTTGACACAGTAGCAGTTTTATTTAGTAAAATCAATTCTGTTCTGGGAGCTTGGGTTATGATTTGCTTCTGCTGTTATTTCCTTATGTGCTTCAAACCTTTCATCTGAATTGTTTGACCTCTGACCCAGACTCAGTATATACCTATCTTCTTATTAGCTGCTGGGCGTGTTGAGAAAATAGTGTAGAACTCTGTGTATGTGGAAAGTAATACCCCAAACTATCATTGTGGTATCACAGAACTTTGGAAGTCATTTAGTGTGTCCTCTGTTCAGTCTCCTTAATGGTATGGGGTAGACGAACACATCACAGATGGGCTTATTTTTTCCTGAAGTCACTAATTTGCTTTTGACTGCTATTTTGGTTTACCAGGAACTTTGTATTCAGGTCCTGTCCAAGGTGCAGATGGTTATGCTTTCAAAACACCTTGTTGTCATAATAGTACCCATTAAACTAATCAATGCCCTTTTCTCAATTTCCCCATTTTCAGCATCATTGCTTTGGTTCCTAAGGAGAAGGTGATGTTCATCCACTAATACTCTGGTCTTGTCCTCCAGGAAGTGTCCATCCACCTCATTCCCTCCCCAGGTTCCTGAGGGCAGCTCTACCAAGTGAGCCTGCGCCAGCCCTTCCATGTCCAGTAGGGCAGAACGTGGGCTTTAGAGTCAGACAGACAGAGTGTGAGTTCCATCTTTCCTCTCAGGCCATCTTCAGGACATTTACCTTCTGGCTCTGGGGCTTAGTTTCTTGCTGTGTGAAGCAGAGCTAGTAGTAACTACTGGACTAAGGGGCATTATTTTATTTTATTTTTTGTGCTAGGGATTGAACTCAGGGATACTTGACCACTGTTAAGATCACAAGAGAACCATCCAAAACGGCCAGGATAATGAGTATGCAACAGAGTACACGTCATTGTCATTACTGATAGTTTTTTTTGGCATCGTGCAGACTCAGTTTTACTGCACAAGAGAAATAATTAATCATCTACCCAGTTTTTCATTTCTGTTTTAGGAAATAACTGATTTTAGAAAATGAGTTATTGAAAACCTGGGATACATTTTTTCCTTCTTTTCTTGTATCTACCCCTCTGTCACTTCTCTTTAAAATTTTTCTTTTATTCTGATTTTTAAAAAATTGGCCTGTGGGGTCATTTTCAAGTTTTTTTTTTAGCCATAAACATTACACAAGCAGTCTGTGTTTCCCAGGTGACCACCTTTCAAAAATACCCTGCTGGCTTGTTGCCGGTCTTCAGCACGTTCCCAGTCAGTCCTCTGAGTATTATCGACAAGTTGAGAAATTTGACCTCTGGTGTATCAAGAGGTACAGGCTTGATGATTTCTTTCCTTGATGCCCCTACACTTCATGTTCAGAAGAGGGAAATTTCTCTTGCCCCTTATTCCTGGCGGCCACCTTGGGACTAATAGGCTTGGAAACAACTTTGGAAGAGCTAGCTGTCTGGTCATTGCTCTTATTCCATGCTGAGGAGGAAGCATGGCAGTGTAGTGTTGGAGTCAGACACAACTGGATTTTAGTTTGCTGCCTGCTGGTTGTTAGCAGTGTGACCTTTATAAACTTGTGCCTGTCTGGAACAAATGAAGGACTGCTGCACAATAATATCAGCCATATGTGTTGTCTGCCAGCTGTATGCCAAGTACCCACCATACAGGGTGCTTTCTGTATGTTGTCTTGTAGCTTCCCTATAGTTGGGTGATGTAGGTATTACTAAGCTCATTTTTCAGATGAGGGATTTGAGACCTAGAGAGTTAATAACTTCAATTAAATTTATTTTATAAAAACTCTGTGCTAAAAATGTTACAGGAAATTGTGTGGGTGGACAAGGTTGAGAGTCAGAACTGGACAAGAAATACCACCTTAGATTTGCTCAGACATCAACTTTTTTTTTTTTTTTTTAAAGTAGTCTGAGCCTTACTGAGACTAAATAATAAGATGTTTTCTAATAGATGAAGTGTCAGCCATAAGGACAAAGCAGTGCAAATCAATAATATACTGAAGCAATAAATGATTTGGCTACTAGGAAAGTGGCATTAATATAGCTTAGTAGGTAGTTTTTTCATACGTAGGGGCTTATCATATGCTTGCCTCTCAAAGACTATCATACACAAAAATGATTCTGTGACTGTAGCACAAATAGGCAAGTCACTTCCAATGGCTGTAAGAGTGCCATGAGATGTACCTAGCTGCCCTTTCTTGGCTGTGACTGTTGGTTTTATAGAATGGTGAGGACTGGCAGGAGACTTACCAAACAGAAGTGAAGGTCTCCATTGGGGCTGGATTGTGACAGTCTGACTTGCTCTGGTTTTGGCTCTTCTTCCTTTTCAGCTTGGCTGCAGTTGGGAAGCTGGGAGGACTCTGAAAGTTAAAACAAATAGAGGTTGGAGGGACAGTAATCTGCACTGCTTCTGAGACTCTTGGCAAAGGGACTTTTCTTCTGATATTACATGAAGAAGCAATTTTTCCTTTGTCGCTGAATAGTGGCTTGTGAAATGGATTCAACTTGGTAATAGTTCACAAGCAAGTCCCAAATCTCCAGAAAGGAGATGTCATGACACTGACCAGATCTTTAAGAAGCAAGTGATGTTTTGCTTTGGTCTTTAGCTGTTTGTGTTTATCTGGATAATTGATTTTTCAGATAAAGACAAAAGCAAATGCCAAATGTTGCCTTAGATAATACATGTGTATAATTTCTTCTCACACTTGGTTTGCCTCAGCTGATTATGGTTAGTTTTATTTGGCATTAACTATTAGAGATAATACTGGTATATATCCTCTAATTTCAGTTACGTGATAACTTTTCAAATCCAATGCATGCTGCTTTCAACTTACTTTTGGAATGCTATTGCTATATATTTATTAACTATTTAAAACTTAAAATGTCTTTCTTCCTAGAAAGCAATATTAGAATGATGCTTAGGATTCTAGTTCCATATAAGCCCACACAAGTTTATTTTATACATAAGGTACCCAAAACAATACTATTAGCACTAAGCTGTTATTAGTAATTTTGTACTAGCTAATAGTCTATGGATTCATCAGTTAGTAGCTGTGTGACCTTGACAATATACTTAAATCCTAAGTTGCAGTTTAATCATCTGTAAAATGGGAATAATAATAGCACTTGCTTCATTGATGGATAGTGAGGTTTAAATAATTCATATAAAGCACCTACTGTATAGTTCTTATGATTACTACAACTTGGTCACATTTGCAGCAAGTAGAACTGCTTGAGTTGACTTTGGAACCTAATCAACAAATGTAGTAGTATTTGTTTGGGAAAAATAAGTATTCGCTTTTTGACAAGAAGGGGATATGGGTCACCGGAAACATTTGAGCCCTCTCTTTCAGAGACATCATGAATTTGTACAGCCAGTCCTGACTTCCAGAGGTTCAGCATCATATAAACCATGCTTTGGTCCACAAGAACCTCCCCCATAAATCATCTTTGTATTCTGTTTTTGCACTCTTGTACATCAACTGAGGAGCAGGACACATTTGCAGTGAACTGGGGTAGCATTGTACCCCCGCCCACAGTTCAGGTTGGTGGGTGTCACCAGGTTTATTTGTGCCTCAGTGTGTGTTGCTGCAAATATTCGAGTGTCCTGTTGCATTTTACTGTGCAAATTTCTACTAATGAAGAGAAGAAATAAAATGCTTATGTTTATGCTAAGGAACATGGGTTTCCTAAAATTCATTTTGTTTTGATTAAGATGGAAAGTATCAGGCATGCTAAAATCAATAATATGTTCATTGGATGAGAGCCTGAGTGGTAAGGTATGAAGGAAAAGGAGAAAAAAGTAAAGATGTTGAAATGCTTAATATACATTTCTTATTTGTTATGTTTAGAGTGGGTTTTACAGCTTTTAGTTTTTAGGAAACAAGATCATCTTTTTAACATGTGAGTATGTTTGTTATGATCTGTGTTTGCACATGTTTTCTAGGATGAATACCCATAAAAGAAGAGGGAGGCTTATATGGGATACCTTTAAATTAAAAAATAAACCTTTAGTTTGGAAAATTTCAAACCTGAAACCAAAGAGCAGCTAATAGGACAGTAAACATCCATGCACCCCCTGCCCAGCTTCAAAACAACGCATCACCCATGTTCCACATGTGGCCTGTCTTATTTCTTACTGCCTCCTCCCCATACTTTTTTCTTTTGCTAGAGTATTTTAAAGCAAATCCTAGATCATAGCATTGGACCAATTGATACTTCAGTGTGTATGTCTAAGAAATAAGGATCTAAAAAACTCTAATGCCATTATCACCCTTAATAAAATTAACAAGAGCTCCCTAGTCCCACCTAGTACCCAGTTAACATTCATGCTTCCTTGATGCCCACCTTAAAAAAACCCCCCAAAACAGCTGATTTGTTAAAATCAAGTCTTCAGTCCACATGTTGTATGTAATTAGGTTTCATAGGTGTCTTTTTATCACCACAGTTAGAGTGTTTTAAGGTAAGGAGTAGCATCCTTCTGTGGTATGGGTCACTCCTCTGTGTTCAAACACATTACTAGAGCCAGAAAACCACATTGATTTCATTCTTACGCAAGGGCATTCTACCCAAAATGCAGTAAGTATAACTATAGGATTTGTAACCTCCCTATGTCCTTCTGCTCTGTCAAAACTAATCTAGAAAACTCTCAGTTACAAAATATTTTGAAGGTATTCCTATATCATTTAAAGTAGATTTTATATATATGTGTGTGTGTGTATATGTGTGTGTATATATATAAAATCATAGGTGGTAAAAGAAAAAGTCAACAAATCAGTTCCATGCTATTCCCATGATATCTACATATTAATCCCCAGTGTTGGCATCTTCTAACACTAAACGTTGCCAATGCTGGGACAAATTTGGGCAGGTGAAGATTCAAGGAGCAGCTACTTGAGTCATGAACTTCAGGGCTATTTTGGCAGAAGTTAATAGATTATTAACAAGTTAGTACAGATTGCCCTTGCTGAAAGCATTGTTCAGCACCTTCATTAAGCTGAGGTCAAGGTGAAGGTGCCACACACCAGGGATAAAGTCTTCTAAGGGGATAAAGTCTTCTTTTTTTTTTTTTTCCCTAGGAATGTTCTTTATTATGACAATATTCCAAGTGAACATATGAAGAAAGTGAAAGAAAACAAAAGCAAAAGAATGTAATTAAATTCAATTTACATACCTTTTTTTTCTCAAAAATTGCATTTTAATACATTGCATTTTAATACATGTTACCAAACATAACAGAAAAAAACAAATTTTCAGAAGCTGCACACACTGTTCACTGAAAACATTTGTTGAGGCAAATAGAAAAAATTGTTACAATCATAATTTTTCTAACTTTGCACAAAATTATAAGCAGATTAAATTCTTCATATTAAACACCTTTATATGCACTTTCAATGAACAGTATATATATTTTTTTACCAACCATCTTTACTATACCCATTCCCCTTTCCTGCCCCCCGCCTCCCCCATGTTGCGTCCAGTGTTCCTCTATTTCTCTTATGTTTCCCAAAAGTCTTCTAAGGTGTGTCGACCCACTCTCAGATTGTGGAGGGAAGACAGGGTCAGGTTCCTGCATGGGGCTGAGGGAGGCTCACCTAGCACACCCTGCCTGTAACCTTTATTTCATTAGCTGTGGCCTCTCAAAGACTTTCTGAATAGGTCTAAGAAGCACTGTAATGGAAATGTTGATATAATAATGACAAGGATGTCAGGGTAAAGAAGAAGGTGAGCTTGAGGAAATAGTACTCTGCTGCTTGGAATCCTCCAGTGACCTTATAGCTCACTCAGAGTAATGGCCTAACGCCCCAACAGTTGTCTCCCTGGCCTCGCTCCTTATTCCCTCTGCTTTAGTCAGTGGTCTCCTGGATGTCCCCAGAATCTGTCAGGTTCCTCCCTGCCTCAGGGCTCTGACTTTGTTTTTTCCTCACATGCCCACAAGGATCATTTCTTCACCTCCTTCAGGGCTTTGGAGGTCTTCCTTAACTCCCATTTAAAACCACTCCCTTCTGTAGTCCCACCAGCACTCCTTAAATCTCTTCCCTGCTTATCTTTTTTCATAACACTATAACCTATTAATATATTACACAAAAATTTGTGTATTGCTATTTTCCACCAGGGATTTTATACTTAGAGTCTAGAATAATGCCTGGTCATAGAAAACACTCCATAACTTGAATAAAGGAATGAATAGAAAAGTCAGGCTCTGGAAAATTCAATCCCAAGTATGAGAGAGAGAGAGAGAGGGAGAGAGAGGAACAGAGAGGAGGGGAGAGAGAGATTCCTTGGGGAAAAAGAAGGATAACCTTTGAACAGCATTGTGGAAAGACATTTTAGTAAGTGAACAGAGACTAGAGAAGTGTCTTCAATGTTCCTGCAGTAGTGGACTGTGCTAATGAACTGTATGAGACAAAATCTGTTTTCTGCTTAAGTAGCGTAGCCTACATGGTGAGCTGTGACTCTTTTTTGGCTTTGTATCTAGTGGATCCTTGTGAACCTAACCATTGTGCTTCAGCTGTTGGCAGCTGTGCAGAGTCACACCACCAGTAGTAAGTGCATTTTTAGGGACCCATGTGGTGAACCTGTGCTGGGGTGATCCCAGGTCCATCTGGGAAGGCCCACCCCTGCACCTCAGGCCCTTTCAGTTGCCTTTGTTTTCTTGAGAATTGTGAAACTCATATGAAATGATACTAAGCCATGCGCTATATCAGAAATTATGTACTACAATGATATTTGTGAATTTGGGCATCTGCAAAACAGGTTTGGGGAGGGGATATTTCATGAATGTCAAGGATCTATGTATCCTTTAGCTATTCTGATGAATTTGTTTTTCACCAAAAGTCTGTTTAATACTTGTGATTCAGGTTCCTGTGAGTTTGGTACAGACCAGTGAAATCAACTAAAGTAAGGCGATAGCATAGACTTTGGAACCAAACTGCCTGGGTTAGAATCCTTACTTCAATAGTCACTTGCTATGTGATTTTTGAGGACAAGTTATTTAATCTTTTTGTGCCTCAGATGATAATGATTCAAAACAGTACATTCCTCATTGGATTATGGTGAGAATTAAATGGGTTTATAATTTTAAAGCAATTAGAGTAGTGGTTGGCACATAGTAAGTGCTATCTAATGTTAGCTAAATAAAAATAAAGACATTAATTTTGAGATGGTTATTAGAGGATGTGTCAATCTTTGGTCAGTAGGCACACCAAGGTAGGGAAAGGGGTGATATAATTCAAAATTACAAGAAAGTATGCTTAAGTTCAATGTTATAAAAAATAATTCTTAGAAGTAATCCTTGGCAGGTATAGAATAATTACTTTTGAAGAAGTATAGGAGAGTGGTTAAAATTGTGGACTGCTGAATTACACTGCCTGCCTGATCTTCTCATCACAGGTACTAAGTGATCTTGAACAAATTATGTAACTTCAAATTAACAATTCTAAATTGCATGTGTAAAAGTGCTTAACTCGTGAGGTTGTAATGAAGAATGAATTAAATAATCATTGCAAACTGCTTAGCATAGGACTTGGCATGTAGTGTAGTAAGTGTTTAAACTGTGACTTGAAAAATTAATGGACTTGAGAGAATCCCTAATCTCAGTTCCTACATTGTTAATTGGTATTGAAATCCTTTAGCTGGAATCTTTAGCCCTATCCTGTTACTAAGCCATCAGACAAATTATGACAATGTTCAGAATGAAGTAATGCATGTATGATGCTTATCACCCTGCCTGGCACATCGCACAGACTTAATCAAATGCCAGGAGCCTCATCCCAGCCAGCCAGTTCTGGTTGGAAGATGTGAATGGTACAACTGCCATATTAGGGAGAACAGGAAGGAAGGTACTTTCTCTGATGTCAGTTCTCTTTGTCAGAGGGGGATAACGCAGGGGCCATGCTTGATCAGGTGCATTCAGCTGACTCCCACTACTGTGTCCTGGGACTGTAAAACCCACAGTGGCTATATACAGAACCACAGACTAAAATGAATATGAGTTGTAGATTCTAGTTACTGGTACTATCTGCGGCCTAATTACTATAATTAATTTACTACTGACTATGTTTGAAGTCAAGCTAAAATTTCTAGACCTCAAAGTTTATATTGACACTTCAAATCCCAATTCCTTTTGCAAACAGCTGCCATTTACCATCTTTATAGGTTTACATATTACAGAGTCGTATTTGTTCATTTGTAAGTATGAGGAACAAAATTAAGCTTTCTTAGAACTTATTGTGCTGCTTTTTGGTACTTAGTTTTTATTATAATTTATATTAGGTTCACTTGTTCATCTATTTATTTCAAACAAATGTTTACTTAGAACCTGCCATGTGGTAGGTCCAGGTAGCTCTTAATTTTTTATACCTTTGTTTTATTTATTTATTTTGATGTGGTGCTGAGGATGAAACCCAGTGCCTCACATGTGCTAGGCAAGTGCTCTATCACTGAGCTACAACCCCAGTCTTCTTATTTTTTTTTTAATCAGATAAGGCAAAATGCTTGTCAGAATTTAATCCTACCAACTTAATATCCCTGTGCAGTTGAAGTCTATGAGCAGGGTTAAATTCTAGTGTTATCTGTAAGGAGAAAATTATGTAGTTAAAATTATCCTTGAGAAATTCTTTAATTCACACAGATATTACATCTTTCACAGAGTACAATATAACCACTTCCTCCTCTCTAATTTAGGCACAAAACACTGTTTCCTCAGTTAAAAATACCAGAATATCAGACCAAGTAATTGGAAGTATGTTTGTGCATGGGGTCCATGTTCAAAAAATACTTTGGGGGACTTTTAAACTTAGAGACACACTTAACATCAAACATGTTTGTGTACTCACTTCCCTTTCCTTGGTGGTTGACTGACTGATTCATTAGTCAACATTTAATAAAACTTCAATTTCTGTATAATGTAGGACCACTGAATGATACCAAATTTTATAAATGGGTGGATTAGAGGGGAGTGAGTTCAGAGCCAGGGAGACCAGTTAGAAACCACTGGTGAGATAACAGATGGAATTTTGCCATCTTATATCTTTCTTCAAGTCTGAACATGGCAGAGCACCCTTGACTGATGGCTGCCTTGCGGGATGGGTGTTCAGTGGGGCTGTTCCATTTCCCCCTACAGGGTATCTCCTCTTCCTCCATTTGCTTTTCTTTCTTACTGTGCTGCTGGTTGGGGGTCTTGCCGTCTGGAGAACTGGTGATGGTGAAAGGGAAGGGACAGAGGAAGGTCATGCCCGTGTTGTCAGTCCTAGGCCCTTACCTGGAGCAGCCCAGCCATTCCATCTTGCCTGATTCCTCTGTTAGGATCTTTCTGGTTTTTACACAAAAGCCTTTGAAGAGGGACAGTTGAATGTTAAAAGAGTTATAAGTGAATCTATTTTTTTTTTCTGTCCCCAACAGTAGAAACTTTGAGAAAAACTTTCAAAGAGTGTTTGGTTTCTGACGTAGGAATGAGACTGTTCTTTTCTGCAGTGGAACTCTGATCAGAAGCAACACATGGTGATATGGAAGCACACAGGATAAACAGAGTGCAACCATGGGTGTGGTGAGTGAGGGGAAAGTCCTGAGAGGTCAGCCAGCAGTCCCCCTTTTAGCACTTAGCACCTCCCCAGCAAATTCTCCCTTCCCTTATCACCTCCCCAAACCCCCATGACTTTCCTCACCCCAGAGTCCCTGTCTTCACCCTCCTGCCAGTTCTTTTCTTGTCCTTTGTTGTCCAGCCTGCTCCAGCATTTCAGAGCTCAGATGCAGTCTGAGCAGAGTACAGGAGACCTGGCTGCAACATGGAGAAGATGTGAGGCCATGGAGAGGAGTCTGACCCCATGGGTGTGAGGGGCAGTTTCTCTGGGTCTACACAGTTGAAACTTACATGCATTTTCTCAGGAGACAGAATTATGGCCTTCAGATCTCTAGAGCTGCAACTCATATCTTACTGTACTCTCTGGGCCTACAAACTTTAGATGTAGATTTAACTAAAGTTAATTGGATTTATTTAGCCCAGGAACTTATTTAATACCCTAAACCAAATACTAAAGTGTTCCAGGCTCGTTTTAAAAGATACTGAAGTAATAGGCTGGGGTTGTGGCTCAGTGGTAGAGCGCTTGCCTTGCACATGTGAGGTACTGGGTTTGATCCTCAGCACCACATAAAAATAAATAAAGATACTGTGTCCATCTACAACTAGAAAAAAAAATTAAAAAAAAAAAGATACTGAAGTAAGAGGTTAATTAACCTTCTGAAGGATACATAGTTACTAAAGGGCACACGAGGAATTTGTACTCAATGTGTTGATGGACTAGTTTTTACACCCCATCACCATGTACAATAATGTTCCTAGGGGAAATTAAAAACTGAATTTATAGCTGGGCAAGGTGGCGCACGCCTGTAATCCCAGCACTTTGGGAGGCTGAGACAGGAGAATTGTGAGTTCAAAGCCAGCCTTAGCAATGGCGAGGTGCTAAGCAACTCAGTGAGACCCTGTCTTTAAATAAAATACAAAAAATGGGGCTGGGGATGTGGCTCAGTGGTTGAGTACCCCTGAGTTCAATCCCCAGTACCAAGAACAAAACAAAACAAACAAAATTGAATTTATTAATTAGTTTTTTATTGGAATTTTTGACATAATTGTACATTCAAAAAGCATATTTGATAAATAATGCAGAGATTACTTGTGGAAAAAATACACATTTTGTTTTTCTCAATTTTAATTAACAAAACCATAGGTTACAATCTGAATATTAGCACTGACACAAATCCACCGATCTATTTAGATTTCCTCAGTTTTACTTGTATCTCCCACGTATTAAATTCTATGCAGTTTTATCACCTGTCTAGATCCATGTATTTGTCACTACAGATACTAGACAAAGCCAACACTCTCATGTTGCCCTTTTATAACCACAAACTCCCCCATGTCTAACCCCTAGCAACCACTAATCTGTCCATTTCTAAAATTTTGCCACTTCCAAAATATTATATAAATGGAATTATCCAGTATGTAAACTTTTGGATTGGCTTTGTAACCTTGGTGTAATCCCCTGGAGACTTTCATTTTGTGTGTATCAACAGTTCGTTCCTTTTTATTGGTAAGCAGTATTCCATGGTATGGATATACCACAGTTTGTTTAACCATCCGCCTGTTAAAAGACATGTGGACTAATTCTACTTTTTTGGCTAGGGCTTCCTGAAACATTTGTGTACAGGTTTATGTGTGAACATACGTTTTCATTTCTCTGGGATAAATGCCCAAGAGTGCAAATGAACTTTTAATATAGTTCATACATCCAGAATTCTGTTTGGCATGATCCTGCTCTGGCCTGCATTTTTTTTTTTTTTTTTTTTTTGGTACCAGGGATTGAACTCAGGGGCATTGGACCACTGAGACACATCCCAAGCCCTATTTTATGTTTTATTTAGAGACAGGGTCTCACTGAGTTGCCTAGTGTCTCGCCATTGCTGAGGCTGGCTTTGAACTCGCGATTCTCCTATCTCAGCCTCTCAAAGTGTTGAGATTACAGGCATGCGCTACCGTGCCTGGCTTCTGGCCTGCATTTTTACCTTTTATCTGGTCTGCTGTCTGGTTGTTTGTGGTGCCATTTCTCCCTGGCCTGGGGCCTGTGTAAATTTCCAGGCTGATGAGGGAGCTCCTAAACACCGGGAAGGGGATTTACTTTGCTTTGTTGCTGGCTGATCTCTGGGAGTCACCTGTCATTAGTCATGCTTGTCAGTTTTGTTATACCAATGTCTCTTTTCCCAATACTTATGTCCAGAGCTCCAGCTATTTGCTCAGTTAAGCCAGCAACTGTGCTTTCTTTCTTATTTCCTGTGGGAATGAAAGGCCCTCACCCTGTGAGCTATTGGAGGGAGCTGTTGCAGCTTTCCTGGCCATTGCCTGCCCTGCAGTTCCTTGTAGTGATCCCATGCTGCCAAAAGATGGCAGTGTACTTTGCAGCCACTGAGCTTCTCCCCTGTTGCCTATGGCTTGCGCAGTTCAGTCTTGTTCTTTATGTGCATGTTGGAAATGTGGAAAGCAGATTTTACAAAGCAGCAAAAGCACCTATAAAATGCTATGGGGTTAAAAAGTTTAAAAGAAACATTATGTTTGCAAAGTGTTTGTAACGAAAATGATTCTCTGCCTCTTAGAAGGATTTGAATAGAGAACAGAACTCTTAAATGTGTGAGTGTATAATTTTAGATGTTAGTACTGATTGTTGTATACTGTGTAGCTCCTGAAAAAAACCCTGTGAAATGCTGATTTTTTTTTTACTCTCATTTAATCCAAGACCAGCCAGAGTGCAGGAATAGCCTAATTTTTCAAATTTCTAAGATTTGAAATAAACACCTTTTAGTCCTCAAGTAAAGGCCTCTGTACACATTATAAATATAGTTTTCATGGCCACCATGGCTAACAATACAAAACTCTTCACTTCTCAGTTTATCTGCTCCTGTATGCGTCAGTGTGTGTGTGAGGGCATGTTGTGTAAAGAACTGTTGAAACATTTGCTGTGCATAGGAAAGCTGTTGTAAAGTGAGAGATTATTGGGTTCACTGGATGTTGTAAACAGACCGAGCTAGTGAGGATAAAGTGGGATGAGTTTAAATACAAGGTTAACTAATAAACTTTAAACTGCGTGCATGGAAAGAACCAGTGATGTCACACTCTGGTATGGACATGTTAAAAACTGGAGTGTTGCTGCTCCCTAGGGTGCCATTCCTGGTGCCTTTCTGGAAGCAGTCAGAAAGCCCACATTAGTCTGATCCATGTGCAGCCTGGTACAGTGGCAAGGTGGAGAATAGGCTGGCTTTGGACTGGGGCCCCAGAGTACAAGCCCCAGAGTGGGTCTCTGCACACACAGCATGCTGAGGTTGAGGGTCTGTTTGGCATACCCTGGAATTCAGTGCTGTAGTTGCCATGATCCCATGACCCTCAGCATTGCTGCAACCTTGGGGTGACAAGGAAACAGGTGACCCCACCCTGGGCAGAAACTTTTTTGCTAGTGCATCCTTTGGCAAAAGTCTTGGGCAAGGAGAGAAATGGGCTGTAAAAAGTTCTAACCCTGAAACCAGATGCTGTTACCATAGAGACAAGTGAAATGCTACCGTGGGAGGCTAACAGGGGAGGGAAGGTGGAGGGAGGTGGGAGGGCAAGTGAGGCGAATCTAAAGGCTAGCATACCCAGAGACCTTCAACCTTTAGCAGCACTGTGACGAGCAGGCTTGCGTTCTTGAAACTTGTGTGCTGGCGGCCTGCCACTTGCTGACTGGCTGAGTGGCAGCTGCTTGTGCGGTGCAGACTAGCTAGTGAGCACGTTGGCAGTTGGCGCGGGTTCTGGGGGTGGGAACTCAGAAGGGTGGAATGTCGATGGGTGCTCAAGGCCCAGTGGCTGACAATTTTGCACAAATGTTTCTCGTGCCGGGCTTAAGTCACCCTTACAAGCCTGCTCAGTGATTAGGACCGGCTGGTGAAAGCTGGTCCGTTTGGCAGCAGATTTGACAAGTGTTACAGTTAAATCATTTTGGTGTCCCAGAATAAAGGAGAATAAGAAAAATCCTGCTATGAGTGTGGATTTCTGTAGAAGAGGCATAACTTCTACTGTCAGTGGTCCTGTTAAAGGAAGGCAGTACTGGCCCCAAGTGGATTGTACACTGAGTGGTGTGACCCTTATCCCCGTGATGCTGGTGAGACGCTTCCAAATCTATTCTGAACTTTGCTTCATGCTGGTGATGTGAGCAACCCAGGAGCTGTTTAGAAGCATGCTTCTTCCTTTCCTTGTTTTCAGCAAATGCAGGACATGTGAAAGAATGGTTTGGGGGGTCTGATTAACTGGATGAGTTAATTTCTTCCTACTGATTGATAGAGGGAAACTGGTTGGGTCTGATGGTTATTTAAAAAGACATCTCTGTCTTACTAATAATAGCAGGCAACTGCTGAGAGGATTTGGGGTGAAGGGACACAAACACAGATAATTGACATTGTGGCGTAAAGATGGAGAAAAGATGGAAAGTCCCGTAGTTTGTGCAGAAGCCCAGGTGCACCAGGCTGGACTTACTCCAGAGGACTGAGGGCTGCTCTGGGGAAGGACCATCTTGGATAGACAGGTTTTGTATTTTCAGTTTGCCTCATTCACCCCTTTTTACTTCCTACAGAGAAGAGGCTGCAGATGCTCTGAATGGTCCATCAGAAGGAACTGAGTTTCTAATTACTTCTGTATATGGCCTTGGAGGGAATGTGAAATATGCATCAAAGAGCCAAGGAACACACCCATCGTTACTCTCACTCTCTAATTCAGATGGAACACCGAGACAGTGCTTCAGATAGGCTGAGTGGTTTTCTCAGTTTAGGAAGAGGGCTTGAGGCATTAACTTTTCCCCCTCCCCTTCTAGTTGTTACTGTTTTTTCTTTGTTTATCTCTTCTTTGGTTGTAGCATGTAATTTTTGGAAGTATTTAAACATCAATGCAAAACATTTTATTTAGGAAATATGTAGGAAGACAACAACTTCAGGAACAGCTTGATGAATGGTGGGGTACAAAAATGACATTCTATATGAAAGTGTCTTGCATTCAGTATGCTGATAGAACTGGAAAAGGGTTAGTTCTAAGCAGACATCTGAGCTATTTTCCAAAGGAGAGACAGTACACTTAATGTACATGCATCAGTATGGGGGTCTAGGATTTTGTGTGCTTCTGAAGTCCTTTAAGTTAATTTCCCCACTAAACTGTCATCCTTACTAATGTATAACTGATGGGTTCTACCTTGATGGCTGGGGGAAGTCTTTGAGAGGGCAGATGTGATTGTGCTAGAGCCCTATCTATCTTGATTGTCACTGTTCCTCCAGTGCCTTGAA
This sequence comes from Geosciurus inauris, assembly GCA_004024805.1. Classification (NCBI taxonomy): domain Eukaryota; kingdom Metazoa; phylum Chordata; class Mammalia; order Rodentia; family Sciuridae; genus Geosciurus; species Geosciurus inauris. The sequence continues at coordinate 77,930 of PVHX01001573.1, forward strand.
GTGTGCGTGGTACATAGTAGGTATGCAGTAGATGGAGGAGGGTAGAAAAGGGAAAAGGGAACTGCTGAACGCCCTCTCTGTGCTTCCCACTGACAGTGAGTATGGTTCGCTCTGTTGGTTTTGGTCATAGTCACCAACGTCCTCCATATTGCCAAGTCCAGTTTTTACTTCTCTGTCTCCATCTTTCTCAGCAGTGGTACTCTCCTCGTTTTATGACTTCTGTGACATCACTCTTGATGGGATTCCCCTCTTACCTCATTGGCTGTTTGTGTCCCTTTGCTGTAGGTGTAGCTGTTTCAGCATTTGTTCTTAGGTCTACTCCTCCCTCTACATTTTCTTCTTGTAAGATCTAATCTACTAAGAGTTTTAGCACTAGCTTTGTTTACTGATGGTCCAAATTTTATATTCAGTCCCAAGCTCCTGAGCTCCTCAGGCATCTGGTTGTGCCCGTGACAGCTCCCTTCTTTCTCTTTTTCTCTCTCTTTTTTTTTAAAAAAAAAAAAAAAACATAAGATAAGCATCTTGACCTTAAGGTATCCAAACAGAATAGATTCTTTCCCAACAGCCTGTTTCTCCCCTAGGCTTCCCTTGGTTCCTGTGCATTTCCTAGATTCCTTATCCTCTAACCATTCACACAGCAGCCAGAGTGATCCTTTAAATAGGTAAAACAGCTCAAGTCACTGTTCATCTTGAAACTCTTCAGTGGCTCCCATAACACCTCTAATTCTAACTCCTTATCACAGTCTGCATGTCTCCAGTTCTCTCCAGTTCCATCTCTTGCAGTTGATCTTCTCTCTTACCCAGCGTCACTGACCTCGTTTCTGTTCCTGGAACTTGCTGAATTCGTTCCCACCTTGGGGCCTTTGTGCTTTCTATTCCCTTTGCTTGGAATGCTCTTCCTCCAGATTTCCACAGGGCTGGTTGCTTCCTATCATTTTTGTTGCTGCTTAAATGTCACCTTCTCAGAAGCCTCACCTATACTGAGTAGTCCGTCTCATTTTACTTTCTGCAAAGGTCTTAATGCTATCTAAGATTACCTTGTTCATCTAGTCATTGTTAGTGTTTTAGGAACTTTTTCTGTCTTATTCATAGGAAGCAAATAAATATTTGCTGAATCCATGAATATGCTGTATCATTTAATCTTCTTGGGAACCCGAAGCTCAGAGAAATTGGTAAATGATTTGACTTCTTAAGTCTGTAAGGCATTTTCTTTCCCACTAGAATCCTGATGACTGACCTGTAACCTGTTTTATGTGTTTAGTTTGAGTACCAAGAAGAAATAATCCTGATATAGACATCAGGATAAGCCATTACAAACAAGGCCTATATCCTTGAGAGAAGAAATCTCACAGGTGTCCAGAGGTAATGATTTCCTCAATGACATTGTCCATCAGTGGTTGGTCAAGTTAAAAAAAAGAAAAAAGAAAGAAAAAAGGAAGGAAACATATTTATTAAACAATGTAGTATGTGCTAGATCCTATGCTGGAATGCTTTTGGGTATATTACCTAATTTGAATCTCAAAGCAATCAACACAAGGTTGATATCATTGTGTTGGATCGATGCAAAGTTGATATCATTACCCTAATTTTATACAAGGAAAAACAGGCTTGAAAAAGTCAAGTACTTTGCTCCAGGTGGCATTGCTACTAAGTGGAAGAACTAGATTCTTTTAAACCCAAGACTACTTGACACCAAATTTCTGACTCTTTATGCTAAGATGGTTGCTCTGTGAGGTGGATATGCTCCCAAAATAGTAACAAGGAAAATATGAATTCAGAGCATAACCACATAGATTATAACAAATATCTGAAATACAAGAGTAAGTTATATAGACAATATGGAAAGCAGACTTGCCGTATTCAATGCCTGAGCATATAATTGGATGAAGAGAATACAGAGTGAACATTTGGTTCTCTGGCAGGGCTCATGTACGGTATGACATAGAGCAGCTGTCCCCAGAGAAAGTTCTTTGTTTCTAGACCGGTACTACACAAGCAGCATTTGAGCAATTCTGGATTTCTTTCTGCTTTCACTATAAATAGAGTTCATGGAATTCTGTGTATCAAAGTTAAATGCAATAAAAAGGAGCCACAGAGTATGGAAATAAAGCTTAACTCATTCTATAAACTAGAAACATGTTTGGCATCGGGAGGCTGTAAAAAACGCTGTCATTCCTTGGATGGATTCTGAGGTCTTATTTAGCATATGAAATTGCAGAGTAGATCCTATTATGTAAGGAGACAGGAGGACAGCATAATGTGGTTACAAAATGAAGAACTTTCAGGGAAGAGTTAACAGGGCAGATATACATAGAGAGAGACGGGTGATAAGAATGTGGAAAATGAATGAATGGGTGGCATGTATATGTGTCTATTGCCGAAGCCGGGTTGCTGGATAATCCTCAGATGTCAGATTTCCGTAAGGCCAACATGTGACTCAAAGCTTGCCACTCAACAGAGAATACTGGGCTGTGCTGGTATTAAGAGGCTGGCTGGGAAGCTAGGCTCCCACTGTGCATTAGCCTAACTCCCTGTCGCTCTCTGCGTGTGGGTGGGTGTGCATGTGTGTGTGAGAGGGTATACATTTTGTGCAGTGGGTGTTTAAAGAGCTAAGCACTGAAACTGGATTTCCACAAACGATCATCACGAGCACTCCAGACACACCAAACTTCCTCTCTTGGTATTTTTTTTCTTTCATCTTTTTTTTTTCTTTCTTTTTGCAAATCCCAAGGGGAAAGCACCCCACCATCCAGCCTCCAGGATTGGGATTATTTTCTCTTACCTGTCCATGTGGGTGCCCTCTCAAGGTTAGAGCTGAAGCTATGTGGGACCGGCATATTCTCAAGCACCAGATGAGAGGAGCTGCGTGAAGGAGTAGCAGCCACCAAAGGAAGAGTGACTCTGCCCTGTTAACATGAACAACAGCTTGCAGGTTAACCTGCCCAGGAGCTGGGCTACTTCAAGTGGCTCACTCCAGGAGAAGTCTGAGCATTCTTTTTTTCTTTTTTATTACTATAGGATGGAGGATGAAGCTGTCCTGGACAGAGGGGCTTCCTTCCTTAAACATGTGTGTGATGAAGAAGAAGTAGAAGGTGAGCTTTTGGGGTCTGGGAAAGTATATTCATATACATATGTCTCTGTATTATTTGCACATTCATATAGCATACATTTTTAAAGTTAAAAACCAAAGCTTGTCTATGGAGTTTCTTTAATCTCTACATTTGGTTTCAACACAGAAAGTGATTTTAAGAACTTCATTGGTTCCTCAGAATCTAAATAAGTGTGGTCTTACCTGTTTTTTTTTAAGTCTTATTTTAAAGCAGATACAGTGTTATCTCTGGCTCTCTATCAAAACTAAATATTTTACTAGATAAACTAACCACCTTCCAATGATTGATTCCAGGGAGCTGCTAGATTTATATAAATATATTTGGCAGCACCTTTTAATATTCTTTTCTGTAGCTTGCAGGGGAGAGAAATAGTTGTTGCAGAAGAAGGTGAATACCATTGTTATAGGAAAAAGGGGTCTAAGCTGAGGATATTAAGAGTGGTAATAATGGATGAGTCTTAGTTAAGAAAAGATAGACAAGCATTTTTGACTTAAAATTAAGCCTCCAGGACCTCTTTCACTAATGTTCCCTAGTGTCTGTTAAAAACCAAAGAAGAGGTATATTTTAGCTGGTGCTGTGATGCTTTTCAGTGTGCATCTCCTTCTCTTGTCCCTTGATGTATCAATACTGTGGAAATAATGCTACTTATTTGATAGTGAGAAGGCTGGCTTCCTTAATATTTACTAAAGTACTTATGTGAAGGAATTACAGATATGCAAGTAATTATTGATATTTATAATGACGTTCTCTAAAACAACCAGGGTAGTATTCAAAGTTAAATGAAACTTGCAGATGAGCCCTGTGATCAATTCTACCTGTTAAAATCACCTGAGGGACGATTCATATGTGTTTTGGAGACTTTACTCTGACTGCTGGCATTTTCATAAGCATTTAAGTGCCTCTAAAAATCTTGGAGCAGAGGGTGGTTGGTTGGGCAAAGAGGGTGGGTCTTGTGTGTTCTGGAGTGATTCCTCAAGTGGACAGAGCACCAGGTCCAGGGCAAGTGATGCTCCTTGCCACCTGGGACAACCTGAATAGTGTGTGGCTCTCAGGCTGTTTCTCATGTTTCTTGGTGCCCTCCCCCAACTTCCCTTATTTATGCTCTTGAGACTGACTAATAAGAATTTGATGTCTAAGTTTCATAGGAAAACGGAAACTACAGTATTTTCTCTCATATTGTTTTATGGGTTCCTTGCATTTTTACAATACGACTGTGGGAAAATGTCAAGCTGGCGAAGGCAAAATAGCGAAACTTTTGTCTTAAGAATTGTGTAATCAACGTTAAATCTTCATTGTAGTGACTCTCTGTCACTGTCAAAGAGGATATAAAACCGTTACAATTTCAGCATATAGATGTAAGAAATAATATAGATTTGAGTGACTATCCTGTAGTGTTGGGACAATTAAAGTGGAAACAACTTGGGAATGAGAGGTACTGGGTGTGTGTTTTCCTTTGAGAATAAAGTCCTAGTTGAATTCACAGGAGATGTAGATCTTGAGTTTATAAGTTTGTAGGATCGATAGCACACTACTGCAGTAGAATAGTGCATGCAGTTTCTTAAAGCTTTGACGAAGAAGTTTATTTCCTGGATTATTTCCCCTGACTTTCATACACAAAACTGGGGAGAAACAAAAAGACAACCAAAGATGATAGAGATGCATATAAAATTCAAGAAGTGTGTTGGCTTTGTGGGGTTAAATTTGTCACGTGGATTTTGTGCATTTTCTCATTCTTATAAGGTCTCTTTATTAAAGGTATCTTTCATTGGTTGGTGCCTGGTGCCGATCACATTTCTTTCAAGGCATGCTTAGTTGCCTGTTGCTGAAATCCTGAGGCCACGGAGGGTGATAGTTGCTTGTGGTGTCAGCGTTTGCTATAGAACTTCCCATGGTGGATGCGCTTTTATAGTAGAAGCCTTGAAACAACAACTGGGAACTGTTCATTTCTATTTGACCCTCCCCTTTTCTCACCTGTCCTCATCTGTTGGAGGTGGAAGGGCTTACATTTTGTAATGGCTCTAGGTGAAGTTGAAATGGACATAGTTTTGATGGCACATCCGTGATTCCAGTGGTTGAGAGCTAAGAAACAAATGACTTGGTTGTCTAGACTTTTGATAAAGAATCACACATATGGGGGGGATGCTTTTCCAATGAGCCTCTCTCATACTTTTTTTTTTTTAGTTGTTGATGGCCTTTTTTTTATTCATTTATTTATATGCGGTGCTGAGAATTGAACCCAGTGCTTCACACATGCGAGGCAAGTGCTCTACCACTGAGCCACAATCACAGCCCCTCTCTCATACTGTCTATTGCATAACAAAGGTTGTATTTGAAAGAAAGCAAAAAGTTATCTGGATTCTGAACGTCTTAGTTTCTGGTACATTCATGGCAGAAGTGAATGCTCCAGTTAAAGGGAATTCAAAAGACAAGGAGCTGGAATACCTTAGGTGTATATTTGCAAGTACAAGTAATTTTATCCGAGTAGTTATTTCCCTTGCTTCTAGGATAAAAATAATTAAAGTATATTGCAGCATACTTGGAAAAAGTAAATTTAAAACTTTTTTTCAGTAATCTGCAAAAATAAGATGAATTTCCATTAAGTGATTATTCATGTGGTGAATGTCCAATAGCTCTCTTACTCTGTATGGTCATGCATTAAAAATACGTCTTGCCATCAGCTCAGCCTGAAAGCAAGAGCCAGTGCTCTCTCCTAGTTCCTTCTAATTCTGTAGTTCTGAGAAGGGGAAAGAGACTGAGACTTCAAACCACGCCTTCAGTTCACCTTGTTCAACTCTGTTCTCAGTGGGTGGCATGACACTTAATCCACATTCTCAAAACTCAATAGAAAACCATCATTTGCAAAACTCAGTAAGAATAGAGTGAGTCAGAAGAGGAGTCATCTTTTGTTTAAATAATGAATTTATCTATGTGGTATATATTTAAAGACCTAAACTTTGTTTTCAGATAATTTCCCTCATGTGTTAATGGCTTTGAGGTACTTTCTCTAAAAAGGAAACCAAGTACCAATTTTAATCTTTAAAATACATTGAAGCTTTTTTTGTCTGTTCCTTTATTGGTTACCTTATGTGTGATTTTGTAAAGTGAACATTTTGGGCAGGGAATGGTTACTGTGTATTAACTTATTTAACATTTTGGCATTTCAGATATTAATATTTGTTTCTGTACCAAAAGCTCCCACTTCTGCCCAGGCATTTCTAGAGAACTGGTCTGTAGATGACAAATTGACATTACTGGAATGACCCAGAAATGTTGACCATGAAGGACAACCACTCATTTCAAACACAGATAGGAAAATTGCCAGATTTGGTTGGGTGAGCCAAGATTGAGACAGGAAGCAAGAATCCCAGGAAGCAAGAGTCCCAGGTAGCTATTTCCAAACGGGAGGAAATCCTATGGATGTTTTATTCTTTAAAAAGTCAGCTTAGGTTTTGGATCTGTGTGATATAAACAGATTACTTAATATTCTCAAATTTCGCAATAGGGGAAAAGAGCAAACTCCACCTTATCCTTTGAGATAAGGCCTTGGCTCTGCAAGGCTAGGTAACTCCCCAGGGGCCTTGGCAGCTCTGACTCCATGAGGAGGGGCCTCTTAAATCAGCTCTAAACAGCAACTCAGGAAACATAAAGCACAGCAAGACAATATGGGCTGAAATATGTCTCCATTCCTGAAGGCTGATTGGCGCTCTTTTAAAGCTATTATGCTATCTCGTGATGGTTTACCTTCAATACTGAGTTCAATAGGAAGTATGCTCCCACTTGTCCCGTGAAAGAATAATGCTATAAATTCCCCTGTCTACTGAGGGTCACTAAGAGAGGAAGCATTGTTGCAGGTGTGTGGAGTTTACAGAAAGGTTTTTTTTTTTTTTTTTTTAATTATTTATTTTTATTTTTTAAAACAGCACAATGTATTTCAAGTCACAGTACACATATGAAGCACAATTTTCCATTTCTCTGGTTGTAAATAAGGTAGAGTCACACCATTCATGTCTTCATACATCTACCAAGGGTAGTGATGTCTATCTCACTCCAGCATCTTTGCTACTCCCATGCCCCCTCCCTTTCCCTCTCTCCCCCTGCCCCATCCAAAGTTCCTCCATTTCTCCCATGTTCCCCACTCCCACCCCCTTATGTATCAGCATCCACTATTCAGAGAAAACATTTGGCCTTTGGTTCTTTGGGATTGGCTTACTTTACTTAGCATGATGTTCTCCAATTCCATCCATTTACCTGCAAATGATTTTATTCTCTTTTAATGCTGAGTAATATTCCATTGTGTATATATACTGCAGTTTACAGAAGGGTTTTTTGGGGGAGGCGGGGATAAAAGAAAAAAAGCAGGGCAGGGTTTGGGACAGAATAGATACTGAATATTTGCTGAAAGAGTGAATAAGCTAAATAAAGCATATGTAGAATTTATATAATCCTCTTACATCTTTAAGTTTTTAGTTAGAAACTTAGTTCTCTTAGTACTTTCATCAAATGAAATGATATAGTCTCTAATGATCTTATCCTTGGTATTCTGTTTGCTTTTGCAAAGGTCATTATTATTAGCTTATATATTTATGATGATAAGAAAAAGAAGCCCTGAAGACACCACTGCTCTAGATTTTGAAGAGAGAGACTAAAAAGATGAAGTAGTGGCTTTTGTCTTTCTGGAGGTCAACATTTTACAGACATGAAATCATAATGACTTAAACTTATTTTTTTGTTAGAAGGTTTTAGGATGATCTTCTCTTATGTATTGGAGGAGGTCACATTCTAAATGAAAAGTGGGGCCTTGGTAGGCATTTGTAAATGGTTACAGTGGTCCAAAATGTAATTGCCGAGAAGGAGTGAATGAAAACCTATCGGATGGGAAGGGAGGGGCCAAGTTGGGGCTGGGGCTATTCTGAGCTGTGGATATAAGTGTCCGGTTGCATTTTGCTGACCTCTTCTCTGCCGTTCATTCTAATTGCTCTGAAACAGTATGTACAGAGGAAACACTTGGGCAAATACTGCAGAAGGAAAAGCCTTCTTAAAAGAAACAATGCATCCACACACTGGGAAACTTTAAAGAAACACAGTGAGGTGTTTAAAGGTTGGTACTTGAGTAGCAGATTGGTTTTCCCAGAGCAGAGTGAGCCCTTACAGACCTTTCCCAGTTCCCTGTTTCTTTTCCTTGTGGCCTGAGCTGAATGCTAGCCAGAGGTCCTCAAGGCTGCAGCACTTAGCTCTGTAGCTGCCTGACACCTTCTGCTGTGTCAGTGAAGTTAAATATGTATATATAGATTGCTTTCCCTTTAAGGAAATCTGATGACAGTTCCATGGGTTTTTGAAACTGGAACCAGACATCATCACTTCCCAGAGTTTTCTAATTGTAGAGAATTCTGTTAATAGAGTGGGGCTAAAGCCTTCTTGAAGCCACTTCCTGTCCTAAGTGTCAACATTCTTTTATGGCAATAAGCCATAACAAATTGAACTTGGTACTTGGATTGTGTTTTGCAAGGATCCAGAAATTCTGAACTGATGCATTTGCATCAATTTCGTCTGTAGGTTGAGTTTCTTTTTAGAAGCTTCTTATCTGGTTAGACTAGTGAGACATATTGTTTTATATTTACTTTTGGAAGTGTCTACCATTTGTTTTATTCATGTGTTGTTGAAGCAAAGGGGCTAAGCATTGGTTTGAGAATAAAAGTTTAAAGCTTTACTCTGGATGAATCATTGCATAAATGAAGGAAGCAAGTTATAGCTTGGATTTTGGGTCTATATCTTTGTAAAATGGCAACAGTGGAACATGTCACTCACCATAGAACTCTTGATAATTACCAAAACCAGTGTTGTTTCTGTACTTGTATTAGGAGTAGGAATACTTTATACTATATAATATTATACTATGTACTATATACTTAATACTTTATACTGTTCTTCATTCTTTTTCTTTTTGATTGAGACAGATTTATCAATAATTATCATTGATTATTACTAATCTAAAAAATTCAACTTGGTTAATTCGTTTCTCCTAATATCTACCCTTTACCTTCCTAATCATGCTTACCTACTGAATTGGAAAGGTCAAGTTAGAATGGTCAAGGGAAATTTCCCAAGAACTGTTGTCTGCTTCTCTTCAAATGCAGTCTAATTCTCTGTAAGCTTGGATATATAAGATATAATTTTCATAGTTAGGTCGCTCTGATATATCCATTGCCCTTAATTTGTTAAGTTGTCTCCTTTCCCAAGAATAGTCTATTAAGGTATAATTGTGTACAGGGTAAAATACAAATGCTGGTCCACTGCCTAATGAAGACTGAAATATTTTTTCTTCTGCAGAACAGATTCAAGTGTGTAGTGTTGTTCCATCAGTAAGGATAGAGGAATCTAATACATGTGTATGTCTATAAACATGCACATTTTACCCCCTCTGCAGCATAGACTGGAATAATTCTGCTCCCTACTGGGTATTATGTAATTTAATGTCAATTAAATGAGATTATGCAACAGTATAGAAATAATACTATATATTCTAAGCCTGAGCTAAATATCTCCCCATTTCTATCATTACAAAATTTAGAATCATTGGGGGGAATTGAAAATTGGGCTTGATAGGGGTGAGCAGAGTGAGAGTAGAATAAAGATCAGCTGAAGGCCTTTTGTTGCTGTAGTGAGCTTACTAGGTGAGGTTTTATTTTAATTTTTGTTTTATCTTACTGTTTTTGGCTGATAGTGAGGTTTGAGGTGAGATCCTGCTGTGCCATGGGTTCATGGGAGGTTCTGAACATTGTATCCCTGAAGTTGCTGATTGCCAGGTGGGATGAAAGGTGAAGGTAGTGAGGGTGGTGAGTGACATCTATTGAATCAGCAGTATAGGTGACTTAAATAATTCCTTTCTCTGAATAGCTGAAAAAGCTTCTAAATCAGGTTAATTGTTTTTACCTCTACATAGAGTTAGAATTAGAAGGCAGCTTTCCTAAATGCAGTATCCAATGTGCTCACCTATCTTTTGATTTTGAAGGAGAACAGACTTTGCTTAAGCTTCATGAGATATTATTTTGCTGAATATTTTCATAGTTAACTCAATTCATGTTCAATAACTTTTACCAGGCTAAAACTTCTGAAAATAAAATAGGTTTTGGATTTTAGTGATAATTGGCCAATAAATCAGTGTTAGAGGGCCAGAATTATATATTTATAGATTGGTTAAGTCATCACCCAAACCCCCAGTTGATTATTAAATTTTCAACAAGAAATTCTATCTTTACTGCAAAATAAAGAAAATGTCTTTGATGTAGAATGAAAGCTTGAAATTGAATCCAATGTATTTGGCAAATTAGATCAGTATCTGATTGTTCAGGTTTCACTTGCTTTTATTCAGGCTGTGCTATGACTTAGAGAACATGGTGGTATAACAAGAGTCTCAGGACTTATTTCCATTCCTGGCTCTGCCATTGTCTTTCTGGATGACATGAGACAAATCCTCTTCCTCTGGTTATGGTTCCTTTGCGCCAGGTGCAGTGAATAGCCTGTTTTGTTATGCTGCTACTAGAGATGCTCTATGAATTCTTGGATCATACCTGAAAAATACTTTGATATTTGCAATAAGCCGTTGATGAATTGACTTCTGAATCTGTTTTATGTGCATGTGTGTGTGCACATGCACAGAGAAATAGCATTTGCACCCTCATCTCCCAGTTTTGCTATGAATATAAATAAAGACATTTAATTCCTCAGAATGAACACTATGGACTTTGGATATTGTCTGTGTTGGATATAATTCATGCACATCTTACCAGTGGTTGCTGTGACTGTAGAACACTTTCAGACTAAAGTTGAAGTGCTGATGCCTGATAATCAACAAATTAGTTGATTAATTTTACTGACTTCTATAAACTTAATCTAACTGAATGATGATGCTTGTTTTCTTTTAAGTTTATCAAAATGGCAAAAAAAGTTGCATGAATAAGCTCTATTATGTTGTTTTTCCAGGCTTGCATGTATCATTGAATATAAAAAACATATTCCAATTAGGGCCATAGTTAATGTTCAGCCAAACAAGCCAGCCATTATGTAAAGACACAAAATTAGTTGCTGTGATAATTTGGAGATTGTATCATGTATGTGAGTGAATTTACATGAGAGATCAGGAAATATGTCTTCCTTAGAGTAATATTAAATTGAGACCTAAGGGCTGGGCGCCGTGGCGCATGCCTGTAATCCCCGCACTTTGGGAGGCTGAGATGGGAGAATCACAAGTTCAAAGCCAGCCTCAGCAATGGCAAGGTACTAAGCAACTCAGTGAGACCCTGTCTCTACATAAAACACAAAATAGGACTGGGGATGTGGCTCAGTGGTCAAGTACCCCTGAGTTCAATCCCCGGTACCAAAAAGAAAAAAAAAAAAAAAGTGAGGAGCGTGTTGCCAAGATTCAACTGAGATGATTTTGTGTTGGATAAAGGTAGAGACGAAAGACATGGAGAAACATGGGTTGAATCCCCTGGATTTACAGATGGGTGGATGGGGATGGCTTTTTCTGGATTTCTGCCGTGAGAAATTTGAAAGATCATGTAACATTTTGTAAGAGGAACACTGGAGGAAGAGTGGTGGAGGATGATAGGACTTCAGCCTTTTGAATATGTTCTGTCTGAGGCACTTATGATATTCAGATAGAACAGTTGGATAGGTAATTGGCTCTATAGGCTGGAGCTGAGAAGACAAGACAGGGATGGAGATGGAAATCTGAGAGTCCTAGGCACGTAGCTACATTTATAGTTGTAAGAGTGGGTGACATTATCCAAGGTGAGAGAACAGAATGAAAAGAGGACTGGACTGCAAGTGCCAACATTTAGAGACCAAGGAGCAGACACAGAAGTAGGTGGAAAACTGGGAAGAGGGTGGAGTATCCGAGGCCAAAGGAAGAGAGCTTTCAAAAAGATCTAGGGAACAATAATGCTGAAAGCTGCTAGGAAGTCAGGTAAGATGAGTACCAAACAGGAGCCCTTGGATTTGGCAGAAAGAAGGTGAGATTGGTGGTTTTCCTTAGCAATGCAAGTGGCATGGTTATATGGGAGTCAAATTTGAGTGAGTTGAAGAGTGCCCAAGATAAAAATTATCACTATGAGAAGTTGGAAAAGACTTTAAATAATATTATTTTTAGTTGTTGATGGACCTTTATTTTATTTTATTCATTTATTTGTATGCAGTGCTGAGAATTGAACCCAGTGCCTCACACATGCTAGGCAAGTGCTCTACCACTGAGCCATAACCCCAGCCCTGGAAGAGACTTTTGAGATGATGGTAGAAAACTTTCAGCGTTTCCTGCTATGTGTTTCATTATACTTGACCAGTCAAAATGTTTGGACTTGTTATAGAAGTTTTAGAACTAGAAAGGATCTTAGAAAAAATCTAGGTCAGTGTTCTTCCTTACAGATAGATGAGCCTGGAGAAGCTAGAAGGATTTGATCCAGGTACACTGGTAGTAGTTGTAGTAACTAGGACAAGGGCTTTCCTAGGGCTGTGCTAATTCCCAAAGAGTGTACTTGAGGTCTGTATCCTCTGTGGAGGGAGAGGAATGTAGACGTGGACATGAATGAGAAGTAGAAGAAGCAACTGAAAGATTAGGAAGTGGAAGGAACTGAAAGAAGAATAAAAGGTGGTGAAAGGGCTTTTGGAAAGGTGAGAGAAAGACCATGCAGTCTGATTGGCCTCATCATTTGAATGACCCCAGGTAATAAGTGGGAGGACAGATGTCTCCATCAGACCATCTTCATGTGAATTCAAGCCTGTCATCATGTGATTATAGGACACAGACATTTCCAGAGAATCACTAAGCATTTTTTTTTCCTACTAGGTAATTACTACCTTAAAGGAAATTTATTATTGTTGTTATTATTATTTGACTGCTTTTGCAGACAATGGAGGTTGGGAGCAGTGGGTGTGGAATTAATACCATGGTAGTGGGAAAGTGGGAAGGAAGGGTGATATTTTTAGGAGCACCGAGAGCAGTCTTTGTCTCTGTATGTCATTAACTGGTTATTTGGCTATAGCTGGTTCACTGGAAAATGAAGAGGGTGGAAATGAAGAGAGTTGATCATTTCAACTCTAAAAGTATGATTATGTACTGCTGTGTCAGTGAATGTAGTCCTCCTCTTTTCTGGGTACATGTGAAAAACTATAGTCATGAAGATCCTGGGATTGGTCTCAGCAAGGTTAACGTGTCCCTTGCAGCATTTCCTCTAGTTTTTTGGCAATTGCTACAGTCCCGTGGCATTATCTGCATCTCATTTACCCATATATAGAATGTGAGAGGAGGGAATCATGTGAACTAACATTAGATTGTTTATATGTCATTAGCCATGAATGCATTAACCATATTGTAGATTATCTGTCTATATCAACTAAAGACTATTCTTCCTTTTGCCCAGCCAAAGTTTAGGCCATGGCAAAAAGAAAAGTCATAAAAGGGTCAGAAATGGACAATGTGTGTAGAATGAGAGCATGAATGTGTGCATTTGTGTGTATAAGTGGACTCCAGCTGCAGTTGTAAATCCAGTTATCAGTGACCATTGGATTAACCATTGTTTTGTGTTTTTCCAACTTTACTTCCCATTCATTTGTGCAGATGGTGAGCATAAGAAAAATAAATGGAAACTGTCAGTTCTCTGTGTTTGGCTCACAGGTAGATTTTGTCTGACTACATATGTACTGCACATTAAAATTCAGCTGCTCTTTTGGGGCTCTGGGGTGTGAGTGCGAGTGGAGGGTTCCTTCTTCCTGTTGGATGGCTCCTGTTCTTTCTGCTGCCCTGATTAACACTAGCCTTCCCAGGTCTTTGGCCTTACTCTGTTCCCATCAGTCAAGTTAAAGGACCAACAAACCTGATTCCTGGGGTTTGGCACTCACTGTATGAAAGCTCTGAGAAACTCTGCTCCGAGCAGTGGGGATGGCACTTGCTTCTGGTGGGCATGGGGTGAGGGGAGATTGAGGTTATGGAAAGTGTTGCTTCTGTTGAAAGGTTAAACTCTGTACAGTGGCTAAAACAGCCAACTAAGGTACTAGTTAAGATGCAGTTCAAGGGTAACTCTTTTGCCCTGCTTAGGGGGAAGGTTCTGGAGAACTAAGTTCACAAGTTATCATTAGGACTTGAGGTGGGTAGAAAAAGGGAAAAATAGTGCTCTTTGACTTTCCCTTTGCAAAGGGAAGGGAGAAATGGGATAAACATTTATGGAGCACCTTTGTGTACCAGACACAGGGAGAGGTACTTTTTCATTCAGATTGGTTATGAAAATTATATCTAGATCTCTATACAGATATAAGTATATAGGTACAGATATAGTTTTATATTTATAGATAGGGACACAAAAGATTTTGTTAGAGCAAAACTAAAATTACTTGGAGAATGAACTTTTTAGATTAAAAAGACTTCAGGAACTACAGTTCTTATAGGATAGGCTGTTTTCAATTCTGTTTATTCAGGTTCCCAAAGATCCTTTAAGGGGGATTCTTGTTTTTTGGTAACTTATAATTTATGTTTACTGAACATAATGGAGTTATGTTTCTTTAAAAATGCTAATTCAGACTTCTTATGGTGTCAGCCAGTTATTATGATAACTAATAAATAATGGAAACTGCAATGGAAACCATCTTAGTATGTGGTCTTGGGGTCCTCACCTTTACCTAAAGTTTATAATTAGAAATATTTTGCTAAAATAAGCACTTGGAAGGCAGATATACAAGTTTTCTGAGCTAAATGATACTAAGCACCCCAAGTTGGCCTCCCCTTTGAGAGGTTTTCTCTGCAGCTCTTTGTCCTTGCCTAGAGATTGTCATCAGCATCATCAAATATTACATATTAAAAGTGATGTCCTAGCCGGGCGCGGTGGCTCAAGCCTGTAATCCCAGCACTTAGGGAGGCTGAGACAGGAGAATCGCGAGTTCAAAGCCAGCCTCAGCAATGGCGAGGCGCTAAGCAACTCAGTGAGACCCTGTCTCTACATAAAACACAAAATAGGGCTGGGGATGTGGCTCAGTGGTCGAGCACCCCTGAGTTCAATCCCTAGTACCAAAAAAAAAAAAAAAAAAAAAGTGATGTCCTCAGTAAACACCAGGTAACAAGTTGAGATCTCTTGTCAGTCTTGCTTGGGGAACCTCAGGTGCCTTGAGGATTTCTGGGAGGTGTTCAGTGTACAAAATTCCCATGCAGTTTAGTGGGAATAAAAGTTTTTTTTAAAGTTGACTTTTATTATTTATTTGCTTGCATGCCTGATCCTATGTGTAGTTGATAGCATTGATATTAAAATAAATTACTCATCAGTATTTGAAATTATCTATAAATAAATCATATGTGTAGTATATAATTATCTATCAATAAACATATTATTGGTTTTTCTCTATGTAGAAAATGACCCCTATCCAAAATATAAAAATAGAAGCCATCACTTGTCCTGAGCAATAGTATGTATTTAAAGTAAGGACCCTCATGCACACATTTCATAATGGGCTGGCTTACCCCCTGTTAACTGCAAAATTATACCATGCCTTTTGAAGGCAGTTTTCTTTTCATGAGCTGGTATTTATGCCCCATAAAATTAGCAATGCCACTTTGATTATATCTTATCATAGCTGCTGATGGACACTTATGGGTTTGCAAATAATAAACTAACACATTATTTCTATTTCATTATTAAATATTTAGAATTATACATACTAGTCTACATACTGGTCTATTTATTATTATATAAAGTGCCAAACACACAATCTCCATGGTGTCTGGACTTGATATTAGGATTCTAGGTTTATTTACATTGAGCTTTCTGGTCTAAGTAATAAAGTCTTTGCAGGATCTTTTTATGTTCTATCTTCTAGGATCTCTGCTAACTCTTACATTTTTGTTTCAGTAATTGAAAATAATAGCAAATCTCTCTTTAGTTCTGGTTCCATTCTATTCCTCTTGGCAATATCTACAACATGTTTTAGGCATCATGGCATAAATCCAGGTTATGTTAGATAAGCCAGGGAAACGTAGTATTTACCTTATATTTTAGGAATATCGCAGATTAGTTCTGAAAGAATGATGTGAAGTGCCACTTCTTAAGGAATCATCTTTGTTTTGAACTGGAGAGAAAATAAATCCAGTTCATTATAGAAGGAACAATAACATAGATAAAGACTGTATTTGGAACATCCCTCAGTGTTTAATTAGAGATGTATGTGGGAGGCTGGCGAGAGAGGATGGGGACGGCTGGAGGTGAGGAAAGGTAGATTTCTGGGCAAACATTCTACCTGTCCTTTTGTGATCCTTTAGCTAGAACATAGTACTGAAATCTCAAGTTAAAATTTTTTTTTTGTAGGCTGTCTGTTTTCAGAAAGGCCTAGAATGAAGTGAAAATGATAGTTGAAAAATTGCAAGAGTGAGATTAGTATATAAAATGCGTGTCATAAAGCTATATACCCACTGAAGTTAGCCTGATTTTTGTCTTTTCCCTTTCTAGCAGTAAACATGAGGAAGAAAACAAATAGTTACAAGATTTATAGTATAAATATCAAATATATTACCAAAAAATCCTGTCAAAACGGTGATGAGGTACCCAACTCTTCTTGGTGCGGACCCCTGAGAGTATTTCTCCTATGGGATTTTATGGAGAGGACACTTGGTTAGCTGGTGGCAATAGCCTTGATTCTCTTCAATCTTGCTTTCTGTAGCTGTACAGGGAAGATGATAGCAGGATGGCATGAGGTGAGAGATATACAACATAGAGCAGTTCCTGGCATGCTTGCAAGCATTTCTTAGATGGTTGCTGTCATCTGTATGTACAGTGAACACAGCACCATGTTTCCCAGGAAGGAGCTCATGGATCCATCCTGCATACAAACCTGTTGTCAGGCACCAAGTCATCTACAGAATTCTTAAGTTGGCTGGCGCATTTTTAATTGTTTGCCTCTAGGGGTTCAATTCTTCCAAGTTCTAAATCATCCTTGGTAGCAAAGTAGATGTTTGAGAGAATCACCTTAACTGGAATGGCTACAGGGTCACTAAGTGTTAAGAGTTTTCTGTTTGCCAGAAAACATTGTAGCAGCAGCAGGAATCGGGAGAATTGGATGTGATGGCTTTACAGTACTTCTACTTGGAACTAGAGTGGAGAAGGTGAAGATGGGAAGAAGTGGGAATCATGTAGTGATTATTTCTGACAGTCAGAGATGATCAGGAAAGCCTTGTTTTCTTCCCTGTAGTACTGGCTGTGGTGTGGATTGTGAGGCACTCTTGAGGCATTGAGAGTTTATTGGTAACTCACACCATCTGTCAGAGAAAGGCATGTAGGGCATTTATTTGAATGCAGGGTGTTGGGTCTCCTGCCAAGTCTGGGCTGGAATGCCCTTTGCCTGCACACTTGCATGAACACTGTCTGATGTGGGTTCTACTGGTTTTACTTTATAGGTTGAGGAGCAAGAATGAAACCATTATTTCAATAACATGTTAAACAATCACTTCTTCCTTATGAGTTGTAGCTGTTTTTAAAATTTTCCTCTTTCTTTTTCCATTATCTTTGGAAGCAGCTTTTCCTGATATTTCTAGCAGAGATTTTTTTAAGCCTCAAAATTTCTTTACAAGAGGCAGGGTAACTATCTCTGATTCTTTGAGCATCTTACTGTTTTGCAGACTCCTGTGGGGTTGGAAAGCTTGTCTGTCAATTTGCTTCTTTCTTGCATGTAAAACAATACTACACCATCAGCCTTTGTGGTTCTCTTAAAAGCTTGCAGTCATATTGTGAGTTATAATTTAAAAATAGCCATTAATCTTCATGACAGTTCTCTGAAACAGGTAAAGTTATTTTAATGAAAATAAATACTGAGATCCACCTATGATATTCTCATCAACAAGAGTATGCTTTCAGCACTAATGCTGCTCCTTCCTGTTGATTAGATGACAGATATTCTGTGGGGGCAGTAAGAATGCTTCCATCTCTGCTCATTTCACTTTCAGTATTTTTGTTATTTGGCACATATGGCTTACTAAATATTTGGTCATTACTTTGAGAAAGCATGCCTACCTTATCCCACCCACTAATGCAAGGCTGTCTTGCTCCCCTCTCATGGTCAAAGATGTGAGTGGAAATCAGTTAAGAAGTAATCAGTGAAGCAGGAGGTACTCACTATCCCTGAGCTCCTGAAGCTATTTTTAAAATTATTTTTTATTGGTGCATTATAATTATACACAAGAATGGGATTCATTGTTACATGTTCATACATGCATGTAATATGATTTGGTCGATTTCATTTCCTAGGACCTCCTTTTTCCCTTTCCTCCTCCCTTTCCCCTGGCTCCTTTCTCTGCTCTACTGGTCTCCCTTATATTTTCATGAGATTTCCTTGCCTTCTTTACCCCTTTTTCCTTTCTGGGTTCCACATATGAGAGAAAACACATGACCCTTGACTTTGTGAGTCTAGTTTATTTCACTTAAAATAATGTCTGAAGTTATATCTATTTCCCTGCAAATAGCATACTTCTGTTCTTTCTCATGGCTGAATAAAACTTCATTGTGTATATATACCCCATATTCTTTATCCATTCATCCATTGATGGACACCTAGGCTGGTTCCATAGTTTGGCTATTGTGAATTGTATGGCTATAAGCTTGGATATGCATATATCACTATAGTATGGTGACTTTAATTCTTTTTTTTATAATGTTATTGTATTTAAAACAATTTTTTTAGTTGTTGATGGACCTTTATTTTATTTATACGTGGTGTTGAGAATCGACAACTAGGCAAGTGCTCTACCACTGAGCTACAGCCCCAGTCCTGTTATTGTATTTTTTTTTTTTTAATACTGGGGATTGAACTCAGGGGTACTTGACCGCTGAGCCACATCCCCAGCCCTATTTTGTGTTTTATGTAGAGACAGAGTCTCACTGAGTTGCTTAGTGCCTCGCTGTTGCTGAGGCTGGCTTTGAACTCGCGATTCTCCTGTCTTAGCCTCCCAAAGTGCTGGGATTACAAGCGTGAGCCACCACGCCTGGCTCTGGTATTGTATTTTTTAAAAATATTTTTTAGTTGTAGATTAACATAGTGTCTTTATTTTATTTATTTTTATATGATGCTGAGGATCAAACCTAGTACCTCATGCATGCGAGGTAAGTGCTCTACCACTGAGCTATAATCCAGCCCCCTGTTACTGTATTTTTATACCTTCATTTTATTTATTTATATTTACATGGTGCTGAGGATTGAGCCCAGTGCCTTACGTATGCTAGGCAAGCACTGTATCACCAAGTTACAGTCTCCTCGACTTACTTTCTTTTTTTTTTAGTTGTAGATGGACACAATGTCTTTATTTTATTGCTTTGTATGTGGTGCTGAGGATCGAACCCAGGGCCTCACGCATGCGAGGCAAGCGCTCTACCGCTGAGCTACAATCCCAGCCCCTCGACTTTAATTCTTAAGGATAAATACTGAGGTGTGGTATAGCTGGGTTATATGGTTGTTTGATTCTTAGTCTTTTGAGGAACTTCCATACTCATCTAAAGGTCTTCTTAACCCCAGAACCATGTTCCTTCTCCTCTACTTGAATGCAAGATCAAAGAAGAAATTTTAATCCCATGATTTGCAAGAGGAGAAGGAGGATGCTCTGCGTTTTGAATCTTAGCTTAGTACCATGATTTCTTCTGGCAGTTCCTGGAAGGCTGATGTCTTCCTTACAGGGAATATTTGATTTTGCCATGCTGTGAAGATCTCCACAAAAAGTTTATATCCATATGAGTTAGGGGATTCTGGCTTCACAGAGGATATCACTGAGAGTATAAAAAATGCCTGAGTGGTTGTATGGGATAGGAGTGGGAACAGAAAGTGACTGCAGGTGAGCATGGGGGATCTTTTTGGACTAGTAGAAAGGTTCTAAAATCGGATTGTGGTGCTGGTTGCACAACTCTATAACTATACTACAATCATTGAATTATATTCCTAAAATCAGTGAATTTTATGGTTTGTAAATTATACCTCGATAAAACTGATTAAAAAATGCCCGAAATTTGGGATCTTTTGAAAGGAACTTCATTTCTACCAGGTGCCCACGTGCCATAGTGCCATAGCTCTCTGGAGTACAGCACCACATCTGCTGAAATATAAACAGATTACTTAATATTCTTAGGGAAAGTGTGGGAGGAGGAGCTGGAGGAGATGGGAACAAGGTAAATCTGCCACAGGGAGATTGCCTGTGATCACAAAGTGAACTGAACCACAAGAACTAAGGTACATTCCTCTCTAGAGTTTGAAGGCTCACTCTGAATCACCGTAACTCTTTTGTTAGGTTGACAACAATGCCTCATAGTTGGAATTCTTACTTTAAAATACTGTTAGCCCTTGTAAACTGTCTTGTAAATGACTTGATCAGATGTAGGGCATGGATTTGTATAAATATGTTATGTTTATGTGTAATGTCACCCTGACTAGTTTGTAACTTAATTACCATTTATTTTTTGCTGAGTTGCCATTATTGAATAAGGTATAGAAAATATTTACTGAGACAAATTTTTAGAAAGATTTTTTACCTCATAACTGTGTGTGTGTGTGTGTGTGTATGTGTGTGTGTAATGTTTTCCTAATTCCTGAATGAAGGCAACCCAACTTTCAGTGTTTGATTTACTGAAGAAATGGGTTGGCCTTGATTACTTGTATTGTTGAGACTTGAGATAAAGCTGCAGGACTCCCTCAGTAACTGGAACGCAGGAAACAATTGACACTGTTTTTTAATTCACATTGTTGCTGAGACATTTCCTACTTCCTAGTATAATATAGCTTTCCCATGAGAACAATTTGCTTACAAATGGTTAGACATGATACATTTCTCACTGGCATACATTCTGTGGGGAGAATGTCACTGTGCTTTGTAGTAGCAAGTTGCGGTGTTTTTGTGTGTGTTGGGGTGGGGGCTCTGCTTCATGGAGAGATGCCTGCAACTTCATTATTCTAAGCATTACCTATTTTCTTTTGAACACTGACCTATTCACTTAGGGTTCTCCTTTCCTTAGCTGGACTCTTTCTTGAAACAGCACATAATTCTTTTGATCCTGCCAGTTGAATAGAACAGCCCCATGGATTATAGTTTTTTTCAAGCATATAAAATAGGTTTTATTTAAAAAGGGGGTAACATAGACTTCTCCTGGGAGGGAGAAGGGGGCCATAGCTGATATCCTGGTATCCCAAGAAGTGAGGGCATTCTGCCTTTTTATATGTCTTAAGCTTCTTTTGACTATGGTATTTTTAGATATGCCTGATGAGTTACTGTGGAGAGTAGTTCACAGCAGTTGACATGTATGTGAGGTAATCTGTGGCATTGTAAAGTATCATCAAGGAGTAATTCCAGAAATGAGAAATGAAACCTACAGATGAGATAATCCAGTATAATTTTCAGTTAAAAGTGTGTACACACTTCTGAAATGATCATTCCCACATTCAGAAGTTATGCTGTATATAAAGTGAAAGTAAAAGTTTCCCAACTTTTTTTTTTTAAAGATGTGGAACTTTGAGTTCCTTTTTTTTGTCTTATCAGATTTTATAAAAATAATATCACTTGTCAGTTTTGCAGCTCCTTCCATCTAGAGAACTGAAAGCACTTCACAATCTTTTTTCCTCATGCCCTTCTCTTCAAGGCAATTTTTTGCTGCGCTGAGTTTATTTTTATCATTGCAACAACCAGTTTTTAGAAACTTTTGGAAACGAAAAAAGAAAAATGAGAATGGCACTATAGCTGACATTCATTTTAACTGTTTCCTAGTGTGAACATTTGAGTATTTCTAAAATCTTCTTTCCAAGTATGTCTTATTTTTCTCAGTTTGTCCCAATTCTAAGTCTGTGTTCTGCTGATTGGGTAAAAAGAAAAAAAAAAAGGTTATACTGTAAAATTTTATCTTCAGCAAGATGACTTTTGAACTTGGAGTTAGATCTTTCTTTTAGCAGCCCCAACAGCTCCTTTTCCAGCACCCAAGTCAAAATAATCACAGTGTCACGGAAGTTAGAACAAGAAAGGCCTCTAGGGGTTCTCAGTTCAAGCCTCTCCTTATCTAAATAATGAGGTTGAGGCCCCCAGTGGTTCAGAAACATGCTGAAGGCCATAGAGCTAATTGGTGGCAGAGATGTGGCCAGAATCAAGGATTCCTGATTTCGAGTTGGGTACTCTTTGGTTTTCTTCAACGAAGCCATCTATGTGGACAGAGCTAGAGCACACCCTTGTAGAATTCTAGCGCTACTCACAGGTTGAATCATACACTGTGACTGACTAAAAATGGGAAAGAAATTCTGTTTTTCCAGTTTTAGTTTGTCAAATATAGAATAGTAACATTGAGTTCATAGACCGTTTCTCTGGCCTGTGGATTTTGTGTGATTTGTGTGCAGCAGAGAATATGATTTAGAATGACTGTTATTTGTGTACCTTCTTCAGGCCACCACACCATCTACATTGGGGTCCATGTGCCCAAGAGCTACCGGAGAAGAAGACGTCACAAGAGAAAGGCAGGGCACAAAGAAAAGAAGGAAAAAGAGAGAATCTCTGAGAACTACTCTGACAAATCAGATGTGGAAAATGCTGATGAATCCAGCAGCAGCATCCTAAAACCTCTCAGTGAGTACACTCTAGGGCTTGGTGCCTTCCTCTGCCTCATTCCTCATCCTTGGGAAAGACCCTGTCTAGAATCCTGCAGCTAATATGTCTGCTCTAAATGATAATGTCTTCGGAGATGCTTTTCTTGTGTTGGCAGATTTATCTAGCAAGTCATCTAGAAGATTCTGAGTTGGTCAGAAAAGATCTGACAGAGTTTAGGCATAGTTGTGTATTCTACATTTTTGACAAGTGAAATAGGGCAGAGTGTTAGCAATGGTATTTAACTTCACCAGTGACTATAGACTCTTAAAGAACTTTTTGGATTTATTGCACCTGCTTAGAAGTAGGTTGCATTGAGACAGTAGGTTAAGATGAGAGTGTATGCATGTGTATATATTTTTATATCTTTATAAATGTCAGAACTGTAGGTGACATTTAACTAGATCATTGGCTAGGTCAGTGATTTGAAATGGAATAGTGGAGAAGCATCCTGTAACTCAGAGAAGAATATAGATGACACAGCTCTTAAAATGTTGAACATAGTAGAAATCATGCATTGTGTAAAAATGTAATTAAGAACAGAACAGCAGCAGGTCAGAGCACACCACTAGACTCTGGTGACAGAGTGAACTGTGTGTTTAAGGCACGTGTTTGTATCACTTTTTGTTTCTTTTAATGTGAATATTTGGCTGCATGAGTAGCCTTGTGGCTGAAGTGAGAATGAATATGTGCAGTAGAAACACATGCCAATTTTGGGAGATTCCCCAACAGGAGTTACACAGTGACAGCTTTTCATGTTGGCAGAGCTCCATGCATTCTTCATCCCTTTGCTACAGTTGCAGAAATGCGGACCCTGTAATAAAATGCATTATGGGTGGCACAGATGAAAATCTGGCTTAGTCCTTGCAGGTGATGACAGGCCAAATTAGAATGAACAGCACAGGGGTGTTGAAAAGTGAATTTACAGAGTTAAATTAAAGAGGGTGTGAAGTGTAGTTTGTGAATTTTTGACAGTCTCCGCACTGGAACTGAGCAGGTGGCTTAGGAAGCTACCATGTGAGAGGAGCCATATAGTTGGGCCAGTGAATTAATGATTGAAGGCAGGAGGAGAATTTGGAGATGGACCACTAAACCAAAAAGATATTGGAATAAATGTGAGACTTAGAAGGGAATAGAGGGCAGGAGAGTAAAGTTAGGAACTTTACATTGGAATGCCAGGGGAAAGTCTTTCTGGAAGAAATCCTTCATGTAGCAACTAAAACTATGGGGTCAGTTTTGAGTACAATCTTGAAATGCACATAAAAAGGTCACAGTTAAACTGGGTGTGGTGGCGCATGCCTCTAATCCCAGCACTTTGGGAGGCTGAGATAGGAGAATTGTGAGTTCAAAGCCAGCCTCAGCAACAGTGAGGCGCTAAGCAACTCAGTGAGACCCTGTCTGTATATAAAACACAAAGTAGGGCTGGGGATGTAACTCAGTGGTCAGGTACCCCTGAGTTTAATCCCTGGTACCAAAAAAAGAAAAAAGAAAAAAGTCACAGTTAATAGCCTAGAGGAACAAAAGATAACATCCTCTTCCAAATAAATTATTCCAGCTCATCTCTTTTACTGTCTGCTTTTGGTGAGGTTTGAGTCAGTATCAGAGGGCTCTTCCCAGTGCATTTGTGATCTCTTTCTCTTTTGTAAGTCATCTGTCTTTCTGCAATAAGAAGAGTGTATCATTACTGTTGATATTGAGAAGGCGATGCTCACCTGGACAAATGGGCCAAGGGATTTTAAGATGATAATTATGTACCAGCTTTTCAGGAAGGGCGATGGAAGTAGTGCCAACACTCAGGTAATTAGGAATGATCAGATCAGAAAGCTACTGAATCTGAATGTGTGTCAACCACAGAAGACTTGCTCTCTGTGGCATTTGAGGGCCAGTTTGAGTACAGCATGTAAAATAAGCAGGGCACTTCTCCTTTCCTAGGGGTGGCTGCTTTGTATTATATGCTAGGTTTGAGGGGTTCTATGAAGACATACTTGTTAAGGAACAAACTGTTCAATGATCCTAAGGATATTGTTTGTAGGTTTGCATTTTGTGTTTAGTTTTTTTCCTGTTGGGCATTAAGTAATACTGTAATATGCCTTTAAGGTATTTGATCTGAGTGATCCATTTTGACATGAAGGTTCTTTTAGAAATTTCCATCATTTTCTCTGCTGCTTATCATGGAGACAAGATAGATTGGTAGTTAGTTTATCCTGTGCATTCTACTTAAAAGTCAGAACTGTTTTACCCAGATGTAGAAAGAAATTTAATCCTGACTTTAGGGAAGCTACAGAGCTCTGACACCAAGCAACAATAAAATTCTTAGGACAAAACTCACTTAGTGAAATATCTACGTAATATATACCATTATTGTCTTTCAAGAATAACCACATACAGTCTCTGTTATTCTTGAATCTAGAATGTTTGAGTTATGTGTGTGTGTGTGTGTGTGTGTATACACACACATATATATGTAGAGAGATGATGTCCTGTTGTCCTATAGAAAAGATTCCCATATGTGCCAGCAGTGCATCATGTGATGCTTATATTTTCTGAGGCAAAACAAAACAAGCAAGTCACATATAAATAGTCACTAGATGCGAGTCATCTTTGACTTTCCTTGCTTTCACCCCCGTATGTAATCTTTTTGTCTGTTCCTTTAAAGTTTTGCTGCTAAGGAATTGTTTTGTCTTGCAGCTGTAGCAGCCTTTAATTTTGGAGTCTTTCTCCACACAGAGGCAATGTTGGTCATGATGAAGTATAAGCCAGGTCATGCTGCTCCTCTGCTGAAAACTTCCCAATGCCCTTAGAATACAATCTCAGTTGGGCAATCTGGTCCACAGTGTCTATCCAGTCCGGCGTTGCAGCCATTTGTACTTTATTCACTTTAATCCAGTCACACTGATGTTTTAGGTCCTTGGTACTAAAACTTTTTCTACCTCAGGGCCTTCACACCTGCAAGCCTCTCTTCCTGGGATGGTCACCTGATTAGCTTTTCTTCCTGTTTTAAAATTTTACCTCTTCAGCGAGGTCTTTCCTTACTATTCCACCCAGTGCAGGTTCCCCAGCACTATTCTTTCTCACCTCCTTGGCTTCCTTCCTAATACCTGGTTCAGCTTGCAACTTAGATCAGTCTACAGTTTTGTCTTGAGCTGGTGTTAGATTGGAAGCTCTGAGAGAGCAAGGATCAGGTTTGTTTTGTTCATTGATTCCTCTGGCCCCTAGCACAATGCTTGGCATGCAGCATGTGCTTAATACATGTTCATTGAAGAGAAATTGAATAAATGCATTCCTGGAAAGGAAAGACATAAATATTGCTTTTATTTGTCTAAATATTTCCCACATTCTAGCCAGGCATGGTGGCGGCTCAGGAGGCTGAGGCAGGAAGATCATGAGTTCAAAGCCAGTCTCAGAAAAAGTGAGGCACTAAGCAACTCAGTGAGACCCTCCCTAAATAAAATACAAAATAGAGCTGGGAATGTGGCTCAGTGGTCAAGTGCCTTTGAGTTCAATCTCTGTTACGCTTGCCCCAGACCCCCCATTCAAAAAAAAAAAAAAAAAAGATTTCCCACATTCTAGATAAGGGTCCAGCTGGTTTTCTTGTTTTTGAACTGCACATTTCATTTTTCTACTTCCCTGTCCTGCCTCTTCTCTTGCCATGTAAAATTTGATCCTTTCAATTATTCCATGTTGGGAAATGCCTCATAATTTCAGCTATTGCCAAAGTGGTATTTTGGTCTGGGTAGATGACTCCCAAGTGTGTGGAATTACTTGTTACTCACAGGTGATGGAAGAAATCGATCCACAGATTACAGAGATTCATCACTGACTTCACAAATGCTTGTATTCCAGACAGAACTGGGGTACCTCTGCCTCAGAAGCCTCATTCGAGAGGCATGAAATTGAATAATAAAGGACATTTCTATGAAGAAATAAGCCAAATAACTTGCAGTATTTGGGCACATCAGGGAGATAACATAATCAACAGGTTCATTTAGCTTAGAACAGAGATGCTTTTGATTTTCTCCAGCATTCTGGTGTCGATGGAGTTTCTAAAAAGTGGATATGTGTTTGGTCCTTTCCACATTGGGAGTTTTGAGAAGGAAGCCAGCTAGCCACACGTCTTCTGAGCTCGACAGTAGCTCCAAGTCCTTGCACAGCTGCTATTCTCAGTGTGGCGACAGAGCCCATGTCCCAGCTGGAGATACAGAGAAGGAAATGTGTGTGAGAGTGTGGTACACTGAGCAATTGGGAAGGAGAGTCTAGGGAAGAAAAGCGAACTGGAAGAACAGGCAGGAGAGACAAGGGAATGAGGAGGTGGTGTGGAGTGGGTGGTGGAGAGAAAAGTTAGATTGTGCTCTTTCTTAAAAATAATCCTTTTGCCTCCTCCACCATGCACTTTTTTTCCCCTTAAGTTAGCATCTGCCATCGTCTGAGGGTTGCCCAGAAAAGTGGGTGGGAAGATGGTCCTGGCTGATAGGATCTGGAAACACAGTGCGGCTTCCCACCCTCCATGGTTTTGGCCTCTTCACTTCTCTTTTTGTTAGTGTCTTGGAGTACGTGTGGGGGCGCCAGGGGCCACTGTGTTGCTGCAGAAACTCTGAAGATGTGTGAAATGTTAGGAGACACATCTACAGACAGAACACCCTGTTCAGCACACGGATCTGCTGTATAATGCATTTTGTGATAAGCTGAAACATGCATCAGCACGGGGAGCCACCAGCTGCCCCTTGCACACAGGTCTGGCCTATGTGGCATCACGGTGCTAGCTAGGTGTGCACGGATACTCATTCAGTCTTGTGGTATTTTTTAGCTCTTTGGATGCGTACCAGAACTGACGGATTTATGCTAGTGGACATTATTCTGTGAGCCTGGGACAATGGATGCCAGTTGGTGATCCAGTTATATTCAGGAAACTGAAACAGAGAAATGGGCAGCTGCTTTTGTTTGGGGCTTCCGGGTAAATGAACAGAGTAGCTTTTCATAAGAGCCAAGAATATTTGGTATTTTGTCATTTGACTTCCCCTTTTCCCAGTGCACACCCCTATGCCCTCCCTCAACCTGAACTCATATTTTTTTAGTACATTTCTATTTTTTAAGAATCTTTTAAATGCTATTAGGCAAGATCCTTGACTCTGCCATCATAAAGTAAGATTTCTTTAATTTTTCTCTATGCCATTGACATATCCCCCAAATGAATCGCTATGCAGGGCAAAAGGGAATCTTTGGGATGTGTGTGAAGTGAGATATTACTATCTCTGTTTAAAGAAACATAAGAAATATACTGTCTACCTCAACCTCATCTCTGTTTTTTGCTTTATAGAAGTAGGAGGAAACACTTTATCTTTAGGTCTGAGATCAAAAGGTTTTATATTAAAAAGTAACTGGAAACTTAAAGGTGGCCTTTTCAGAAGAGATCCCTATAATACAATTTCCTTGGAAAGGCAGAGTGTATCAGGTGGTTAAGAGCACATTTTGGAGCAGCTTGAGTTAGAATCCTAGCTCATACCTGCAATGTAGCCTTGGAAACATATTTAGTCGTTTTATGCTTTAGCTTCCTCATCGGTAAGAAGGGGATTATGATAGAATTTAATTGTATATTCTGAATATCAAATGAGCCTGGCATCTGGTTAGCAGTAATTATTTTGAATTACTCTGGATACATTCTTCAACCTCATCTTTTCCCATCTCCTGCATGCAGATGATGCCAAAAGTTTCAGGCTAAAACTTTGTAGATATTAATTCCTTATAAACAATAATCTTTATTCTTTAAGCTTGTCTAACCTTCTCTGCCACAAATTCTCATTGGATATTCCTTTGTGTTAGCCATCAGCTTGGCTCCTGGCTCCCAGTGACACCTTTGGAAGAATCAGCCTAAATTCAATCTCTTAACTTGCCAGCGGGTGCCAGTCTGGATGTTGGCTGGCAGATGCAAGGACCAAGGAAAATAGAATTTCAGGGCACATGGTGACAGCTACTGAGCTGCTCTTTTATGTGGAGTATTGCCAGTAGCAAGAGGCTCTGCTTACCAAGTGTGCCCTTGAATTTAGTCAATAAGTGGGATCACCAGTTCTGCACCCCTGCAAGCTAGTGGGTTCTCTCTTTCTTGAAAAGGATGTCTTTCTGGCTTTTTTTTTTTTTTTGTATTCCTCAGTGAAATTAATGTGGTTAAGAACAAGTCAGGAATCTGAAGGCAGTGCTGTCTTGGAAGGAGAACTTTTGATTTCTTGTGTTTTGGATGGTGCTGGGTTGGCACAACAATATTATGCTCCGTGTGATACAAATAATGGTTGTTTATTCCTGTGGTGCCAATGGACATGAAAGGATGGTGTTATGGTGTTTCTGCCTTCTTTAGCCAGTTGACTATATAAATATCTTACAGAGCCTTGACTTCTGAAATGCAGTTCTCTTGAAGTTACCTCAAAGTGCCCTCCAATTGGTAATTCTTACACTATTCATTTCCTGTTGCTACTGGTTATTCTATTCCAATAGTTATTCCATCTTATCATGCCATGAGATGTTATGAATAGTGTGTTTATGTGTGTCATGGGAGAGTTGATGTTGTTGCTATTTATAGTGACTCATGAGTTCAGGAGGCCTCAGAGGTTCTAGTGTACTCCAGGTGCTGGGGTATGCAGGGCTAAAAAGAGATTGTAACTTGGAGTGGAAAATGGGGGAAAACCAGAACAGTGTGGAATTTAAGATGTGAAGTACTCATTAGTGAAGTAAACAGGGTATAAATGATTATCTGCAACAGGCATTACCACCTTAGCAGAAGATGGGACACAGCCTGTGGTTTGGAGTTAAATTTGTGAGTGTGAGTGTATTTGTGAGTGTGTGTGTGCGTGCACATGTGTGCAATTGGAATGTACATAAGGCATGACAAATTGGCAAGGACCTTCTTGGAATGGTGTTCTGTTTAGGAATTTTTTCATATAGAAGGAAATAACTTTAAAAGGACATGTGTTCTCAATACCAGGGATTTCAAGTCAGGCCTTTGTGAGTGTGGCCTGTTGAAGCAGAAGTAGTTGGGTGAGGGACCATGGGTGCACTCTATAAATAAGTTCTCCAGAATTCTTGCATGATCACAATCAGGAGGAAGGAATGTTAGGTTCTTTTAGTAACTTTCCCATGAACAGGAGTCTTGCTTGACTTTTCATCGCACTTTGGTAGAGGTGTTGTGAGCATGGAGCCCCATTTTCATTTGTCTCTAGAGTCACAGTCTTAATTACCTTTGGTTCTTCCCTGTTCTTTCTCTTCCATAGCCATCCAGTCACTGACTTTCTTCAGTGTCTCTTGCATCTGCCCTTTCCTTTGAATTCCTTGGGCAGTATCTTCTTATTTGGTTTTGCAGCCTTTAGGGTCTTCCTTGAAATAGAAGTTATTTTAGATAAGGCTGCCAGATATCTAAAATATCAGTTTTATCTAGTTTCTCTTTAATTATAAAAACAAACAAATGAGCAAACTCCCCTCATTACTCTGCATTAATTAAACCTGGCTCCTAACTTGGAGTTCTTAGATGTTTAAGAGTAAATTGACAATGTAATGGAGATTCTATTATTTACTGTCAGCATTTTAAAAAGTATAATGAAAATTGTAGATTTCCCTTGAGTTGGTAAGTTCATTTACACCAACTCACAATGACTTTACCAGTGTTTTTCTTAAATACATATTTTTTATTTGTTCTAATTAGTTATACATGACAGTAGAATGCATTTTGACACATAATACATAAATGGAGTATAACTTCTCATTCGTCTGGTTGTATGTGATGTAGAGTCCCACAGATCATGTAATCATATATTAACATAGGATAATAATGTCCAATTCATTCTACTATCATTCTTATCCACATGTCCCCTCCCTTCCCTTCATTCCCCTCTGTCTAGTCAAAATTACTTCTATTCTTCCCCACTTGCCTTACTGTGAATTAGTGTCCTTATATCAGAGAAAACATTTGGCCTTTGGTTCTTTGGGTTTGGTTTATTTCGCTTAGCATAATATTCTCCTGTTCCTTCCATTTACTGGCAAGTGTTTGAACTTCTGCTATATGACCTAAATTACACAGGTTGGTACATAGATTTGAATGCTTCCAGTAGTGACTGACCTCTTTCTTTCAGGTGCATGTCACCTCTCTAATAGTCTCATTAGAGCCCCTCAGGGAAGGAGGAATATCATATGCATCTTTTGAATCATGTTTTGCAAAAGCATATCCATTTGAATGGACAAGTAAATAAAACATCCAGAAATTACTTATTAGGTTCTAATAGTCTAATCTAAAAAAATAAAAACTGGAGAGGAAGGGTTGTATAGTGTATTTGATATTAACAAATGACATGGCAAAAAATACTGTTCCCAACTTAAATCCTTATTGAAATGTGGTTAAAATTGAAATCACCAAAGAGCTCTCCAATAGGATGTGTTGAATAATGGTGAAATGGAGAGGGAGAAGGCCAGGAAAAGTAAATTTTCCCATGCTATAATTCTATAGCTTTGTTTTACAATAACTAATTTGCATGTACATAAAATAGAAATTGTTTTTGTCTCCAAAATAGAGATAATAGTGCTACCCTGTGTGTAGTTTTTCTCACAGGAGAAATATTAAAATATTAACATTTGTGAAAATATTCAGACCAATGTAGGCATGTAGAATATTATTTCAGATGGAATTTCTCTGAAGAGCCACATAGGTTGCTAAGTTGGAATAAACCTGCCTGTGCCAGCAGCTATGTATTTAGGGTTCATGTCCCATGGTGATGAGCGAGGGTAGTAGATAAAAGAGGTTACTTAAGATAGTGACAATTGTTAATTAGTGGATTGTGTCCCGAGGCTGTTTGTAGAGTTTCTTACAGAGAACTTTAAGAATTGATTTTATATGTATATCTGGGATACACAGATTAAGTTTGTCATCCTTTTAGAGGTGAATTTAAATAACCTTTATACAAGTTTCTCAGAATTGTCACTTAATCATTCTGAAACAATAACACCCCTGGAATTTATGTATTCTTTTGCTGATTACCAGTTAAGCAGAATTCTATTTTTTTTTAAAGCAAGATGCACTTCGTAATGGTATTGTGATCCAGCAGTTTGTATTAAAATCATCTTTTTTTTTTTCCAGTTACTAAAGTTTTAGCACAAAGGCCACAAGAAAAAGCAATTATTTTAAATTGATTCTGCTTCATTGATGAGACTTGGGGAAGGAATAACTTAAGTGTAATGGAAAATGTGATTTCGGGATGCAAATTTATCATAAACATGTGGACCTGATAGCTGGCTGTGTTTGTTCAAAACTGAAGTTGTTTTTATTTGAAAATGGGATGATTTCTATTACCAAAGTACTGGAAAGGTGATTTCTATAACTAGAAACTCACTGCACATTTACCTGGTATACAGAGTACATGCACAAGTAACTATAAAATCCCAAGTCAATTTTTTTGTCTAATTATATTTTGTTACTTGTGCAACTTCTGAATGCCATAAGCAAATAGGCAAAAAAAATTTCAAAAACATTTTGGATTATTTTTTACTGTTGACTACACAAAGATATGGCTAATACTCTTCCTTGATCCTCCAATTCCTCAATATAGATTTTGAACAAAGATGTATTCTGGTTAGGAAGGATTGAAGATAAGTAACTGGTGTTCTAGTGGCTATCTCAGTTAGATGAAATTCTGACCAAAGTTTTTGAAAAGCATGTAAGCATGGCTTGAGGAAATATCTCTGAGCTATTATTTGCATGCTCAAATCAAACCTGGAGGGTTTGTAGAGTGACATTTTCTTTAAGCTCTTCTTAAATCAAAAAATTATTTTTAATCAAAAATTTATTTTTATTTTATTTTAATTAGCATTTTAAGTATACATATTTATGGGGTACAGTTGATATTTTAATACATCTGTACAATGTAGGGTAATTGTATACAATCAAGGTAACTAGCATTTCCTTTACCTAAATTGTTTATCATTTCTTTGTGTTGGGAATGTTCAAAAATCCTGTTTTAGCTATTTTGAAATATTCTATAAATTGCTGTTAACTATAGTTGCTTTACTATGCTATGGAGCACTAGTACTTATTCTTTCAATTATCCATTCTCCCCCATCACCTCCCAGCCTCAGATGACCTCAGTTCTACTCTCTCCTGAGTGAATACAATGGGATACATTTAAGGGTCTTCTTTGTGCATTTTTTAAAATTATTTTTTAATTTTAAACTTTTTATTCTAATTAGTTATATATGACAGTAGAATGCATTTTAATACATTGTACACAAATGGAGCACAACTTTTCATTCTTCTGACTGTACGTGGTGCTGAGTCACATTGACAGTATAATCATACATGTATGTAGGATAATAATGTCTGTCTCATTCTATATCCTTCCTATCCCCACCACCCCACCCTTCCCCATTCTCCCCTTTGCACAATCCAGAGTTCCTTCGTTCTTCTCTACCCGCCCTCCACTATGGTCTTTGTGCATTTTTGTATACAGGCAGAAGTGGCAGAGATAGTTTCCTTGGTTGGCAGATGGAGAGAAAGTTTCATCCTCGTAACTGAGTGGGAATGGGGAATCTTTAATTTAATAAAAGGCTCATATAAGCTTAGATAAAAAAGAAATCCATCAAGGGCAGTGTATAAGCAGAAAAACCAATCTGGAGAATGCATTTGTTTTAAAATAGAAATTGAGTTTAAAAAAAATGTCACTGAGTTGTGAATGACAAGCACAGGGATGATACTGAAGGTAGTAGGAGAGAGAGGAGCTATCACATAGTCTGAGCAAAGAAGAGAGGAAGAAAGAAGAGAGGAAGTGAAGGGACCCTCATTATTGAGAAAGGCAGTGAGATCAAAGAGCAGAAAAGACACTGGTGAGTGGCAAGGGAGATTATCTTACCCTTTGAACTAGATCCTTGCAGCTTAATAGGACCAGGCTTCTACACTCTTCCTTCATCTTAGTTTTCTTGAGCTAGTTTTTTTTTCAACCATGATTATCAATGATTGCGGTGATTCTCTAGTCTGTAACTAGCTTTCTTTCATTCCTTTTTTGGTTGTTGTTGTTGTACCTAGGGATTGAACCCAGAGGTACTTCACCACTGAGCTACATGTTTAGCCTCTTTTATTTTTTATTTTGAGACAGAGTCTAACTAAGTTGCTTAGGGCCTTGCTAGGTTGCTGAGGTTGACCTCAAATTTGCGATCCTCCTGCCTCAGCCTTCCCAGTCGCTGGAGTTACAGGTGTGTGTAGCCTAGTTAGCTTCCCTTCATTCTTATATTTACAATATGTCTTTGTATTAGTTTTAGAATCACCTATATGAGACGTCCTTCCTGCAAAGAACTTGGGCCTTCTCTTGTAGTTATGCTAGTCCTTTTCTTAGTACTTACTTTGCTTTTACTTTTTTATTTTGCTTTTTTTTTTTTTTAAGTACTAGCACACATGTGATAAATGGCCTTAGCTTTCTAAAAATTCCCTTTAAGTATTCTCTAGTTTTTGGGCAGTGGGTATATTGCTCAGTGGTAGTGTGCTTGCCTAGCATGCATGAGTCCCTGGGTTCAGTCCTCAGTACTAGAAAAAAATTGTCTAGTCTTTCTGCAGATCATTTATTTTAACTCTGTAATTTAATTTATACTCTTTATAGGAGACTACTCCAAGGCTTTGTTCAGCCACAAGACAAAGCTGTATTAAGGTGTTCACTTTTTACAAAGATGCTATCTTGAGTGTACACACCAAATCCAGGGCTGCTGGCCCCTTGGTAATATGCCTGATGACAGTGGAAATTCAGAGTGAGGCAATGGGACTTTTTTGGAAGACAGCTGGGTCTAGGGGAATTTTTGTAAGCAATGAACCATTCTTTAATTGAAACCACTGGATGTGGTTAGTAGTTTATTTTAAAAACACCATATGTTAGTTCATTCCTATAGACTGTGACAATCATAGTTTAATCAAAAGCTGCTTGTGACATTTCTGTTTAGTGTTCATAGAAGAGTGGTTTGCTTCCTTGAAATCCTGAACTCTGTGCCAAATGCCAACACATTTACAATTATAGTTTGCTTTTAGGAAGTTGTGCAACTTTTTGAATATGTGGTAGGTTTTAACTCATTTTTGTCACTTTCACTAATTTGTCATCTTCTTTAATGGAAAAATATATTCTTAGCCTTTTGTTTGGTAAACAAAACTTATTACTCCTTTCCCTGTGGTTCCCCTGAGAGGAAATAAGCTAATGTAACTGCCTTTTGACTCTCCTTTTTGGCCAGAAAGCCAAGCTAATGCATGATCTCATCGAGACCTGATCTGTTTGTATGAACTGTAAGCCTGTGAGCTTGTCATCATTCCTCATGGTCTGGGGGCAGGCACCCTGTTAGCCACCATAACAGGGTGAAAAAAGAGATAAAGCTGGATCCCTGGCCTTGCACTCAGCACAGTGCAAGACCGTTTAAGCCACTGTGATCCAACCCAAGAAATATTTATGGAGAACTTCTTCTTTTTAGGCATTGGCCTGGGACCTGGGCAGAGGAGATTAAAATGTCTTAAAAACAGATAGTTTGGGAGTATGTGACACAATCAGATAAATGTAAAAGAATATGATAATTATAAATAGAGGTGTTATGACAGCATTGAAAAGTGCCTAAATTGATGGGGGCATTTGGAGAAGGCCTCACAGAGGAAAAAGCACCTGATTTGAGTCTTGGAGGGGCAGGGGCACATCAGGAGGTGGAGTAGGGAGAGCGAGGAGCTGGCTTTATTTCCCTAGGAATGGAGAATTACAGGTGGGGAATAAGAGGAGGTACTTCTTCAAAAATATCCCTCTCCTTTTAAGCAGGAAATACTATGGTGGTTTTCTTTCTGTACCTAAACTGACCACAAAAGCCCATTTTGGGAGACTCTGCTTAGTAGTCTGCCTAACAGCCACTCTTCTTTGACTCAGAACTCTGAAGATGAGTTCAATCCATCTTGATCCAATTCAGTAAGTAGTTATGAAGTATTTCTTATCAGGCATGGTTCACAACAGAGAAGTGCCAGCTGAAACCCTTGATTTCCCAGGTTGCCCCGTGGTGAGGGGTGGCCATGTGACTTAGTCCTAACTGAGATATAAGCTTGGGTGTATTGCATTGTGCATTTTTGTCAGTACTGATTTCTGTAAGAAACATCTACACAAAAATTTCTGCACAGTATTTAATCAGTATTGTGAATGAATATTTTTGTTCCATTATTTTCTGCATGAATAATAAAAAACCATCGGGTATATTTACTTTCATCTTTTAACTCTTCTTGTCGCTGGTGAGCCTGAGTAACTGCTTACACTTTCTAGGTCAGTCTGTTTATACTGTATATCTATCTATTCTCTATATATACAGAAGAGGTTTATGAGAAGTAATTAGAGTGAATCTGTGTATAAGGTGATTTGAGATTCATTGATGAAATGTTGATAATGAAAATAATAATGAATATTGAACATAAGCTGTGGTCTGAGTACTTTGTCAATACCTAAAATAGTGAAATCTTAATTTTCTTCATCAAAACCTCAGGGTTTTGTCTTCCTTTTGTGTTTGAAGACTCTGTAAGCCTCTGAGTGACTTGACGTTATATAGTTGGCAAGTGGCATTGCTGAGATGCTGATCTGGGCCTTTCTGATTCTAAGCGAAGGCTCTTAACCATTGCACGGTGGTCATTATGAGCAGGCTTTTTGACAGCTTTATGCTAGAGTGAATGGAATTTGAAAGCACTGTATGTACCTAAATTCAACTTGTCTTATCAATGTGGATTCTTATAGAGTGATACTGAACTTGGGCAGAATGGATGAAAAAGCCTTTCCTTTCCTCCTGCAAGATCCTCCAAGTTTAATCCAGAAATCTTAGCTTAGAATCATATTGTGCATGATTTTTGTTTTTTGGCTGTTTCCAGGTACTAGTTACATTTACTAATGGAAAATATAAACACAATGGAACATAACCCAAATAGCTACAACTGACTAGACAAAATGGATAGTGTGGCTGGATTTTACTACAGACTGATAATTTTTCTATCAGCCTGTTTATTTTGTTCAAACCTGTGTATTTCTCTGTCTACCCAGCTTTCATTTATTTGTTCATTCACTCATAATTTAATTTTTTTGAATTTTAAAGTTTTGAAATTTGGCAAGTTTTCTTGGTTTCTTCTCAGGGGCATGTTTTTGAAATATTTTGGCTTCAAGTGACTTTATTTCAGTCACCCAAGCCTCCCTGCTCTAAGAAAGTTCTTACCCCTCCAATATGTTCCTGTCTGAGCAAATGAAATTGGGAAAGATTATACAGTACTGAGGACTGTAAGGAGAATATCTCAGTAAACCGCAGGATCATGTCAGTATCATCAAGAGGAGATATCTTATTAATTCATTCAACCCTTTATCCAAAATATTTATTGAAGATCTGTTGTGTACCAGGTACTATGCTGGGTGCTGGGGTTTGGATAGGGAGCAAAATTAAAAACACATTCTTCTCTTAGGGAGCTTATAGTCTGGCACTTACTGATCAGACACCCATACAGAGAGAAACTGCACTTCAGATGAGTGCTGTGGTGGAGTGTGGCTCACGGGTGCTGTAAAGTTTGATAATTGGGGGAATTTGGTCAAGTTGTGGGGGTGGGGTGTTGAGGAAAAGCTCCTCTGAGAAAATCATATTTTAACTGATATCTGAAGGATGAGAAAGAAAAAATTTAGAAAGACTAGAGAAGAACACTGTAGATTAAATGGGGGTTGGGGGGAGGGGAAGCATAAAACAAGGTCCTGGGCCAGGAGGAGGGATGATGAGTGTGAGCAGCCTTATCTAAGACCAGCCATCAAACCTGACCAAGGAGGGGGAGGCTTCATTGACAGAAGTTTGATCTAGAAAGTAATTCCATTTCCTTTGACTCATATTTGAGAAAATGAAAGGTACCAATTTCATATGGATAATTAGGCATACAGAATTCCCAATGCATGATAAATGCTCATCTATATTTAAGGCACAAAGTAAATTAAAGCACCCATTTTCAACCTAAGTTGAATTGTAACTTTTACGTTCACCAACTTTATTTTTTCTCAATGCTCTTTATCTAGGAACTACTCTCAACTTCTGCTTGTATATGTAAATTTTTTTTCCTGAAAATATTGCATCTTGCAATATCAACATGCCAACTAATGCATTTATTTCTAAACCTCTCATGAGTGTCAGCTAAAGTGTTGGGTGTTGGCATGAGAGGTGCAGTCCTACCTTGTCTAGTGCTTTTATGATTTTTATGTTTTGATAAACTCATCTGGCAGTCAAGAAAAATCCCTTGAAATTTCTACAGTTTTAAAGTCTAGAAGGGTAGAGGGGCATGCCATTCCAGATCAATGTTCAGTAGCACTGGGTTTAAATCATACACAGCCCTTTCTATCTGTGATTCACATGGTGTCAGAAAGAGAAGGAGGATCAAGTGACAGGGTCAGGAGGACACAGAGCCTCAGCTCTGCTTCTGCTTGCTCAGTGACTTCCTTCCAGAATGACAAGACACACATCACCAGAGCACAGGAGATATGCACCATGGTGATTTATACCATGGTTTTGGTTTGTTAGTTTATTCTGTCATAGCCCAAGCAAGAAAAAAACTGATGATGTGAAGAGAGATTTTGTTTAACTGGAAGAATTTTGAAACCTTTGTGAACTAAGTACACCAGTGTATTTTTGTTCATGGTGCTTTTGAAGTCTGTGATCAGGAAATGTGTTTTCCCTAAAAAGAAATCAGAAGAGGTCCCAGGAGGGCCTTATTGACTGTAACAAAATATGTTTTTTAGAGCATTTTTCATGTTTTCACACTATTCTTTTTCTCCCTTTTGCTCCAAGTTACATTTTTCCATCACAGTTATTTTGGATGGATTTGGAAGTTTTCTCTGGCCCTTTGTGCACGGTTTTAAAGGGCATTCAGAGAGTTGACTAAGCTGAGTTGGCCATACATTGCCAAACATTTTATTTTTGTGTCATGCTGTATAACATGTAGAGACTTTCATATATGCCACCCTAATTGTTCTACCACTCTGATGCAATTAGAGCCAGCATTATCCCTGTTTTAGAAATATAAATTCGAGGTTACCCAGTCTAAGTAATTTGCCTGAGGTCACACCCCGTATGTTGGTAGAGGAGTCAGGATTACAACAGTGTCCTTGGACTTCTGGTCTGGCTTTCTTTAAACCATGTCATGAAACTGAAATACTGGAGTGATTGGGCTAAAAATGAGGAACATTTGATAGTGTGCAATCAAATCCTGGAGAGTTCCATTATTCGTTTCTCCAAAGCTCGGTATATTCAAAATTAGAAAATTACAGCTATGAATAGTTGTTTTCCACTTGATTGGTCTAAAGTCAACTGAGTCCTAGAGAAGACTCTTTGGAAGTGTGTTGCCGTGGAGATGGATGAGCATAGCCGTGTAATTGCTTCCACGTATTTGAAATTCCAGCAGTTTAGGTGACAGTTGTGTCTTTCTGAAGGGCGTGGGCAGATTCTGAGCGGGCTTTTCCCGTTGCTCATCAGCTTGGCCGTGGCTGCTCTTATTCTAGCAGTCACTCATTTTTACAGATGTCTTTCAGAAGATGAGCTTTTCTTTTCATGCTCTTCTTCTTCTTTCTTTCTTTTTTTTTTTTTTGTAATACTGCAGGTTGAACCCAAGAATGCTCGACTACTTAGCTACATCCCCAGCCTTTTTTATTTTTGATTTTGAGGCAAGGCCTCAGAAAGTTGCTGAGACTAGCCTTGAACTTATGATCCTCTTACCCCAGTCTCCCCTGTTTCTGGGATTATAGGCATGGGCCACAGAACTCAACTGTTGTTTCTTTTTCAAAATTCAGAATATGGGGAAGCCACTTCTTTTTGGTGTATTGCATTTCTTGTCCTTGCCTATCAAATAGATGGCATTAGGAAAATATACACAGACTTGAGTAGGGACTCATAACACTTGTGTAGTAGTTTGGACTTAATAAAGGCTGTCACCTCTGTGATTATGTTTGATCTTCTTAACAACCTTGTGAGAAATCTAAGCCAATATTACTCTTCCATTTTCTTATAAATGAGGACAGCAAGATTTATGGAAACAATATCTTAACAGTGGTTAAAACCATGGGCTTGAATTGTAGTTTGACTTAAGATCCCATGTGCCTTACTTCCTAGCTCTTAATGGTGGGAAAATTACTTGGTTATTAAGTCTCAGTTCTTGTAATCAATAAAATGAGGTGAGACAGCCATGTGCCTTGTCAGGTTGTCCTAAGTTTTAAATGAGTTTTAATGCCTTCAAAGGGCACTGGCAAGGGATTAGGCTTGGTGTATATTAGTTATTATCACTAAGTCACTTGATTACACTCACACATTAGCATAGAGCAGAGCTGGGCCTTTCAACCCTGACTCCTACCTCATCATCTTTCTAGCATACCAGCAATTTCCTTCTCTTTCTTCTCCATGGGAAGGCAGCTGCTGTATGCTAAGCTGTTAGTGAGGGCAATGGCTTTTTGAAATAAAAAACTTAGAGATTCTGTAAGAACATCTGAATTCCTGGAATAAGTCAGCAAATTATTCTAGAACTGGAGAAACACCTACTGTACTGTTAAGAGATGCTTGGTTCCTGCCCAGATTTCACTTGGAAAAAAAAAAAAATCCCCCTCTGGTTCATATTAATAGTATATGAGTACTTTGGGATGTAGCAGTTTACCCACAGTCACTGGTAGAGGGTGAAAGCATGATGTTGGATTCCCATGTTATCCACCACTACCTACAGCCTGTTTGTAGGATGAATCTGGCGAGAATGAGGGGTGAAGCTACAGGCTCATTGGGGGACAAACCATGGTCTCATTGGCACAGTTTTCCAAGCAAATCAATTTAGAGTAAAGGCCAAACAACAAATTTGTTCGAGATATTTACTGGATTGGGATTGTCCCTTGAAAAGTTTACATTCAGGTCTATCATGCCTGTCTTCCAAGGAGTCTTGCTGGAGCTTTCTAGAGAGCCTAACGTGGTGGGATGGCTGCTTCTGGTCCCCCTCACTACACATCTTTCATATCTGCCTGCAGGGGGCCTCGGTGCAGCACCATAATTTATGTGTCTGTCCATACCTTTACTTGTTTGAAAATTCCTCTTCTCTGATTATAAAAACATTAAGGTTTGGCCTATATATAGCATTTGACAGTTTACAAAGCTAGCTTGCACATAAATTATCCTTAGAGGTCTTCAAACATTTTTATTTCTACTTAACATGAGAAAATATAGATCTGAAAGGTGAAGTGCCCAAGGAGAGGGACAGTGTGAGAAAAATAGGAATTGAACATCTTAAATCTGGTGCTCTGAACCCAGTTGGTATCTTTTTGAGGCTGATTTAATTAGTTGGCTAGTTAATAGCTTCTTACATCTATAAAAGTTTTGCTGTATCTTATAATAACAAATGAAGGGGCAAAATAGAAATCACAACTAGGGAGGCCACACGGTGTGCAGAATCACTAGGATCAATTTTGTTCCTAGAGTTGCATTTAATTTGTCTCTGAGCCTCCTGGCAGCCAAGATAAAAAGAGAGATAATCAGTAACAGATTTCTTATCGGAAAAGGAAAAGCACGCGAAAGAGAAGTGAAGATTTTACTAGTATTACATTCTAAAAACGATTGCTTCACTTGAGGCTTCAGATAAGGGCAATAAGAATAATAGAAGATAATGCTCTCAATGAAGTTTTACAGCTATGCAATAATATAAAAAATGCATTATGAGGGGGCTGACGTTCGTTGGGTGTCTTTTGTGTTTGGCACTCTACTAAGGAACTCTGCATGTCTTATTTTATTTAACCATCATAAAATTTTCATTATTGCAACTATCATTTAAAGATATCATTTTGTCTATTTAATGATAACGAAAACCAGTCTCAGAGTTCATGGTGCTTCCTCAAGGTCATACAGCTAGTAATGCTGCAAGTCAGATAGACTTTGATTGCAGAGTCCGTGTTCTCTCCACTCTCTAATGCTGCTTGTCATGCTGTGGGGAGAGGAATTAACTAAACACAAGTACAGTGGGCCCTCCATAGCTGTATGTTCTACATCCACACTTTCAACCAATAGCAGACTGAAAATATTCAGGAAATATTTGCATTTGTATTAAACATGTATAAACTTTTTTGGGCGTCATTCTTTAAAAAATACAGCATAACAATGACTTACATAGCCTTTGCATTGGATATTAAAAGTAACCTACATATGATTTAAAGTATAGAGGAGGATGCTTGCTGGTTATATGCAAATACTGTGTCATTTTGTAAAAGGGACTTGCGCTTCCATGGATTTGGCATCTGTGGGGAAGTCCTGGAACCAGTTCCCACAGATACTGAGGGATGACTGCATGTCATCTTCCAGTGGTTCTACTTTACCTAGGAATGCATTTTTACAGGACCTAGATAAGAGGGTGTTCTGTAACACCACTTCTCTCATTCAGGAGGTGAGTGTAGAAAAGCTTGTATTCTACTGCTGCTTGAGAGCATTTCCCTAGAGTGGTGACGATAGCTATTTGTTGTGGTTGTTGAATACAGAGCCTTTTAAATACATTATCTTTGTTCATACTCCCAGCAACCCAGGAAAGAAGATGCCAGATGGAGAAAGTGAACTTCACAAAACCATATTGATGCCCAGTAGTGGATTCAAATACAGATCTTGGCTCTGATGAGCATGTGCTACACCATTTTACTAGTGGCGCTGTTGTTAGGCAAGTGGTAAGACTGTTCATTTCTTGAAAAAAATTGAATTGCTAATCTGGGCTCTTGTCTGGAAGAAGGACCATCTTGCCATAGCTCTGAGAGAGACTATAGGGATGCCTATCATATAACCCCTAGGCAAGGTAGAATTTTCCTTCAAAGGCAGTTGCTTTAGGTTCAGCTCATGCTCAAGACTTCGTGTGCACAGCTCCACATGGGAAAGCATGTGTGATATGACTTTGACATGCAAAAATTTCAGTAAGATGTGCCTGATTATTTTTCACAACCACAGGCAAACCTTGAAAATTGGATTTCATTTTATGGGGTGTGTGAAGAAACCAACTGGGTGAATTAACTACTAGATATAGGAATGTCAAAAATTGATATGAACAACTTTAATTTGGGAGAATGCAACAAAAGTAATAATTTTAGTTTAGAATAGTTAATTCAGAGCTGTTCTTTTTGACAGGCCTTAAAATACCATGATCAATTATATAAGTAATATCACTCCCATTTTGTGATTATTCTAATAATCATCATCATCATTTCTACCAACAGCACAATAACAATACATAGTGATGAGTACTGTTCTACTTTACCTAGGAATTAATTTTTACAGGACCTAGATTAGAGGGTGTTCTGTAACATCACTTCTGTCATTCAGGAGGTGAGTGTAGAAAAGCTTGTATTCTACTGCTGCTTGAGAGCATTTCCCTAGAGTAGTGACGATAACTACCACTAAGAAGTGGCTGATTTAATCTTCATAACCCTGTGAAGTAGATATAATGATTAACTGTCTAAAGGAAGGAATATAGATAGGTGAGTT
The DNA here is from genome assembly GCA_004024805.1 of Geosciurus inauris. Lineage (NCBI taxonomy): Eukaryota > Metazoa > Chordata > Mammalia > Rodentia > Sciuridae > Geosciurus > Geosciurus inauris. The sequence goes on from PVHX01001573.1 coordinate 121,172, forward strand.
AGCCACTGAAGAATCACAGCTGGCTCATTGCACTGATCAGTCTCTATATGTGTGGTGGATCAGGTAAAGATGCTTGTATTGCTTTTCTGTGTTGCAGGGTACAGTGCAACCAGTTTATGTACCAGTATTTCTGCATTTTTAAAAGTAGAATTTAAAATAAAAAGGGTAGAAATGCAGAAAAAGTAAAAGAGTTACTTGCTTAACTTGTGAGGAGACTATCCCTGACCACCCTAATTCTTGCAGTGGGACAAATATCAAAAGACTAGGTGTCTTCATTGAGCTCATGTAGTTTGGTTCATAGTTTTAGTCTACAGAATCAAAATCTGGTTAAAAGTTCAAAAAAGTCTAATCTTTTTATTTTAAAATAAATTTATTGGTAGTAACCTTACATAATTTATTCCCAATATTTGATGTTACAAACTTTAAGATCTTTGAGATATGCAAGATCCTTATGTATAATGGCATAAACCCCATTAAGGTCTCTTCATCACTTTTATAATTTCTTTCTGTTTCTTGTCATAAAGGCCTGTTATATGCTTTTCATAAGTATATTTAGTAAATGTAGAAATGAAACAGGAGAAAAACTATTTTTGTAATGTATACACTTCTTGCACAAGATACATTTCTTAAGAGACTCCTAATAAGAATTTTCCATTGGAATAGGTGGGTACTGGATGCTGGTTACCTGTTTGTATTGTGAACAACCTCTTCTCCATAGCATCATGTGAGTTCTGGGGTCTGTGAGTCAGTGTGTCAACTTCTTCCTCTCTAGACCACTGCTAGAAAGGGTCAGTCTTCTGATTGTTCTTCATAGAGTTCCCCACAAGGTAATACTCAGTGATAGTAGGGAACTTTTGCCTAACCTCCATTTGCTGTTTAAGTTGAATATTGGATTGAAGATTTGAGAATTCTTTTTGTTGATAGAGAAAATATTGGCACAACATTTTGAAAAATAGCTAAGTACTTAAAAAGTGTAGCTCTGAAAAATATGTTGGTTAAGCATTGCATATTGGAATAAGATTGACCTGGATTAAATGTATGGCCTTGAGCTAGTTTATTGACTTGTATAAATCTATTTCCTCATCTAAAAATGGGGTAATAATACCTAAAGGATGGGATTGTTTGATCATTAAATGCCATAATCAACATAAAGTGCTTAGCCTAGTGATTGACACAAATTTTCAATGTATATATGTGCCACTTAAGATTATTCATTAAAAATGGAGTAAGTTATGCTCTGAGTCTATTTACTCATGAAGAATTAATTAGCAAAGAGTTTGACAAGAATTGGAGTGTCCCCAATAGAACATTCTTAAGTAATTTTAGTTTCAGAAGTTAAGTTCCCAGATATAGTTAGTGTCTTCATGGGAGTCTGAAGCTGTGATTATCAAGTCCTGGAGAATTTTTTCCAGCATGAAAGAGATGAAGGTGGTCCTGTGGTAGAGTGGAGAAAACCTTGCTAAAGTAGAATTCCAGTCAACTGTGACATTTACCAGCTCTGATGTTGGGTGCTTCATTTAATGTGTTGGGTTTCAGTTTACTAAGCCATGGAATGAGGAATTGATGTGGGTAATCTCTAATTTTTCTTCCATTCCATATCTTATATTTTTTTACTCTAAATTAATATAGGTCATGTGAAACTAGATAAATTAGTATAGGTCATGACTAAACGAGTCAGTTAAAAAAAAAGTTACCAGAAAAAGAGTTCTCTTTCTCTCTTCTCCTTTTTCTTTTTGAAATAGTCACAAATAATACAGAGGAAATAAATGAAAATAAAACAAAAACTCCAAAGTAGGTTGCTGGAGATTCTGTTTCTTCCACTTGGGGCCAAGTGGCTCTTTTGTTGTCTTTTATTGATTCCATTGGAGAAACGTCCTCAGCTTATTCACAGTCCTAGGGTTTTTTTGCTTCCTTCCTTGACTGAAAAAAAAAAAAAAATCTTTTAAATTCTTTCACTGCAACAGCAGGAGGGGCCCCAAAGGATGCAGGCACAGGAAACGTCTTTGCTTTAATTGTTGCCAGTTCCCAGTTGCCCTGAACTGTCACCAGAGTGAATATGTGAATGAATCAAATGAATAGGGAAGATAAATCCAAATAACAGAATACACACACTTTTCCCACCCACTCCCAAAGAACCATTTTGTCTTGAGCAAAGGGTCATTTAAACTGAAGATGTGGTTGGCTTGGTGCCTTGGAAAGATTTGTCACTTTCTTTCTACAATACTTCCTACAAAGTTTCCCTTCCATTGGGGACTTGTTCAAACTGGTTATCATCATTTTCCTTAAAACGAGGACAAGGGGGTGGTTGAGTGTGGCATAGCTTCTAGAACTGGTTTGATATCTTTCAGGGTTTCAAGGTAACAGTCAGAAAATCGCTCCTCTTCCTCTAATGGTGTTTTGAGACCCCTGGTATCTATAGCAGATAGATGCATCACAAATTATCTTGTTAAAGCTCTACAGTGAACCAGCGAAACAACTCAGGGAAAAAAGTCACTTGGCCATGTGGCACAAACAGTTAACTTGGGCCTCTAGCACTGAAGCCAGTGTTTTCTCTACCACACCACGTTTCCTTCCTATATTGGGCTGTGGCTTCCTAATTCTTGCATAATGACTTGAGTTTACCACAGTGGTAACCATCTCCCACCAGCATTAGAACCTGAGAAGAGTGAAAGGATTTTTCCATCTTTGAGAAGCCATGTTTCTCAATGAGGTTGAGGGTGCAGGTTTACCTCAGTCAGATCCACGAGGATGTGGCTGCCACACTCTCCTGAAATTAAGGACAGTAAAAAAGCAAACTGAAGAGCCACGATGAAACTAAAATTTCCAAGAACGAGCTCCAAGTGCAGATAGGGGACCTACCCACGGGCAGAGAATGAGGCAACTGGTCTGAAGTAATCCCGCAGCAGTGCAAACTGGCATAATGGAATATTGTTTTCAGCTTTTTATTTTGAAAAATTTGTAGATTTACAGGTAGTTGTAAGAGAGTACAGAGAAGTCTCATGTATCTTTCTCTCTGTTTCTGCAGTGGTTGCATTGGATGTAACTAGAGTGCAATATAAAAATCAGGAAGTTGACATTTGTACAGTGTGTGCAAACTGTTCCACGTCATTTTATCAAGTTCAGATTCATTTAGCCACTACCACCACAGTTAAGGTGCAGAATAATTCCATCACCACAAAGATGATCTTTGGGTTATTTCTTTATAGTTACACTCCTTCCTTTTAGACAATCCATAACCCTGGTAATTACTAATCTGTTTCCATCTCTATAATTTTGTCATTTCACAAATGCTATATAAGTGAAATAATGTAGTATGTAAACTTTTTAGATTAGCTTTTTTTCACTTACCTTGAGATTCATGTAGGTTGTTGCAAATGATTTTTTTTTGTTGAGTAGTGTTTCATGGTGGGTGCACACCATAGTTTGTTTAACATTTACCTGTTAAGAGACATTTTGGTTGTTTCAAGCTTGGGGCTATAATAAATAAAGCTGCTGTGACCAATTGTATAGAGGCTTTCAAATAGTAGTTTTCATTTCTCTGGGATAAATGAAGTACAATTTCTGGATCCTATGGTGAATGAATGTTTTGTTTTTAAAGAAATTACCAACTCTTTTTCAAAGTTGTTCTCCTATTTTACTTTACCAGAAATATATGAGTGATCCAATTGTCTTTTTATTCTCACTAGCACTTGGTATTTTTCACTTTTTAAAGAAAATTTAGCTGTTCCAATGGTAGTGATAATCTTGTATTAGTTCTAACTTGCATTTTGCTAATGGCAAATGCTGTTGAGTATCTTCTTCTTTTCTTCATTTTTTTTATTTTTTGGCTTCAGGGATTGAACTCAGGGGCACTCAACCACTGAGCCACATCACCAGCCCTATTTTGAATTTTTTTTAAGAGACAAGGTCTCACTAAGTTGCTTAGTGCCTCGCCACTGTTGCTGAGGCTGGCTTTGAACTCGCAATCCTCCTCCCTCCTGAGCTGCTGGGATTACAGGTGTGTGCCACTGTGCCTTGCTTGAATATCTTTTTAAAATCTTGTTTGCCATCCTTCAAATCTTATTTGTATCCTTTTTGGTAAAATGTCTCTTTGTATATTTCACTCATTTTCTAGTGGGATTTTTCTTTTAACTGTTTAAGTTTGAAGTATGTATTCTAGATGTGAGATCTTTGTCAGATATGTGATTTGCAAGTATTTTCTTCTATCTGTAGCTTATCTTTCTTTTCCCCAGTTTTATTGAGGTATAATTGACAAATGAAATTGCAAAACTTTAAGGGGTATAGTATGATGATTTTATATACATATATATTGTGAAATGATTGCCACAATCAAGTTCATTAGCATATCTATCACCTCACCTAGTCACTAAATTTTTTTTTCTTTTTTCTTTTGGTGAGAACTATTAAGATCTTTTATTTTTCAAGTGCCAAAAGTTCATTTATTTATTTATTTTTTTTTAAATTTTTTAAAATTAGTTTATTTAGTTGCATTTCAAGTCATAGTACATATATAGAGCTCTATTTTTCCAGTTCTCTGGTTGCAAACCAGATAAAGTCACACCATTTGTGTCTTCATACATGCACCAAGGGTAGTGATGACAATCTCAATCAACCATCTTTACTGTACCCATTCCCCTTTCCCTCCCCCCACCCCCTGCTGCGACCTGAAAGTTTGTACCCTTTGACCAACATCTCTCCTCTTTATTTCCCCTACCCCTCAGTTCCTGGTAACCACCATTCTACTTTGTTTCTGTAAGTTCAGCATTTAGATTTCACATATCAGCAAGTTGATGAGGATTCATCTTTTCTCTGTCTGACTTATTTCACTTAGCACATTTTCTCAAGGTTCATTCATGTTGTCCCAATTGGCAGGGTTTCCCTTTCTTTTATGGCAGAGTAGCACTCTGCTGTATGTATATGTGTGTGTGTATATTATGTGTGTGAGTTTGTATGTGCGTGAGTGCATGCCACAGTTTGTCCATTCATCTATTCTCAGATGCTTAGATTGTTTTCATGTCTTGGCTATTATGACTAATGTTGTAAACTTGAGTGTAATTAATCCTTCAAGATACTGATTTTGTTTCCTTTAGATGTACAGAAGTGGCATTTTGGATACCGTGGTGTTTTGAGTTTTGAATTTATGAGGAAACTATGTACTGTTTTCCATTAGGACCTTACCAATTTACATTCCCACAAACAATGTACATGGGTTCCCTTTGGCCATATCCTTGCCAATTCTTTGTCTTTCATCTTTTTGATAATAGTCATTCTCATTGTGGTTTTTTAAAATTAGTTTTATACCTTTATTTTATTTATTTATTTTTATATGGTGCTAAGGATTGAACCTAGTGCCTCACACATGCTAGGCAAGTGCTCTACCACTGAGCTACAACCCCATTGCAATTTTAAATTGCATTCCTCTAATGATGTACGTACATTACATTTTTCATATGCCTATTGGATATATGTCTTCTTTTGAGAAGGGTCTAATTCAGGTCTTTTTTCTATGTCTTTATTTGTTATTGAGTTTAATGAGTTTCTTATATATTTTGGATCTTACTGCATATCAATTATATGGCTTGCAAATATTTTCTCCAATTTCATAGGTTGCTTTTCCATTTTGTTGGTAATTTATTGTGCAGAAGCCTTTTAGTTTGATATAGTCTCATTTAGTTATTTTTTTTTTTTGGCTTGGTTTTTGGTGCTTATCCAAAATATTACTGCCAACTCCAATGTGAAGGAGCCTTTTCCTTATGTTTTCGTCTAGGAGTTTCAGGTTTCAGGTCTTATATTTAAGTCTTTAATCTAGTTCAAGTTAATCTTGTGAGTGTTAAAATACGGCTGAAATTTCATTCATTTTTCTGGCTTATCTTTACAGTCCCTTAAAAGGGTCTTTCACAGAGCAAAAGTTTTTAAGTTTTGATGAAGTCCAATTTATTTTTTTTCTTTTATGGATTATGCTTTTTGTATCATATGAAAAAAAAACAAAACAACAAACTCCTCAGCTCTGGTCCTGAAGATTTTTACCTCTGTTATCTTATTAGAAGTCTTTTAGTTTTACATTTTAGTCTATGATCAATTTCAAGTATGGTTTGTATAAAGTGTGAGGTTTAGATCAAGGTTTATTTTTAATATTCATTTTTCAATACAAATAAAAAGACATTTTCTCCTTGAAAATGTACATGTAATAGGTTCATGTAAAATTATTATGTTGCCCGCTTTTTATAGTAGACAGTGTCTTTTACAGGGAAGTGGTCACTGAACAAATGTAAGAAGGAAAAAAAAATAACACAAATTTAATATTGTATTAGGAACTGTATATTTAAATGAGGAAGAGTGAAGATAGTTTAGGCAGAATAGGAATCTTTCCCAACTCAAATTTTTGTTTCCTGGTTGCTGTTTGAATGCTGAACTTAGTTTGGAATGAGATGGTACCTGCTGCTGAGCACAAGGGAGAGGCTAGAACTGTGTTTGGCATTGTAGGTCCTGCAGTGGGCCTGGGGTCATAGCTCAGGGCTTTACTTAAGACTGCAGAAAGGTCCAAGTTCAGCTTCATATTTAATACAGTGTTGTGGAGTGATCAGGTGAGAAGAGTGTACCAAAATTTGGCTTAAAGGAAAACATAAGAAGAAAGCACTAGGGTGGGAACCAGGAGGCCTAGCATCTAATGCCAGACTTGCAGTCACAACATCTTGCAATTTGTATAACAAATATGAGTCCTAATTTTCTCCTTAAGTTTGGACTCAAGGTGATTTCTGAAATCTCTTCCAAATTTATGTTATGTGGTTGTATGAAAAAAAAAAGGACAATGATGTGATCTACGTTTTTTCTTGTTGATTAGAATGTAAAATTTTGATCCAAGAAATGATTACTTGATGTCTAATGTTGCACTTAAGTAGCGTGTGTTATGTAAATTGCCCCCTTGATATCAAATATGTGCTCTCTTTAGTGTTGCATGTATCTAATATACAGTGGGTTCAGTGTTTGATGGATTCTTTCCCTTCCAAAATAATTTTAAGGGATTATTATGCTGTGTTAAATATTGTGGTATCTTAAAATTGCCAATAAAATATGAACTGTTGGTTTGTCCCGAGCAGTACACAATATCAGTGACAGAGACAAGGGCCATTGACTGACTTTCCTGCTCTCTTTTTTGTTTCTAAATTTTTGAATGAAATGCCTTCATGATGTAAACTATTACTTTCTTCTATTTTTTATTAATGTGACCTCAGTTATTGCTCAAGGGGACAGATTCTCATAAACAGCATTTGCTTCTTCTTAATAAAATCTATTAAAATTTTTTGAGAAGTTTGATTTGGAATTTGAACAAGAAAGGAATGGAAAAATGATGAAATGAAAATGTAGCCATTGATTTGATAAAATTATAAGTAGTCTCTGTAGAAAGTCAGAAAGTAACCCACTTGGCCAATATAGTGTATGGCAAGTGGACAGGGATCTGAATTAGGAAAAAGGGTAGTCCTAAAGGCTGATTTTAACTGGCTCAAAACCATGGGCATATGTACTAAAGTTTGGGATACCTGTGACTTGTGACTATTTTTTCCTAATGTGCAAAGAAAAAGGGATCATTATATGTAAAGCTGAGGTCTGGCAATGTCAAATAGACTGAGTTAGTGTATAAATTTGATGAGCAAAGGTTTATTATGAAAATAGTTACCAAGTGTCTATCATGTATTCCCCCAAAGGTCTTTTATGATACCCTGCAACAGTTTTTTTCAGTGCAACAACAATGACTGTAGCTCTGCTGATTTTTTTTTCTATTTGCAAACATCATTACAGTCCTCATTCTTCCTCTCCTTCCATCCCTGATCCTCATTTCTCTTTTGTTGTCTTAAGAGGCACTTGAGAGAAAACCCATTGCCGTCTTCGTGTGCTCTGTCATGGTGGTATTTCTTGGCTGGAAGGACATGAGAGCTGAAATGTGTGCAAGCCTGACATTTGACTCACAGGGGAGCTTCTCTTTCTTGTCATCAGAGTCTCACAGGGCCAGACTAGGGCTACCTCAATTGCTTTGAATGTCTTGGCCTTTGTAGGTGAGAAGCCAACAGAATCTTGGCAGGATGGCATGTGAAGGCCGTTCTTCTCTCGTAGGTGCAAGCTGAGGGCCTCATTACCCTAATTTCCAGGGAAGCAAATGTTAGGCTCTTGGGAGTGGCATTTGAGTCGGTGTTATTGTTATATGATCCCTACTTTCTTTCTTAAGACTCAGGGCTGGAGATCACCAGATTGTACCTGTTAAGAATTTATTGCTATTTACAGGAATTGGGAGACCAAATCAAACTGAGTATGAAATTTTGATTCCTTTCCTTCTATAAGATTTCCACTGGTTTTGCATGTGTTCCAGGTCCTGGGAACTTCCCTGCAGGGTTCAATGTAAGCTGATCCCAGGCTGGTCCAGGGTGTCATCCTTTCAGACCCAAGTGAGCTTTTTATAGTCCTCTTGCTACAGAGCCCTCTTCCTTTTAGTTCCCCTTTATGCTACATGAGGAGGATTAACAGTCATTTTAGAATTTTCTCAGCAGTTAGTTTTTAGGAATATAGTTATATATATTTTTAAAAACAATTGTCTTGACTTCTAAAGTCTATAAACTTCTATTGGAAACAACCCACAGTGATAAGGGTAACAGGAGCAGCGCTAGTAGTAGTATGATGTCATAGATAAAAATAAGCCTCTATCAGTTATATTTCCCAGAATGGAAATAAAGGGCTCGTACTTGTAATTTAGACTGAGTTCATTTTAGATATTACACTCTTTGCCACTTCATTACTACTCCTTTAATGGTAGAAAGGCTTGGTTTCTACCAGAAGTATTTTTCACAGAACCTGAGTGCTAAAGGAGTTTAAGGGCCAGCTAATCTCCCTTTTACCACAGCAGAAATCCTTGCTATGGTTTTATTGATTGATCATAATTTACACTCCAAGGGCCGGAGAGTTCATTGCTTTGCACAGTGGTGCATTCCATTTGTAGATGGCTTTAATTGCTAAAACTCCTTTCAGCACATTGGATCAAAGTTAGCTTTTCTGTGATTTTGACCCTTTGGTTTTAGTGTTATGTGCTTGATAATACGATTAATCCTTTTTCTACATAAAGGCCATTAAAAATAAGAAAGAATTATAACATCTCTCGGCTTTGGGTAACTCGACATTTTTACAAGCTATGTTCTGTTTATTTATCTTCCTCTAGTTGTCGGCAAACAATGTCAGATAAAACAATGCATTCCTTCTTCAAGCTGATCCTGGCTCATCAGTCAAAGCTGTGTGTTTATGTCTTTCTGATCCTTTGCATTTAACTGCGATGATGTCTTGGTGGTGTGTCCTGGTCTCAGAACCCCTTTGCTCTCACTAGTGTGTCTGTTCCTCCTTCTTTTTTTGTATATAATCTGTAGTCTTATACTTTGAATGTTGCTTCTTGTTTCCAATTTTATGTTGTTCTTTAGTTACCTCTGCTTTTATGGTATTCCCTGATTTAGGCACTTTGGCTAACTACCTGCTGACGTATTTTTTTTTTTTTTCCTGATAGCTAACTGAATGATGTCCCCAGAGGGCCATATAGTCAGCCCATTGTTCAGTCAGGGAATAATATTTCTTAGAGTGAGTTCCAGCTGCAGTAGTGGATTATAGATGTGTGGAGAAATTGATCTCAGCAGTTGGATAGCTGTGCCAGGCCTCAGTGTGACATACAGATGTCATTTTCTTTGTGCTCTGTGCTGGGCAAAAAGCCTTAAGCCCTGTGTCAAGTATTTAGCATAAAGTCTGCTAAGTTAGTAAGGGAGTAGGGCTAGATATTTTTTATCTCAACATAAGTAATGTAGTCATTTAATGAAAAGGAAATGAGACTTCCTTGGTATAATACATTCTTTGTGGGCCCATCTTGCCTCCTTCCTCATGACCTTTCAGGCAGAAAGAACTGGTGTGAGTGTGCTGGGTGCTGTCATCCTGCCACCACCTGCAGGCTCACCTGGGGAGTGTGGAGGCAGATTGCCTATGTTGATTACAATCTTTTCATTAGATGTACGTAACCTTAAAAAGATGGGTGGAGGTATTTCAGACAAGTTCAGTGGAGGCTGGGACTGGATGAAGTATCAGAACATGGAGTACCCTGGTTTTCCACCCCTGTTGGTCCTGCAGGCACAGGTAAGTGGGCAAGTGTCAAGAGAAGTGAAGTCAGTATCTGGAGCACTAGAGAAACCTGAGTGTACCATAATGGCCAGTTGTAAAACAATTCTTGTATTACTCTATGAGATATCATTGAAAAGATGTATTTAAAGGAAAATTTAAATATTGATTTCCTTGAACTCTACTTCAAAATTTGTACTTAGATTAAATTTTAGTGAAGGATCCATTTCCTTTGTTTTCTGGTAAACAGTTTCCCATAGTGACACATGCTAGCTATGATAATTGTGACTTTTCTTAACAGGACTTCAAAGCAGCAATTTTCAAGCTTAAATGTGCATCAGAATTCCTTGGAGATCTTGTTAAAATTCAAATTTCTGAGTCTCTTCACCAGAGATTGTGTATAAGTAAGTTGGGGTGGAGTGCAGGAATGTTTTATAAAAGCACTCCATGTGGATTCTGTTGCATGTGGTCAGAAAACCAAATACTGAAAAGCACTGAATGTAAAGGAGGATGTTTTCACACTTGCCAGCTGGTGGATGTTTTGTATTGTATTATCAGAGGATCATTTGCTTTGGAGATTTGTATTTTCCCCCTAGCAGGTGTCTCTTCTTATACTCTACTAGACTATGGGAACATTCAACTATATTGGATTCATCACAGCAGTTTTTGTCACTTCATACAAAGTTAGAGCAAACACTATGTGTTGTCTTTAGTTATGGAATTCAGAAAACACTCTGTTTAAACTGGATTTAAAGTTTGTGTATGACTATACTATTAAACAATATTTTCACTGACATTGCATCAGTTCATCTTGGTAACAAACAGTCTTGTGTGGTTACTGTTGTTATTTCCATCTTATGAATGAGAATGTTTTAAGATTACAAGTACTTGTATTATTAAAACTACAAAATTAGGAAGGATTTATGTGGTAGGATTTATGTTGTACATTCTGAAGTTTATTCTCTTTTTGAATCTTTATAAGAACACTATGTAGGATTATTATTACTTATTATTTTTAAGTTTATTTTAAGTTGGCTTTGATGAGGTTAATTAACAGTGACTTCTTGAGGTCATTCCTTTAGCAAATGGCAAAGCCAAGATTTGAGCCCAGTTGTCTGACACCAGAGTTCATGCTCTTACTCTGGGTAGTATGAAGGCAGATTGCCTGGGTTGATTACAATCCTCTAATTAGATGCCTCTGTCCTAAGAAGGTTGGTATTTCCAGGCAAGTTACCAGTACACATTACAGCAAGTTGCTAGTATACATTGTAAAAAACCATGTTACAGCTAACTCTAGAAAGAACAGAAAGTAACAGAAAGATCTAAGAAGAAGGAGAGCAGATATTTGAAGTATAAAAATTAAAACCAAATGAAAGGAAATACAATTGTTCATTTTTAGAGAACTTGATAAAAGGAGTGTTTCATATTCTCTAGACATGAAAAGTGCAAAGAGCAGGAAAGGCATAGATTGTAGTTTATGTATGTTCTGATGATGTTAGCCCTTGAAGAAGCAATAGGATTGTCCTGTTTTTTATAGGCTTTTGAGTGTTGTTGAATTTTTCTTTTATATGATCATATTTCCATTACTAATACCAATTGGTATTTGACCTTCCCACTTAATGCCCTTGGCAGTATTGTTTTTATATTTTCAGTGCATGGTGTGGCCTTTGTGTTCTAAATCAGAAGTTTAACTTTCATCAAATATATCTTGTAATGTTGTGCTAGTGCTTTTCTCCCACTGATAGAAAAGTCTCATTAATGCTCTATTTAATCTTAGGTTTCCTTATAAAAGCTCAAAATTAAAAATTTTGGTTCTGGTAGTTTTGGTTGTAATCCAATGATCACTTTCAACACAGAAGAAATAACAAAATATTATTTCTTGTTCCGAATGCTCCTGCCCCCCGAAGCTACTCTGAATTATCAGTCAAAACAAAGTATTATCTGTTAACTAAGTTTTACTAAGAGTCATTCTGAATAAATGACTTATAGCATTTTTTTTTTTATCCCAAGTCGATCTTTTTTCATGACCTCTACTACTGATGGTGATGAAAATTCTCAGGAGCTAACCTGTTGCCTTGCCCTAACATTTTAAAATTCTGTACCCACCATATGCATTTTCACCTATCCATATCCATCTGACTTCTGATACTTACCAAATGCTTATTAGTTTCTCTTGGTTCTAGTACTCTAGGGTGCTCTGTCAGAAAGGTGTAGCACCTGCACAGCATACATAATGAATGGCCTTTTACGTGAATTGATTCTGTATTGTATGGTGCCTTATTTGAAAACTATGAGTGAAAGATCTGGGATAGATCCGTTTAGACCTCTGTTTTCTAAGTACATTTCCCTGAAAATGTCAGAGCTCTGCTTTTTGATGGAAGTAGTAAGTCTACCCAGTACTTGGATTTGGCCTCTAAGAAGTCAGAGAGCAAATGCAAGGCAGGGTTTCCAGAGGGGCTTTGGAGGGAGTATTGAGCAATCAGGCTGGTATCCTCACATGAAGCATCTTGTGTAGCTCAGTTATTTATCCAATTAGAAAAATGTGGAAACAATATGCAGAATTATGCTTTTTCCCTCAACCATGCTATGAATTAGAGGAAATCAATTCTAATTCTCCTTTTTTTTCTCCTTGTATCATTGGCTTCAAAATGTGTATAACCTTTATATCTTTTAGTGAAATGTGGGCTGTTTCCTGACTTTTAGGGCAGCTGGTGGAATTACATTCTAGGTTGTCAAACTTTAGGAACTGAAGCTGAGGCCTGTGCTAACCTTGGGAATGTGCTTTGTTATGCCCCTGGGAGTAGCACTGAGCAAAGGAAGTTGCAGAGCCAAGATTCAAATACAGGGAAGGAGTAAGTAGGTTAGGTAAGAATTATTCCTTTTCCTTCCAGCAGGTGGACAAGCTAGTGAGGAAAACTTAAGAAAGGAAATGAAGCCCATTGAAAGAGAAAGGGGGGGGGCTGGGATTGTGGCTCAGCGGTAGAGCGCTTGCCTCGCATGCGTGAGGCCCTGGGTTCGATCCTCAGCACCACATACAAAGCAATAAAATAAAGACATTGTGTCCATCTATAACTAAAAAAATATTAAAGAAAAAAAAAGAAAGAGAAAGGGTTTACAATGGAGTAATTTGAAAATTTTTATTAAAGAGAACGAAATCCCTTTTGACTAGGGCTGGAAATGCACTTTGGGTGAGTAGTGTTTCTGTAGGATTTGGGTATAGAATTATGGCATTGGCCAGCTATTCTAACTGCTTTATTCATTAACAACTAATACTAAATGGCTATTGGTACTATACTATATGTAGTACCAAAATATTCTAAATATTCATATGTAATAATTAAAATACTATTATATAAAGAGATTCCTTGCTTCCAAGGAGTATTTATTCTAGCAGAGAGATAAACTGTATATCTGACGCAAGTTGAGAGCACTTGCAAGGCAGGATATTCAAAGTGGGGAAAGTTGTACACATTGAGTATTTTAAGTATTGAGTGATAAAGGGAATAATGCTAAAGATATGGGGCTGGCTGAAGATGGGTCTACAGTTTGAACTAGGTAAGAGAGAGAGAAACATAAATTGGCAGACAGGTGAGGGTTGCATTTCAAGTAGGAAGAAAGGTATGTCTGAGGACACACATTTGGAAATGACAGTAAGCAACTCATGTACGGTATTTGTCCAAGCACTCTGGCTTGGCTGAGGTAGCACCTTCATGGAGAAGTTTCAATGAATTTGATTATTGATTTGATGCAATAGGCAATAGGAAAGTGCACAGGTTCTTAAATAGATGCAATGTGCTGGCAGGGGTAAACACTGGTAATTATTTAGGAAGCAATAGCTAGTATGGACTGGACTAGAGCTGGGGAGGATAGTGTTATTTTGTAATGCATTTATAAAGCAGTAGGGGTTTAGTGTGGGATGTTGGGAAATTGTGCAAGGCTAGAAAAGAATTTAGCTCACTTTCTGAAGTGTTACCTTTCAAATATCAGGGTCATAGCCTGAGACGACTTAGCAACTGAAGACAGGATCACAGTTTGAGAGGTCAAGCCTTGATCTTTGATTTTTGAGGGGTCTTGCAAGGCAATGTAGTTCAGTAGTATGTTTCATGTTGGTGAATACTGAGGGAAAAATGCAGAAAGCTGAGGTTTTGAACTTTAGGAGCTACTGCCAGCCAAGGGGGTGGAGACAGACAAAAAGAATAGTCAGCAAATGAGACAAAGAGGTTGTAGAAGAACACAGAGAACACCCAGGGAAACCATGCGAAGAGAGAATTTCAACAGTGCTAACTGAAGCATAGAGGTCAAGGGGATTGAAGATGTGAGAAAGGCCTATTGGATTTGTGGAGGGAAAGGTTTTTGGAGACTTAGAAAAGTTTGCTTTCAGTGAAGTTTCAGAGCAAAAGTGTATCAGGGATTTTCTAGGTATTCTGCATGACAAGGAGATTAATGTTTAATAAATAAATCCCTTCTGTAATTGCTTTAGCACATATGACTGGGTATCTAGGTTTTCAGTAGTCCAAGAAAAAACTGTGAGGTCACCTCAGAAAGGAATTGAGGTTGGATTTCTCAAATTATGCAAACCAATCAGGTGATTGGTTGTATCATGTGGGAGAGAAACTTTCAAAGCTGAACTCTTGCACTTACTTGGATTCACAAGATCATAGTGGCTCTGAGGAAAATCTTTGAGAAAATGTAAAACCCAGGCAATGTTTGAAAGTCTCCTTATTGGTTCTGTTATTTGGTAAATAGTAAAGGGGTGGGTGTATTTGTCATGGATTTTGAGTTGTGGAAAATAATAAAATCAGATTGTAGTTTACCAAAATAATTAAAATTCACTGATATAGAAATAGAGGAACCAAAGAAATTTTGGTCAAGATTGAATCAAAGCTCTGAATTCAATGACCTACAGTTAATGTTGTGGCAAAAGGACATAACCATTTTGTGAGAAACAGTAGTCTAGTTGGATAAATGGAGGCGATATATTAGATATAGCAAAACACTTGCATTTTATAAGGCAGGAGACACTTTCTGTCAAGGGGAGATATTTGTGGAAAGAAAATAAAATTTTGAGATTATTTCTCTTCAACTAATTAGCAATAATCTTAATAAAACCTGAAACTATAATGATGACATGGTCTAGGGTATAACTGGATGAGAGTGTCATGCTTTTCTGGGGAGTTAAATATATGAACTTGAATTTATAATGAATTACAAAAAACTACTTGAGAGGGATGAAGGCAAAGATGCAATTAAAAGTTTCTTTTCTTTGTCTTTATTTTTATTTTGGGTCATTAGTTCATTATTCTTTATGTTCAGATGGTAGTTGCCCAGAACCAATAGGTGCTAAATAGTTGAGGGTATGACTTTTACTTTCCACAAATTTTTATGTCTTTGCAGTAAAACATGAATTGTCTGTGCTGTTTCTCTTATACAAAATCTGGTTTTTCAGGATTCTTGACCAGATAGTTCTGACAGTGGACTACTTCTTGTTTTTTTTCAGAAGCTGCTGTCACAAGATGTATTTTTAATTGAGCAAATACTTTTGAAAAGGTCTAGAAACATTCTTAAAACTACATTGTTATCAGAACTCCACCTTGTTACCAGAAAGAGTCAAGGTGGTGTGCAGTTATATAAACTAAAAGATTATAAAATAAACATTATACGTTGGTGGGAAAAATGGGAGGGAGAAAAAGAGATCTGGGAAATACAATGAACAGGTGATTGTGGGGAGCAAAGATGAGTTCCATACCTGTTGGTGGAAATCTGCCCTGGAATGGAGTCAGGAAAGAACAATCATGGCATAGTCATGGTCATGTGGTATTTTTCTACCTGCTGGGCAAAATATGAAATTTGATTACTTATTCAGTTTGTAAATACTGTGACTTAAAAACAGGCCACTTGCTTAGAAGAGGCATAAATATTACCAACATCCAATCCAGAAAGAAATAAGAAGCGCTTTGTGTCATGCAGTGAATGCTGCCCTTAACTTGAGACCAGTCAAGTTTCTTCACTTTTTCACTGATCTGGCTGCTTGAATTCATAATCTTTTATGTGGATCACATAGAAAAGTCCTTCTGCAAAGTCAGTTCAGTGGTAGGCCTTTGGGGTCAGCTAGATTATTCTTGTAGTGCTTATATTTGGTGTTGCTATTTTTCTTTCCACCTCGCGTTGAACTTTAAGGGCATACGTTGCAACTTATGACATACCCTGCCACTCTTGGTGTGAGCACTCATATTAAGAGCATTCACTGGGTAGCTGCCTTCTCACTGGGAATTGGCAGGAGGGATGAGCTTTCATAACATAGGCAGAGGGTGAGGTAATTATTACACAATCAGTTTTTGGAGTACATGATAAAGAAATTCTGAGGTAAAAGTGAGAGTCTTCAGTTCTCCAGCGGTCATAAGGGAGAACTTAACCTGACAAAGATTTTCAGAAATAGTTTTCATGCCCTGCCACCCAACCCAGAAAAGTCTATTATTTCTTTCTTGAGAGATGTAGAACATTCAGGAAAATGAATAAAATAAATAATGTCTATGAATATAAGGGAGAAGCAAATTGCTATAGTGAGAAAAGGTTTACTGTGAAGCTGGCCTGGCCCGTGGCAGGGCAGATTTCCACCAACAGGTGTGGAACTCATCTTCGTTTCCCAGAATTGCCTGTTCATTGTATTTCCCTTGGTGTGTGACCCAGGCTGTTGGAGACCTTGGTAAACTCATCACATTAGATCATGGGTGATGCAAGTGCATGTTTGGATGTTTTTAAATTGGTCAGGACTTGGCCAGGGGAAGAATCTATGTCTACAACTGGCCCTGAAGAAGAGAAAACATGTTTGAAATGTTTTTTATGGCAGTGGAGAGGGTAGTAATATTTCTTTTGCAGTGAGCTAGCAAGCGTGCCTATTAGGAGAGCATTCCTGAACATCTGATGAATCAGAGGACCAGTAGCTTAGTTTAAGTAAGAGATTTAGAAAATGCTGTGAGAGAAATTTTGCCATTAATTATGGAAGATTTATGTGTCCTCAGTTTAAAGACTAAAGAGGGATTACCCCTTACTGAACTGATTTCATTGTGTGTCTTCTTTTAATTTAAACATCAGAACTTGCAGCTTTAAAAGTCGTTGGTTTTCTTCAGCTAAGGATGTGTAAAGAACGATTGGTACCCAGAATTTTTATAAGTATTATATGTAGAGTTATGTTTAATTTAAACATGACAAGTTATCAGTTAAAAAGAGAGTTTGATTTTTTTCCTCTGCCAAAATTTAGTTTTATTCCACAAAATAGATTATTTATGACTTACTGATTTTCTGAGACTACTTAACCTCTCTTTCTGTAATTCCAGGCATTTAGATCTGCTGAAGGTAA
The DNA here is from genome assembly GCA_004024805.1 of Geosciurus inauris. Taxonomy (NCBI): domain Eukaryota; kingdom Metazoa; phylum Chordata; class Mammalia; order Rodentia; family Sciuridae; genus Geosciurus; species Geosciurus inauris. Next base: position 138,663 of record PVHX01001573.1, read on the forward strand.
TTGGTATGATTATTCAGAACTTAAAGTTTTGGGATTTAACTGATTGGGTGAAACAGTTTCAATGATAGACGTGGTGAATAGCACTAATTTCTATAGGGATTGAAAATTGGAATTGTAGGCAGTTGAGATGAAGGACTCAGGTTTAGGAAAACCATGGTTATAAATGTGGATTAAGAAGTTACCTATTTAGGTTTTGAGTCATTTCCCATCTTACTGTAGCACAAAGAAACTGGGTTGCTATATTTCTCTACCCTTAGGGATGGTGAGGTTGTCTCTTGATCCTAGGGCATAGGTTGGACTCTGGAGCTGCAAACCCTCAATATTTATCTAGCAACCTCTGGATTAGTTTGCCTTTTGCTTTGGAATACACAGTTCCTTCTTAACACCCACAGAAGAGATTTTCAGGGGCTTTGATTTTCTTAAGAGGGAGGCAATCATAAAACAGAATCATCCTTTTTCCATAATTCTTAAAAATTGATTGGAAGAAGAAAATGTTTGCTGATCCTCCTGCCTTTCACTTAGAGTGAGGAAGCCTTAGTGATGTCACTTTAACTTCAGTTAAAACTGAAGTGTGCTCATCATTGTAGCATCTGTCCAGTCTTCCATTTCTACATTATATCATTTAGTGGTTTTCAGATCTTTAGTACTGATGTGAAGTACTGTGTAGTACTGATGTGAAGCAAATCTTTTGAATCTCTTTTCTTCCTTCCTTCCTGCCTTCCTTTCTTTCTTCCACCAGGGATTTAATCCTGGAGTGTTTTACCATTGAGCCACATCCCAAGCCCTTTTTATTTTGAGACAGGGTCTCGCTAAGTTGCTCAGGGCCTCACTAAGTTACTCAGGCTGGCCTTGAACTTGCAGTCCTCTGGTCTCAGCCTCCTGAGTTGCTGGGATTATAGGCATGTGCCACTGTATCAGGCTGCATTTTCTTTAAAAAACAAAAATCTTATGCAAATAAAATTTGCTCTCTGATTTCCATAGATTAGATAACATGGAGGAAAAAGTGACATAATGCAGAGTAAATAATGGAGCAGAAAGTCAAAGTCTCTCTTCATCCCTTCACCGTTGAGCCCACTCCAGTTTTCCTTTGTTCCTTACTCTGTAGATTTGGGTGCACTTAAATGTACATGTAGACAAATATCAACTTGGGTTTTGCAGTAAGTAGATATAATTAGAAATTTACTTATCTTATATGTAATGATAAACGTACTGTGAACCTAAAAATCCAGTTTGTACCTTTTTTTTAAAAAAAATTTTTCTAGTTGTAGATGGACACAATGTCTTTATTTTATTGCTTTTATATGTGGTGCTGAGGATCGAACCCAGGGCCTCAAGCATGCGAGGCAAGCACTCTACCGCTGAGCTACAATCCCAGCCTCCAGTTTGTACCTTTTAGTGGCATGTAGCATTTTTGTGTTATAAGGAATGTTGGGACGAAGGGCAAATTTCTGGTTCTTCAAGTTTGTTTTTATTCAGAGTTGGATATATATTTCTGTTTGGGGGCCATTGTTTACTTTTAGACTACATTGCAGTGTTTTAAATATCAAAATATGATTTGGGGAGACCGAAAGATGATTTGATCATTTTTGTTGATTATATATGGCATTTCCTTAATATTTTAATTTAAAAAATGGTTTACTTATGTGTGTTTGGCATATTTTGGAGCGGATAATCTCAAATAATTCTTCACTTACTAGACATATCTGCTGTTTCGGGTGAAAAAAGTCTACTGTCTTTGAGATCTGTTGTTTGGTAGACTTAGTTTTCCTTATTGACTGGTGATAGAAAACAAATGGTTGAAAATAAGACATTATCCTAGGTGGATATTACTTGACACTCTTATCTGGATTTTAAAATGCTACTAGAAAAAAAAATCCCCTAATCATTTATTGAAGATAAAAGACAAGCTCTTACAAAGTATAGGTTGTTTGCAGGACTGAGAAGCATTGGAAATATGCCTTGGCTCAACTTGCTGGCCACCATTGAGAGCCATTAATACCAAGTGGTTCAGCTTAGTTGCACTCAGTGGCAAGAGACATTCTGAGGTTTCCCATGTATTGGGAGGGGGCCCAAGACAAAGAGGTCCTTGTAAAACTCTGCTAGAGGCTTGGCTATGGGACAGAGTCCTTGAAGAATCTGCATTAACTGTGCCCTGCCCAGTGGCATGCTGCTTACAGCCCTTATGCTGGGAACCATCAGCATCAGGGAATGAGTTTGCTTCTCCAAGTCTGTACTCTGAGCTTCTTTTGCTTATTGACCCCAATATCACACCAGGACACTGGAGCTGCCCATGTAGCATCGTGCCTTTCCTTTGCAAAGAAGGGTGTATATCATGCATCTCACGTTCATTGTTCAAAACTGTCTGCTTTTTGTTTTCTCATGTGGTTGTTTTATAGAAGATGATTACTTATCCTTATATCTTCCCTTCTGGCTTGACATATAAATATATATATATGTACACACGTGAATAATTCACCAATGTACTAATTTTCTCTGTAGAAGTATAAAAAGCATAGTATTTAGAATTATAAGACTTTGGTTTAACTTCTGTTGCTGCCACAGAAATAGGCAGTGTGACTTTTCTGAGATTCTGCCCTTTTTTTTTTTTTTGGTATGACTGATTAAACCCAGGGAGGGGTACTTAACCACTCAGCCACATCTTCAGACCTTTTTTATTTTTTCTTTTGAGACAGGGTCTCATTGAGTTGCTTAGGGCCTCGCCAAATTACTGAAGCTGGCTTTGAACTCACGATCCTGCTTCAGTCTCCCGAGCTGCTGGGACTATAGGCGTGTACCACCGTGCCTAGCTTCTGCTTCTGTTTTCATTCCCAGTCTTGGTTGGGACTTAAGTATATCAAATGAGGCAAAGCATTTAAAAGCATTTTGTGAACTGTAAACTGCCATACAAATGTTAAGTATTGTTCTTTAAATATATTCTCACCAGTATAGTCAGTATCAGTAGTGAATGCTCTATGAGTTATTTTAATCTCAGGGAAGACATATAAACTTAATGAACTCTCTTTTGGTCATCAAAAGGCATATTTATATAAGTGTTACTGCTAAACAGTGAAAACTACCAGTGTGCTAATTTTATACTGGAGATCTGCAGGCAGCATTGGGTGGAGAAAGGAGGAGACAGAGAATAGAAATCAATGAAGGCCTAGTTTCTGCACAGCCTGGTGAAAAACTGAATTTTGAAGGATTGAGTTCACTTCTTTTTTTTTTTTTGAAAAGGAACATGGATGGTAGTGTTAAGGTCTATACTGCCCATTTATTTAACCAACCCTAAATAGAAGAATTTCATGCAATTATCTTTTCTCCGTGGAATCCTTCTGTTCTTAAATCCAGAGAGAAAGAGTGACTCAGAAAAAGCCTGAGGAATTCACTTCTTAAGGTTGATAGTGTTTTATATTTTATATTGTATTTATAAATGCACAAGGAGAAGCATTTGTCAGCTTTTGAAACAATAATTTTATGACTCACAAAATATACAAATATGGCCAAATATGGATAACACAGTTTTTTGGAGAAATTATGTAGCTTTTTGTGTAAAAGTGAGAAACTTTTGGATAGTAAATGGTATAGGAAAGGAGGTTCAGTATTTCCTAAGACATGTTCACTTGCTGGAAAATGTTTCCCCAGTTGGACAGTGGGGCCATCTTCAGGCTAGAAATATCAACAGGAAATAGCTCAGATTCAGGTATGGGCAGGTCCCATGTTACTGAGTTGACATAGAAGGGTTTCTATCACCAGTTGGGACTTGGTTTTTGTCTGACCAGCCTCATAGATGAGTGACCAGTTTCATTTCATTCTTTGGCTTCATTCAAATTATTTGTTCTCTGTTGAAAACTCCTTTCACTTTTCTGCTGAAAATATTCTCTGGGATTCAATGTTAGGAAATCTTAGCCTATTTTATTTATTATTCTATCTATGATGTATACTCTTATAAGATCTTTTTTGAAGCAGGATGTCTCACACATCTAGATGTTCCATTGTGTGTGCATCATTTTTTTTCCAAGAAAAGTTTTATGTTGGGTTTGAATGAACTGTTAAATTGGCTGAGTTAAGAGATTCTTTTTTTTTTTTTTTTTGCTGTCCATGAGGCAGAAAAGTGGCGGAAGGATATCTGACTTCAGCCAACTGGCTGCTGACCAGCACTCCTGTTGTCTAGGACATAGGAAATAGGGTATTGGGAGACAGGTGCTGAGGAAATGAATAACACTTACTATGATAAGTCTGACACAGTCCCAGTTTTGTTTTCTATATTTGTTTTTGGTGATTTTGTTGTACTGCAGAAGATGGTAATACTTAGCAAGATGGTATTTTATTTCCATTTCAAGGCAGGAACGACATGGTTGTTGTAGAAATGGGCAGGAGGTACCCGTATGAGTTAGGACTATGTTATGGGCTTTGGGAGTTAGTGATGATTTCTTTTTCAATCTAAGCAAAAGAAATATTTTAAAACTTTGGGAACAACCAGCTTATTGATAAGGCATGCTGTAGTGGTAGAAAGAGCTTTGTATCTGAGAGTAATGCATTTTTTACAATAATGGCTTTACTAGTGGTAACTTGTTGAACCTGGACAAGTCCCTTAATGTCTCTGAACCTTTGTTTTCTTGTCTACGAAATGATAGTACTATATAATTTATAAGGTTCTTTCCAGATCTAAAATTCTGTGACTCTAATTTTTTTTCTGATTGCAATGATTGCTTCCTTCTGTAGAATATGAAGGTAACAGATATTGCTTGTTAATGAAAATTAACTTTAAAAACATAAGGCAGCAAACTTTATTGAAGAGGGAATGTATGGAAGTGGGCCTGTGAGTCTTGAACCTGATTGGGCTGCCAGCAGCTGGTTCCCTTTGACATGCACAATCTATATTGCTAACTTTAGCCAATTGTTTCTTTACCTGCTGGTATAGAGATTCCGGAACTATACTGTCTTAACTGTAGTTATGGGCAGCCTCTTTCTAGACAGGACACATACATTCCAATGGTGACTTAAAGGTAACAATGTTCCCTATCAGTATATAACCCTTAGGTAACACAAGATTGGAACTTTGCAACCACATAGGAAAAAAGATGATGCCATATTAGGTCAAATATGGTATTCTGGGGATGGAAACCATCCTACATCCCATCCAAGTGTAGATTTTGGGTGAATGGATTTTTAGATTGTTTTTCAAGCTCCATTATGTTTCCTTAAACTTTTTTTACTTTTGTAGTGATCACTTTTTTCTGATATTTATAATACATTCTATTATAAATGGGGCTTACCATCTGCCATAAAGGAAAGTATAAGAATAAGGCTATGTCAATCTTTTTTTGTGTGCCTGATTTCCACCAGAGCTCATTTTCCTCTGCTTTAATTTCTCCTATGAAAATGGCAGTGAGCTTGAATTGTATGGCTCATGAACATGAGGTCTTTTACAGATAGCATCTGAGGACTTAGCAGGAAAGGGAGAGGTGAATAGAAAAATGGAAGGTGGGGGAGCAGATTGATTATTCATGCAGTGCTTCTTTGTTAGTAAAGAAAAGCAGATTGGTCGTTCATAGTAAAATTTAGCCCAAATGGCATTTGAACAGTTGTAAATTTCATTTCACAGCAAAACAGTCTGCCCATTAGCGTTTCACACAGCTCTCTTGCCACTCTGTCAGAATGTTTGTGTATTACCTTGTTGTTCATACTTGTTATGGTTTGGATCTGAGAAGCTCCTGTGTTAATGCAGGAGGTGAGATAAATAGATTATGAGAGCTGCAATCTAATCAGTGGTTTAATCCATTTGATGGATTAACAATTTCAGTGGATTTATGGGGGAGTAACTGTGAGCAGGTGGGGTGTGGCTGGAGGAAGTGGGTCCTGGGGTGTGTCCTTGGGGATTACTTTGTCTCTTTGGCTCCTCCCTCTCTCTTTGCTTTCCAGCCGCCATGAGGTGAGGAGTGTTCTATCCGCTTCCTTCTTCTTTGGGTTCTGCCTCACTTTGGGCCCAGAATAATGGAATTGGCTTACCAGGAAATGAACCTTTGAAACTGTGATCCCAAAATAAACTTTTCCTCCTCTAAGTTGGTCTTTTTGAATATTTTATTCAGAGTGATGAAAACCTGATTAGCAGAATACTTAAAGTCACTTTTTGTTTTCTGGTGTCTATCCCATAGGCACCTCTTGGAAAACAGCTCTTCCAGTATACATGGATGAAGCATCTTTTTATGACCATCTCATTTCACTTTTTGATTAACCACTATTACAGTTAGCAGGAAGAGTAGAATGGAATGTCACAATTTAACACTGTAATCCAGAATTGCAATTTAGAATTGTGTGTCACAAGCTTGATTGCTCTCAACAGAATTGTAGCTGTAACTCCCCAGATAGGTTTTTTTTGGTACTGGAGATTGAACTCAGGGGCACTTCAGGTATCTACCAGAAGCTCCTGTGTTAATGCAGGAGATGAAAAGAATAGATTATGAGAGCTGAGCCACTTCCCCAGCCCTATTTTGTGTTTTATGTAGAGACAGGGTCTCACTGAGTTGCTTAGCGCCTTGCCATTGCTGAGGCTGGCTTTGAACTCGCGATTCTCCTGCTCAGATAGGTATTTTTATTACCTTTTCTTTCCCTCCTTTCTTTCCTTCTTCTGTGCATTTAAGTTATTTGTAAGAAGAGGAGCACCAACACTTTGTAGCATCTTAGGAGTTCCAGATGCTCTTAAGAGCTCCAGATTCAGTTTCATCAGCACCTGTTCAGTGCCTGGTATATTCTTGGCTCTTTACTAGGCCCATTGCTATGCATTGTCTCTTTTAATCCTCATCCCCGTTCCATCGATGAGGAAACTTTGGCATGAGTTGCAGAGCTGGTGGTATGTGGCAGAGCCTGAATACAAAATTGGGTCTTTTAAATCTTTCCTCTACTGAATAGAAACTCTGTTTCAGATCAGAAGTTGTACTAGGGTTTTTCAGAGAAATAGAACCATATAAATAGCATGTGTGTGTGTGTGTGTGTGTTTTATAGGAATTGGTGAACATGATTTTGGAGGTGAAGAAGTCCCAGTGATCTGCTGTCTGCAAGCTTGGGTAGAGAAGTAGCAAAGCCAGTGGTATGATTCAGCCTAAAACCAAAGGCGCCCGAGTTTGGGAGGGAGGGAAGGGTTTGAGGAGCAATGATCTATGTCTTGGTCTGAGTCTGAAAGTCCAAGAGGCAGGAACACTCATATTTGAAGGCAGGACAAGATGGATGTTCCAGCTTAAACAGAAAGAGCGAATTCACTCTTGCTCTGGCATTTTGTTTGATTTGGTCTCTCCATGGACTGGGTGATGCCCACCTACGTTGGCTGGGTGATCTTTACTGTCTGCTGACTCAAATGCTAATATCTTCCAGAAACACCTTCATGGACACACTCAGAAATAATGTGTCACTAGCTCTCTGAGCATCTCATAGTCCAGTCAAATGGATACATAAAATTAACTGTCACAGAAAGGCTTTTAGAGAAGTACTTAGTGTTGAAAGAAACACATTTTCATTTAATCATTTGAGAATGATGTGAGACCAAGTTCTGATTCTAGATTTCCAATGCCTGATTCTGTCTTGGGCAAGGTTTGTTTTTTTTCTTTATTTTTTTAACCTTTATACTTTAGTGTCTCTAGTTATTAAATAGAGAAAGTAGAAGTCTTAGAAAAACGTCAATTATAGCTGTTTGTATTTACTGTGGAGTCTTTGTTTCATTTGTGCTTTTAATTTTGTGGAACACTTGCAACTGCTTAGTTGGGACATAAATCCCAACATAGTGATCTTTTTTAGCACAGCATTTAATAGGAGTTTTAGTATCTAAATCAGTTGGTAACAAATGTATCAAATTACTGGGCAAAGTCTGAATATTTAATGAAATAATCAATACATATTTGTCAAATATCTATCATATGACTGACACTTTGCATTCATTATCTCATTTAATCTTTATAGCATTCCCTAGAAAATCACTAACCTCACAATGATAAAAATGAGGCTTAGAGGAGCTAAATAATTTCCCCTAGGTCACATAACTAGTATGTAGTGGAGCTTGGATTTGGAACTTTGAGAGAACAAAAATAGCATAGTTGTCACTAGTGTGGAATTTAATGTCCCATTCTTTTACTAGCTGTGTAACCTTGGGCAAGAGACTTGACCTCTCTAAGCCTTCATTTTTAGATTGAGCTACTTCACAGGGCTGTTCTAAAGATTAGGTTGAAAATATGCCTTTACCATGACCTGACGCAGTGGTGTGTGTGATGGCTTCTGCCTGTAAGGGTTCATTAATGTTAAAATGAGAGGCTAAGCATGAAGATAACATGTGAATAAAATTTTATGTCTTCCAGTATCTGATAAAATATTGAATCATGAAGTTTTAGCCAAAGAGAAGACTAGTTGGTATATATAACATATTAGACAGAACTTTGGAGTAGGGCTGGAATATGCAAACCCTTTCTTTTCCTCTAGCGCAATGTGGATCTTAAAACAAGATACTTTGCTTCTGTTTTCTCCTTTTGTGTTTCATCCGTTCTTGCATTCATCAGTTGCTACTGAGAAGCAGCAGTGTGTTCAGGCACATGATATCAGGAATCTGGGTGGTGGATAAGAACTAAGATATGGTGTCTGTTCCCATGATGGGTCACGGAATTTACAGCTTAATAGTAGGAGAGACAGGTGTATTTACTTAATTATAATACAGTGTGAAAAATGAAACAGTAGTGCTCTGAATTGGGCAATGTTTTATGAAAGAATTAAGCAATAAATAATTGAACTAAGCGATGGAGATGAGAGGGAATCATGATTTATTCATCTTTGTTTACTATTTACCAAAGCATGGAGTGCTTGCTTAACACACAGTAGGTCCTCAGCAGTGAATTGGATACTGATTTGCAAGCCTGTTTTGAAGATCTGTTTCGTCTAATGTTTCTTGTCATAGCCTCTCTTTTAAATGCAGTTCACGTACCCAGTTCTCTTGGTTTAGTATATCAGGTTAAGAACATAGGCTCCAATGTCAGACTTCATGGTTTCAGTCTCTGTCTCTGTCACTTCTTAGCTGTTTGACCTTGAGCAGGTTACTTAGCGTCTCCATATCTCAGTTTCCTAATCTGTAAAATGAGGATGATAGTGGCACCTAGCATTATTAAATGGGGGGAAAATGCAAAGAACTTAGAATGAGACTAAGTACTACGAGCAGTAATAACTTAATAGCTACTAGCAATTTTTGTTTTTCACGTAGGTCTACTTTGCTCCAAGTTCATTCATCAGTAATGTTGCCTCACAGATACTTATTGTTATCAGTGAGAATTTTCCTGTATATTTTATGATTGACAGTGGATATGAAGTAAGGTGACTTATTTTAGGTAGCATTTATTCATGGCCTATTTTGCTTTAAAGCACGGATCATAAGGTCCTGGTTAATGCCACAGGAGCTCACATGTATTCTGCTAATCATAAGTCATGCTCTTGGTGGTACCTTTAACTGGTAAAAATGACCTCCAGATTCTGATTTTTCTTCACTTTTATTAATAGTTAACAAATTGTTAAATGCACAGCAGGAAAGCCAAGTAAGCCTGAAACATTTAGAAAATGGCATGTGAATTAGTTGTAAACTGTTTCAGTAAACATTAAATGGGTGGCAATTACTTAAAGTGATTGACTAAGTTTCATTAAAGTATTTAAGAGAAACGTGTGTGCTTAATGCTGCTTTAATTATAAGGAACTCATTAGAGATGCTTCCATCCAGGGTTTATCAAACTAGCCTAGTTCACAACATTACCAAGGTAGTCAGTATAAAAATGTAGGTTCCTGACACCCTTTCCTGAGACTCCGGAGCCAGGCAGTCTGTTTTTCATCACCTAAGGTGGATCTGATCATTGGACCAGTTTTGAAAACAGTGCTGCTCTGGTGCCATCTGGCTAAAAGCTTGCCTTAGCTTTTGCCTTTAGTAGTTGGAAAAAGCACTTAAAGATCCTTCAGTACAACTAGTTATCAAGGGTTGAGAGTGGTGAATGTGAAAGAGTGGCTGGGAACATGAAAAGCTGTGATTTTTGCGATGCCTTCCTAAGCCATCATCAGAAGCAGCAGCGCCACCATTTATTGGGCTATGGCGGGAAGTGCTTTAGCTAGATTTACCACAGGTCAGTTTAATTTTCTTAGGTGGATGAAGAATGTGGATGAAAATCAGCTAATTTCATAGGTGTTGTCTGATGAGTGGAAGTGGTGCATTTATGAACAGAGTTAGGGAAGAATGCTGAAAATATTTCTGAAGAAAGGTAGCCTAACCACAGAGGGGGCAAACAGAAGCATTCTCCAGGTCTTGTAGCAGAGAGAACATAGCTGCTGAGATGCAGAGAGCAGTGGGCTTGACTGGGTGTCCAGAACTACTGATCACAACTTTACAGATTTGTTCAGTGTGGAAAGAACCACCAAATACTTTCCCTCTTCCACTCTACCAACGATGGCATTGTCCTGGACAGATACCTAAAACACTTGCCTGATTTCGCCATTCCTTGCTTCAAGTCCTCAGTACTTCCTTATTGGCATTATAGGACAAAGTCTAAAAGCCTTATCAAAGTATAGAGGGCCATTCATGATTTATCTTGAATTTATTTTTGTAGTCTCATTTCTCTTACCACGTTTTGGTGCCCTGTGCTCTGACCTTCAGAAGCCTATACATGGAGCCTTCCAAAGTGCTTTGAGCAGAACAAAACAACAAAGACCCAGTATTATTCTGTTACAGTTCCTAGTGTAGTGCCTAGTAGGGGCTCAATACATAGTAGGTGTTTGATAAATATTTGTTAGAAGAATGAATAAATCAAAACATAGTGTAATTAGCTCTTTACATGTGGGCTTTTCCTTTTGGGGATGAAAGCCCACCCAGAGCACAATAGTGTAGGCACCATTTCTGACACATGATAAATACTCATTAGCAGTTTGTGAATAGATCAGTAACCTGATAGGATCACACATTATATTTCAGATTCAGAGCCAGCCCTTATTTATCTGTGCAGTTGAAGTGAGATGGATAAGCCAAACATATCAAATAATAGTATGTCTGATTTTCTTGGAATTTACAAAATTATCAAGCCAAACAATGACTATCTGAATCTTGAGAGACTGGAAATTTGGCTGACTTTCCTAGGTTCCTCCCTTTCCCACAGAATTCTCTGTTTTTTTGTTTTTGTTTTTTCCTTTCTCTGTTCTGTGTCCATTAGTATCAAACCTAAGACTCAGGCAAATACCACAGATTGCGGCAGAGGTGAGCAGTCTAAGATTACTCTCACAATAGTTCAGACTTCATCTAGGTTGAGAAGGCAACTCACTGTTCAGAACTGTGTAAGGACTTTGTTTTGAGTTGAGTTTTCTAGGAAAACAAGACATCTGTAAGAGATATTGAATAATTATTGCATGACTTTTTCATAGCTTGGTCATGACAAATCAAGGAAAGGAACACCTGAGCGAGTCCCATGCACTCAGCATGTGGTCGAGCCATTGCAGGGCTGGGTGAAGACTGATTTAGATCTTCTTCAACTGAGACTTGAGAGTCTTCAGATGGCTCCAGCTGCTCTAGGGGTGGAGGACAGGGAAAGTGTATTTACCTGAAACATCTCTTTCATTTGGCTATTTGGAGAGATATATTTTTCTTTAACAAAAGAATAAACGTAGAGCTATTCATTTCAATTGCAAATTCATGAGTCTTAAAATTGTGAAGATAAAGCAGATACGTAAGTTATTTTGAGGTCAAGTGAAAGCCTTAATTATCCAGTTTGATAAAAGTTTTGAAGAACGTACACCCTAGACTAACAGGTTGGTTAGTAAATAGCAGAACTTAATGACTATAGTGTAGATATTTTCAGTTTAAAGTACATATTTGAGGATGAAGCCCTTTAAAGTCTTGGTCTTTTGCTAGGCACTGTGACACACACCTATAATCCCAGTGACTTGGGAGGCTGAGGCAGGAGGATCACAAGTTTGAGACCAGCCTGGGTCTCAAACTTGTTTATTTAGTGAGACTCTGTCTCCAAATAAAATAAAAAGGGCAGGAGATGTAGGTCAGTGGTAAAGTGCCTGTGGGTTCAATCCCCAGTACTGCCCAGCCCCTGCCAAGTCTATTTTGGCTTTATCGCTGAAAGAGGCTGATGTTCCCTTTCACCACCTCCTGGGCATAAAGGACGGTGGTACAATTTTTAGATTCACCTTGTTGAATGAGACACCAGTTAGGATCCAAAACTGTAGACGAAGATGCCTTTCTGCCTTTGAGAACAAGTTAAATCATAAAGCGCTTTATTTAGAGCCAGTTGGAGGTAGCATACTGCTGGCAATTCCAAACCGTTTAAAAAACAAAAGTTACGGTTATTAATTTTTGAAGCCACAAAAGCATGAATCAACATTATAGCAGTGTCAGTATCTCAGCACGAACTGGTTTCAGCTGAACTGTGACAGCACAATAAACGTTTGCAGATTGTTTTGACAGAATGTCATCCACCAGGCTTCAATTTATTCGCCAGCAGCCTTACTTTTGAAACAGAGATGTGGCACTTGAAGATGATAAGAAAATCCTTCCTTTGGAAGTTCTGGACCTTAGCAAATAACTCTATTTGTAAGGTAGATCTTCCAGTGTTTTCAGTAGAAATGGAATATGTTCCTGAGAGATGTGCCTCTAAACATCTGTTTGACATATTTCACCATGATGGAGAAAGTGGTCACCATGGTGGCACAAGCCATTTTGTTAAAACACAGGTCACATATGTTTTTAAAATCACATGCATTGCAAAGAGGAAAGGTTCTTCTTCAGCTAATGTATTGAATTATTGGAAGCATTTTTTGACCCTCAACAGATAGTCTTAAAAGTTGTAATCCTACTTGGCTATTTTTATGAGATACTTTTTTAAATAAAAATTTCTAAGTTTGTATGTGTTTACTGTTAATTGATTGTATTCTTATTTTTCTAGTGTATACCATCACCAAAGCTTAGTCATGTGCAACCCCAGGAAGTTAGTTTATTCCCTGGAATTAATGTCTTTTCTATATCTTTTGAAAGGTGAATTGATGAGCTTGAAAAAAATCCTTTTGTAAAGCAATAACATCCATTTTCCACAAAACTCTGCTTGTATGTGTATGCATTTTATTTGACTTAAAAAGATCTGTTACCCTCAAAGTTAGAACTGACAAGTTTATAGGCTTAGTTATTTAAACTCTGGAATGAATTTAGATAGCTTCTAAAGCCATTTGAAATCAGAAGAAAGTAAATTAAAAGTAATAGAATGAATGGCTTGTTAAAAAGTAAAGGAATAACAGTTCAATCCCAAATTTATTATAGGAGAATTTAGTACTCTTTTGAAGGCAATTGGTAATATATAGCCCTTGGGGTCTTTTTTTCTTATTTAGAAATATTTATGATATTTGGCTTAACTTATGATCTTTACCCATTGGAATGCAGAACAATCTTTGCTGTACATACATTACTGTTTTAGTCAGCTTTTTTGCTGCTGTGACTTAAAGACCCGACCTTAACAAGTTAAAAAATTTTTTGTTTTAGTTGTCAATGGAACTTTATTTATTTATTTATGTATGGTGCTGAGAATCAAACCCAGTACTTCACACATGCTAGGCAAGTGTTCTACCACTGAGCTATGACCCTAGCCCCTGACGACAACAGTTTTAGGGAAGAAAAGTTAGAGGAAGATACACATTGTTTTAGCAACATTTTAACATGTCTCACATTCAAGGAATTCAAACTAATGGTAAGATATGTTTTTAAGATTCAGAGCATGAACTTTTGAAAGGTGCCTTGTGTTTCTTTACAAGCACAGTAGCAATGGAAATTAAAAGGGAAGCGCTGTAACGAGAAGAGTATGGACTTTATATTAGACAGATATACATAACTGTGCCCTGAGTTTATTCTTCCCCATTACTAGATGTGTGACTTGGGTACTGAGTGTAAACATATTTGGATATTGAGATAGTAAGTTCTGGGAACACTCTGAGGATTACAGGAGATGGGTTTATTATAAATGCTATTTGTCAGTAGATATAAGTAATATTTTAAACCAAATACCTTAGCCATTGCAAATATCACAATTTAAACTGCTTGGCCAGAAAAAAATGGAAAGCAAGCTGAAGTTTGTCTTCAATAAGCCTGCATTAATGACTATCTTTTGAGAGCTTGTTTAGAAGTTCAAGCAAGGAAGTGTAATTATCCATATACCCTTGACCAAAGAAAGGTCCTCCTCTATCAGGGAAGGTTGTCCTCTTTGAGTATGCAGCTTTGGGAGGGATGCACATGGAATGGTGAGGAAGGGGACACTTGCTTGGCCAGCCGGATCAACTGAATCAACCCTGGTAACCAATGGGGTCACTCAGCCAGATCACCCTCACATCCCACCTTTTGAAGAGGCTTGCAAGTGGTGATCAATTGACAGATATTAGGCATGTAGCTCGGTTGGCATATACCCCAAATAAGATTGAAAGCCACGTTATTCTCAGTCTTCAATTGTTTAAAACAGTAATTGATTCAGGGTAGAAAAGAAACTAGTTTTTGGCACATGAAAGAATACTTTTTTTAAAAAATATTTTTTAGTTGTTGATGGATCTTTATTTTATTAATTTATTATTTATATGTGGTGCTGAGGATCGAAACCAGTGCCTCACATATGCTAGGCAAGCGCTCTACCTCTGAGCTACAGCCCCAGGCCTACTTTTTTTTTTTTTTTTTTTTTAACTCAATACAGAACATACTAATTTAATAGACAAGTTAACCAATTCTTATTCATGGTTTGACATACCATATAGACATTTCAGAATAGTTTTAATTGCAGTTGATGTTTCTGATGTGGATTCTTGAACATTACTATCTATGTGACTTGGCTGAATCACTCTGTTGAGAAAATTTAGTGTCAACTGATTAAATGCCAGAGAATAAATTTTAGTATTTAGGCATATTTTATATTAGTGACCAAAGAAAATGATTAGAAACTGACTTTTAGAATTCTGTTTAGGTAATTCATTTCATTTAGATCACAAGTAACTATTAACTAGCATTTTTGGCATGTTTTAAAGTAATCTTAAAGTAATATTAGATGAATATAACCTAAGAACTAGGTTTTGAACATTTTTTTTCTTTGAATGCACAAAACGGAAGTTCAGAGTTTACTTAATATGTGTAAATTATTTTTATGTAAGCCAATAATGGAATCTGTAAAAATTATCTGGGCTTTTGCTTTTTTTTTTAAAAAAAGGAATTTATTTATTTATTTTAGGAACGTGGTTAGGGGCTATATTGTTTTAACATGAATTTTACTCTACTGTGGTAGAGTGTCCACCTTTCCTAACATTTCTGCTAGGCAAAAGTGGAGACTGGGTGGACGTATCTTAAATCACAGTGAGTCTCCACATCATGCACACTCACAAGCCTGAGATCCTAATTAGAATAAGGTATACTCCATGTATGTTATAATATGTCAAACAAACAAACAGCCAGTCTCTGTGTGTGTGCTTGTGTGTGTGTGTGTGTGTGTGTGTGTGTGTTGGGTGCAGCTCTGAGGAAACCAAGGTTACTTAGTATTCACTGAGTACCTCTGGGGTTTCTAGTTCTGTAATTGCTTTCAAGCCAGACCCTTCTTGATAAGGAAAGGTAGACTTTTGTGAATAGGACTTGTTAACCAAACTTGTTCTTTAAAAAATTTCCAGATTCATTTTGGTTACCCTTGTGCATAGTTAGTTCTTTTCACCACAAATTCTCTTGATTTGCCCCCCCCCCCTTTTTTTCTCTTTGGAAATCTCCATTCTTACTTAATACTTTATTTTTCTAATGAAGTCTCAAGTTTTTAATCACCCTAAATATCCAATGCTTAGTTGGTGATGTGCATTTGCCCCTTTAGGTCACTTTGAAGTTTATTTATTTATTTATTTTGACAATAATTGATCAGAATTCATTGAAAACTTCATTCATTCTGCAGCTCCTTTAAGTAGCTGGTGTTTCATTCTTGCTACTCAGGGCTCACTACACATCTTTGACTAGCTACCCAGATAAATAAATGGTGAGAATATCATTGAGGATTATTTTTTCCTTCCAAGAATGTCAGGTCAGTTTTTTTCAATCTTTGAATTGAAAATTTGTTGGTATTCTCAGAAGAAAGATGAAATCCACAATGCCAGAATGCAATGTCCTTAGCAGATCATTTAATGTAATAGTGCAGTCTTGAGTTTCTCAAAAGAGTTTTGTAAGTCAGGAGAGTAAAATTCAGTTTCACCAGCCACAAACATGCCTTCAGTAATCTGAAGTAATAACTCACACTTTGAGTTATTATTTGTGAAACAGGAAAGCTGAGTCAAAGGGAGAAGGGAGACTTTACTCAGTTGGAGTTGGAGCAGAACACTGGATCCATGTCTTATAAATAATACAGATTTTATGGTCTACCCATGACTATAATTGAGTTGGGGTTATGCTTTATGGTGTCTTAGATGCCCTGGACTGTCACTGGCCAGGAAACCATGTGCAGAACCCCATCCTTTAGCATGAATGCTCCTAAGTGATAAAGAAACAGTTCCTTTGAAAGTATGAGAATTAGCTGCTGAAAGTGCTTCTTTGGTCACTTGGGGGAATTTTGCCAATGAGTTGCTTTTATGTCAGTTAATTCTAGCTTCTCATTCTCAACTTGATAACTTGACCTTGATTTTTCCTTTCGGTCCTTTCAGCTTTGTTGTTGACAATTGCTGGCTCTTGAATTTTTACCTCAGCTTCCTTTCACAGATTTTGGCCTATCTTGTTTATCAGGTTCAGAGCACTTTCTGTTGCTTTAGTATGAGTTCCCTGATTCATTATTTATACCATTTTATAACTTTATAATTCTATTCCCAGATACCTCACTTTGCTGTTGGTTCTTTCCTGCCCTTCCCACAAAAAGCGGGTGGCAGAGGGATTTGGGAAATTTTCAGGTGAATGCCTAATCTCCACTTTATAAGGTTGCTAAAGTATTGTATAAATGTAATTCTAGCAAAGACAGATTTGAACTTAGGGGTGTTGAAAAATTGTCATTAATTGTCATAAATGTATTTCTAAACTAGCTTAAACTTGAAGAATCTAAAGAAGAGATGGTCTGAGAAAAGGCAAAGGAACTCTTAAGTTTATGACATTTAATTAATTGGACATTTTGTACCTAATTAAGGAAAAGACATGCTGCACATATTACACAAGCTTTAGAAGTGACTAAAGAATTTATCTGCAGATTTTCTCTGAACAGGAGCTGTTAATAATCAATCTCTTTTGAAGTGGTACTCATTTACCTCACCCTCGATGAACAGAGGTGATCTCCATATGACTGGAAGTGCTATATATGGTCTTAATCATATACACATGATTAAGAAATGTTGGACAGAAAAATTACAATGAAAACATACTGTGTTGGAGGGGGTGAATTCTTTACTTTGTTTGTATTATTTTGTGAAATATATGCATTGTGTGTAGTACACTTTAATAGGAATTTAAAATCTCTACCCAGCCCACATACCCAACTCTTAATATGTTTTCCATCTACTTTGTGTAGTTTAATGATATGGATAATTTAGAAGGGAGCTTATTTCTGTAATAAATTATATTCCTCTATCCTGAAAAATTCTTCTAGAAACTTAAAGGATATCATTTTATTGTTTACTAAAATGAATTTAGTAAATCTCTATTGATAATTTGGGAAGGTACTTAATGAAACAGCATCAAAACTTTACTTGCTTGCTAGGCATGGTGGGACACATCTGTAATCAAGTTACTCAGGAGACTAAGGCAAGAAGATGGCAAGTGTGCACGTTTGAGGCCAGCCTGAGCAATTCAGTGATCTAAAAAAAAATACTTGTTTGTTATATTAATTAGACTTGTCATTCACATGCCATTTCATAAGTAGTGAAGTCAGGTTTTGTAAGTGATCCTAGATTCTGGCCTGGTTTTAAGGTCTTTGCTAATAACATGTGTTTCTGGTTGGCATCCCCATGCAGTCTTGTGGTTAGATAAGACAAGGTGTCTTAGTTCGTTTTTTACTGCAAAAGGACAGATTGACAATGATTTATAATTTACAGTAAACAAAAATTTATTGTCTCACAATTCTGGAGGGTTGAGTCTGGTATCAAGGTACTGACACTGTTGCCAGCTTTCTTGATACATTGTGACATGTCTGAAGGCATCACATGGTGGGAGACAAAAAGAGGATGGAAGAGGGCAAGGCAGGGTGAACCCACTCTTGCAATAAGAGCACTAGTCCATTCTTTTCTCTCTCTCTCTCTCTTTTAAAAATATGTTTTAGTTGTCAATGGACCTTTATTTTATTTATTTATATGTGGTACCGAGAATCGAACTCAGTGCCTCACACATGCTAGGCAAGTGCTCTACCACTGAGCCACAGCCTCAGTCCCTCTAGTCCATTCTTGAGGCAGAGTTCTCATGATGCAAATACCTCTTGAAGGTTCCTCCTCCCCAAACCATTGCAATAGCAGTTAAATATCAGCATGTTTTGGAGGGGACAAAACTTTGAACCATACCATAAGGCAAATGAAGCAGTATTTTGTCTGAGAAGAGTCAAGCTATAGATGTCAAGTAGAAAGTGTTGGAGGACCTGCTCTCTCTCTTTCTCTCTCTCTCTCTCTCTCTCTTATATTCTTTGCTGAGAATATAATTAAACTTCATAGCAGTAGAGGATCACTGCCACTAATTTTGAACCCTTGACTCAGGACAGATTCAAATAAGGCCAAAAAGAAGAAAAATTTATTATAGAATCTTGTTGACATTTTAATATTGCTTTCAGATTTCTATCAAAATCTTTAGAGGAGTGCATCTTTGGGGAATATTTGTTTTTTTCTTTCTTTCTAGAATAGTCCCTCATAGTATTTCTTGGTGACTCCACTCCCCATTCTCTCCTTTTAAAGAGATTGTATTTTGTGTTTTACTTCTCTAGTAATTAGAGAAATGCAAATCAAAACTACTCTAAATTTCTTCTCACTCCAGTCAGAATGGCAATTATCAAGAATATAAGCAATAAGTGTTGGCAAGGATGTGGGGGAGAAGGCACATTCATACATTGCTGGTGGGACAGCAAATTGGTGCAACCAATCTGGAAAGCAGTATGGAGATTCCTTAGAAAACTTGGAATGGGACCACCATTTGACCCAGCTATCCCACTCCTCTGTCTATACCCAAAGGACTTAAAAACAGCATACTATAGTGACGCAGCCACTTCAATGTTCACAGCAGCTCAATTCACAATAGCTAAACTGTGGAACCAACCTAGATGCCCTTCAACAGATGAATGGGTAAAGAAACTGTGGTACATATACACAAATACTACTAAGCATTAGAAGAGAATAAAATTACAGCATTTGCAGGTAAATGGATGGAGATGGAGAATATTATGCTAAGCAAAGTAAGCCAATTCCAAAAAACCAAAGGCCCAATCCATAATGGGGGGTGGCTGCGGAGAATAGAGGAACTTTGGGCAAAGGGGAGTGAGGGAGGGGGAGGGAGCATGGGGGCAGGAGAGATGGTGGAATGAGATGGGCATCAATGCCCTAGGTACATGTATGACTGCACATGTGGTGCCACTCTACATGGTGTACAACCAGAAAAATGAAAAGTTGTGTTCCATTTGTGTACAGTGATCAAAATGCATTCTGCTATCATGTATAACTAGAACAAATAAAAAATAAAAATTTCAATTAAAAAAAGATTATATTTTGAATCACATTTCTCAATTACTATCCAGGAAAGGTAGGTATAATTTTTTGGCAATGTGGGCATGAAGCCTGAACGAGTCCTTAAGGCTTAATGCCTTTATGTTCTCATGCATTTTGAGAGACTTTATAGGAAGGAAGATGTCTTTTTTTACATGCTCATGCAAAAAGACATCTAATGGTAGCATTAGCACGGTGGTTGTGACACTAATATTGAAGCTATAAATTGAGCTACTTTGTATAGAAAATAGTGGCACTTGAGAAAGTCTGTAGAGTTTATTTTGGGAATCTTAAATATTTCCTAATGTTGATGAGAATTGAGTCTGACGTTAGAAACCTCGGGGTATAAATTGTGCTGATAATTGGTCTGAGTTGAACCTGGAAAAAATGCTGATGTGTTCACTCTTAAGCAGAGTGATTCATCATCTAAGCCTTATCATGGACAGCTCTGGCAGAGCAAAGAGAAGTGAAGGAGGGAAAAAGAAATTAAAGGAACATGGAAACAGTGGCTGTGTATGCACAAGGAACTTTGAGGTCTTTGAGGAGAAGGTTGCTGAGTGTCCAGATTCCTTGCCATTTTAATTACTGATTGGCTCTTGTTACATTTACAGGGAGCATCCTACCTTTCCCTGTCACCTGAATGAAACCAACCATCCCCATTGTTCTGTGCCCATAGGATTACTTTTAGGTTTTTGTGGCTTCTCAGTCCATTAGCTTTCAGAACCATGGTCAGTCCTGTTTCATGGCTCAGAACTGGCCATTCCAATCTCCAGCTTGCAGTGGAGGCAAGAACTGTGGGATTATGTTTGTGTTGGACATTTATTGAAAAAGATAATTGAGATTCTGCAGTTTCAAATACTTCAGGGGAGTGTCTGGCACTAATTTCACATGACTGTTTTCAATTTAGTAATTAAAAAACCTAATTGGTTTGTTTCCCTTATAAATATGAAATGAATGTTAATTTTAGAAAATTTAGAACTTACACAGAAGCAAAATGAGGAAATAAGAATCATCAATAGATCCTGCCATCCAGGATAATAATTATTAACATTTAGTATGTATCCCTTCTGCTGTCTTTTCTGAATATATTATATAAGCCCTAAGTCTTCAGATGTAAGTACAAGATACTCAATTATATGTTGAATAAACAGACAACCAAAAGAGAATGTATTGATTCATTAAAAGAAGTGTCTGGATATAGTTGGGTCTTTGGGGAAAGTAATTGATTTGAACAAAAGATTAGAGGAAGCTAAAAAAAAAAGCATTCAGAAGTAATGATTAACCAGATACAGAAGGCATTGTGTCCCCTGTACTTTTACCAAGGCAGATAAGCGCTACTGGTATATGTGGGTGAATGGAGGTATTGTGAGGATTCCTCTTCCTTTCTTGAGTCCTTACCTTTCTTTTCTTCTGGGAATTCTCTGGTATGTGGCAAGTGTCAAATGACATAATTTAGAACTTCAGAAGGGGCGGACAATACTCAGAGGTCTGTTATCTGACATCTAGACTTCCATGGTTCTTGCCTTTGTTTTCACCACTGTGTGGTTTGGGCGGCATGAATATTGCCTCTTTGAGAATTTTGGGAGTTGACGTCCTCCGCAGGGTATCAAGTACCATCCTGGGCTCTGGTGATGGTGTCTATTAAGTGGTACCCTCTCCTGGTGTTTTTTGCAGATAGAGAGCATTAACAGGGGCATCCTTTTGGGATCAAAGGAATGCCTATGTGTGAACCGTCCCATATTTTTTTCTCATAGCTGAATACTGTGTGAACTTGGATTGTGAAATAGGAAAAATGATATCATGGAAGGTAACGTTCAGGAAAAAATGCCAAAAATTGTAGTTTTATTATTAGTTAGTTTAATTACTTAGGGTAAGCCACCATTAAGTCTGCTTGGAATCAAATGACTGATTTAAATTCTGCTTCTCTTTCCAGTAGAAATTCTTAAAATATAGAACTAACACTAATATAATTAAGATAATTATAATTAATGTAATTGGAATAATTAATAAAAGAATTAGTCTAAGAAAGCTGCACACCAGTGATTTTTAATATGGTCACTGGAATTTCACAGGCCAAATTCATTTGATGGCTAAAATGATACATATTAACACCACTGCAGAGGTCCTAGTTTTAGAATTTTAACTCACTGGGTTGGCACAAATTATGAAGGAGGAAGACAGTAAGTAGGGAAATGTAAGGGCTACCACCATTTTGTTCTAAAGAATCCTATGTATCTTATAGATAAATCTGAATCATGACAACATTTTTGTAATGGTAAATCCTAGGTAAATTATATCATCTATGTTTTAAAAATAAAATACTAAGGTGCAGATATTTTCTAAAAAAGCCTGAGTGAACTCATTAAATTTACTCTGTTCCTGAGTAAGATAGTTTGGTAGGATTCTTAAATCTAGACTCCTAGTGCTGTTGATTTCTCTATGGCTGAATAATAATGTCATGGAATATTAAGGATAATTGTGGTAATTGACAGCCTTTGTTGAGTAGGAGTTTATTAATACATGGGTTCTTATGTATATTTAAAATTATCCATTTTAATGAATGCTATTTAGCTGTTTCAGTTTCTTGGCTAGTTTGAAACTGAAAAAGTAACCACCTAATTTCCCTGTCTAGAGCCTGCTAGCATATAAATTGATAATTTTTTGGATTGGTTGAGGTAAAGGTAGGTTCAGGCATAGGAAAAAAAAAATCTAGATGACTTATATGGATCACTCGAGAATTTGGATTCTATTTAAAAAAGAAGGTTATTCAATGTAATTAATTTCATATTGCACCTAATATATGGAATTTAGCTCTACTGTAACCTATTAAAACAGAAGCGTGTAGCAGCACTTCTTGGTGTCAAATGGCAGAAAATTCAGCTCAGATTTCTTTAAAAGAAAATTGTCACATATGATTGAAAAGTGATTACCTACAGGCATGGCTAGATCTAGGTATTTAAGTGATGGTACAGGAACTTCTTTCTTCCTTGGTTCTGAGTTCTTCCATGTTTACTTTACTCTCAGGCAGCCTCTTCCTTTAGGGTTGCAAGATGGCCATCTGTACTTTGCAGTTTTCATTACCACTTTAGTCTCCCAATGTAAAGTGAAGATTTATTTTCCAGTAGTTCCAGCATAAAGCTGACGCTTATTCACACCAACTGGCTTGCATTAGGTAAAGTGCCCACTCAAAAATAAATTGCTAGGGTCAGACGTTGTGATCATTGCCTGGATCTGGGTCATGGCAGGAGTATTGAGCCCAATGGATGAACCTACAAGTAAAAGGAAGATAGATTCTCTAAAGGAAGAAAGGATACAGTTATCATAAAAACAGGTCATGGTGCTAAGAGACTAACAGACACTGCTACATTGGATGTGTTTTAAACATTTACAGGCTTATGAAACTTCACTCATTTGGTTATTTTTCATTTCTTCTAAATGTGAAAATGAAGTTTGAGAATTTAATATATACATTTAAATGTATTTTTAAGAGCACTGCAGTGGTCTGATAATTAGATTAATTGTGCAAATTTTAACAACCATGGTGTCTACCTATAAAATTTGTCTTAGGATGAGGACAGAAATGAAATCTTAAAATGATAACTGTAAAACAACTAATAATAGCATATTGATCACTTGAATACTTCTTTTTATGCTTTTGTTTGAGAGCTGAGACTTTGTAAGATTGTGGACTTTGCTAGAGAGAAAATAAAACATCCAGAAGTCCTCATTTAACCCACTGAAAATAATTTATATTGTTGTGCTCAATATAAATTGTTCATTATGACCATCACTTTATTAAAAAATATATTTTTTGGTAGCCTGCAGGGTGGCCACAGTGGGATGCTTCCCAGGCTGAAAATAAAAGGGCATATTCACAAATTGTCTTTTGGTGGATAATGAACCAAATGTTCAATTAATTTACTTTAGGACTATTTCATATGCCAGTGTGATTGCTGCCTCTTCTGAAATCTAATCCATTTACTGTTTATACTGTTCATATGGCAATCTGATCATGTTTTTATTTTAATTAGTTTATTTATTTATTCATTTTAAATGAGTGTGCTAGCTAAGAAATGGTATTGGAAATTAAACAGGTGGGTTTGAGGCCATATAATTTAACAGTTCTGTGATCCTTAGGGGAGTCTCTTACCTTATTAAAACTCAGTTCTCTATTTGTAATATAGTTTTGTGTAAAGTAAATGATGTAATAACAGTGTTTCTCACAAGGCCTCTGTAGTGTAGTCATTCAAAAATGTTAGTTATTGCATTTTACCGTTTTATTGATACCATGTTCCTTATTATGTATTATCTTCCCAACCATAAATTCCCAAGGACAGGAACTTTGTCATAAAAATATTTTGTGGTCTTTCAACAAATACTGTAGTATATTGCATACATTAAAAGCCAATAAAAGTCAGCTTTTCAGATCCATCAATTCCACAACCAAGTATTTAACCAACTCTGAAGACACTGAAAGGCCTACAATAGGTGTGTCTGTACATAATATAGATAGACTTTTTTCTTTGTCATCGTTCCCCAAGCAATGTAGTATAACAACTAGTTACCTAGCATTTACAGTATACTAGAAATTTTAAGTAATCTAGAGATGATTTAATGTACACAAGAGGATATGTGTAGGATATATGCAACACTACACCAGTTTACATCATGGATTGAGAATCTGCAGAGTTTAGTATTTACTGGTGGAGGGCCTGAAACCAATCCCCAGTGGACTCCAAGGGATGATTGTGATTGTATTAATTATATTTCCAAATGGCAGTGTACCATTATTAGACCTCAAGAGTTTCCATTTTGTCAAACCATGTCATTTTCTAAGATGCTCTTAAAAAGAGCCAGAGAAAAGAGGCACAGGAAAATCTCTTCTGAGGAACCAGGGCAAAATATGTATTATTCATTTACTTATTTTTCCACCCATTCTTCTTTGTATAACTTTACTGTACTCAAGATAGGCACCAAAAATAGTTTAAGTAAGGGTTAAACTAGATGATTGGCTTAGAAAAAGTGTGACAGAGTATGGTAATGAATAAAACACAAAGCAGGTGGATATCAACTGTCCTGAGAGAGGTACAGATTAAGTGTTGTGGTCCTCAGGAAATGGGGAGAGAGCGTCTAGCAGAGGAACACATTTGCCCAGGGTGTTCATTCTTTTATTTGAGGCTTACTCCACATTAAGTGCCTACTATATTTTGGTCACATGACAGTTAATGTGAAGAAAGATTAAAAAGATAGATTAAGGACAGTTTTCAAAATTTCGATATTTTCAGTTTTACAGTTCTTAATGTGTGATTCATTTTGCACATCATTTTTATATACTTGAAAATATCTAATTTTATTCAGCCACATCTAATTTATTAATTCAGCATTTAGGGTTCTGTGTTGGTCTTGGAAGAGGGCACAGAAAACACAGCCTACCTTTTCGATTTGGTATCTAGGTGAGGAGAAAAGTTACCTATAGAGTGTTGGCTAAAACTGAAGAGGCTGTGTCTCTGTGCGAATAGGAGTCATTCCAACACAAAGTGTTGTAAGGTAGAGCTGCTTGCTGCTGTGCATGATTGGGAGGGTATACTGGAAAAGATAAAATTCATAACTGGGAAATGGAGTCAGAGAGAGGAGGGAAAAGGGTATGCTCGTATTCTAAATAGGAACGGTGAAATAAAATCAGAAAGTGAGCAGGTGTGCTCCTCTGTGTCACAGGACAGTTCTGTCTGGGAGACAAGGTTGGAAACACATATAGAGGCCGGCAAACTACATGGACTGTTGTGTAGCTGGGGATGGTAGTGAGGTATCTTCTGAGCCACCTCTGGCTGATGGATAGTGGCTGTCCAGATGAACTCTGAGGCCAAGTCCAGACTCAGTGGGAGTGGATATGGTGATGTGTAAGATGTGTCTGCTGTAGATGCTGATGGCAGGAGTGGGCGTGGCCAGCTCTCCTGCCTGCTTTCTTGTCTCAGTGGAGTTTGGGAATTCTGGGTCTCCCACTAACCCCTGCAGAACACTTTGCCATCCTTCATGTGGACCCTGGTCAGAGATAACCACATTGATATAGGAATTTCCACAGCTACTCAAAAAACCAAAACATGTTCTGACCAGCGCACAGAATGACAAAGAAAATCAAGGTAGATTAGAGGCATGGACTTCACTTTGATCTACTGACTCTGCAAACAAACCCAAAAGAGTGATTGGATTAATTTGGCTATTCTTCCCTCCCTGGGAACCTTTTTTTTCTTCTTCTTCAGGTTCTCTTTTACCATGAAGTTAGCTTAGTTATTGCTTAGAATCAATGTATTCCTACTCAATGAAAGTTGACTTTCTGACATGCTCCCCACTTAGGTATTAAGTGAGGCTAAAGGGGTTTGTTATTTTCCCTTTATTCTCTATTGTCTGTTCTCAGGAATGTAGGCACACCAGTGTGTTATCATCCCTGAAGTCACTTAATTCACTGAAGTAAAACAGGCACCACTCCAGGCATTTTTCTTTCCAGTCTTACACATTTTCAACATGCAGTGATTCTCAAGGCCAATATTTGTGAAAATTTTCTTTTTTAAATTTATGTTGTAGCTATTGTCATCACCATCACCACCATCATCATCACCACCCCTTTTTGTAGATGGGAAATTTGAAACAGAGAGGTAAATCAGCATGTCTCAGGTCACATAGTTAATAAATAACAGTTAAGATTCAAACACAGTCTTTTCAGAGTCTATACTCTTCTCTCTGCAGTACTGTGTCTTGTAGTTAGTTTATTATCTTACATGATCAAAGGTTATGGGAAACAGTGAATTCCTGACATAATTCATGATAAGTCATTCTCTGTGTATCTTTGTGTTGAGTGATGGTAGCAGTCTTTCCGAAGGGTATTTGCTGGCCACAGGGAATCTCCTTCAGGTTGTTATTTGTAATACAATTGCTGTGGCATCTTTTAATTCTTCAGAAAGCTTAAGAAAGCAACTGAGGAAATTTACTAGAGTTGCAATTTAGCTTATGATTTTTACTCCCCAAAGTTTTACTCCCCAAAGGATTATTATACTTCTTGCTCAGGAGACATGATAACATATAAGAAGTATTAGGAATGTCATCTAGAGTTAAGACCTGGGGGTGATGTCACATTCTTTCTCTGTTCCGTTTTACTGAAGCCACCTTGAGTTGCTGTCAGGGAGAGTGGTTGGCGTTTTCCTAAGTTAAGGATGCCTGTCCAGAGAGCAGTGTGTTGTGGAGCAGGCCCAGCAGAGATGTGTGCTGTCAATGCAGGAGCTTCTGTTGTTTAACCTGGAAAAACATTTGTTCCCTGTTAAAGGTGGGGGCAGTCCTACATCACATCTTTAAGAATATACAAAAAGTTGATTGTTTAACCCTGGACTTCTCCATTTTGAAAGCTCCTCCTCCCTCAGGGATCTTTGATGTTGAATGCTGATGAAAAGGGAATCAGATTTGTAACTGTCAGTTCCAGAACCACTATAAAGAAATGAAGTAACTAAATGGAGCAGTGTGAAGTCTAGTCCTTAGAAGTGTTGTTCACATTCCAAATTCTGCTGGTCATTTCTTCATTTCATGCCCTCCCTGATCACCTAAAATACTTATTCCAATTTCTTGATTAGAAAGGCATTGCAAATGTTTTCACACAAATGTCCTGGAATTTTAGATTCTTTTTTTTCTCCCAGGGATATTTAGATATGTGAAAGCCAACAAGTTACAGAAATAAAACACATTTATTGTACCCAAATCAGTATGTATTTAATTACCTTAATGTTTTGAAAACACTTATAGTTAGCAAATATATTTTCTTTATTGATTTACTAATTTATTGATTCATTTAACAAATGAGTTAATTGCTTAGTGTTTATTTCCCCTACTTGCATGATAATATCAAGGATACCTTTGTCATGTTTTATCCTTTATCTTCAGAGCATGAAACAGAGCCTATTTCGAGCACAGACTGTACTCAATAAACGTTGCTGAATGAATACATGGATGGATTATAAAAACTTTAGAACTTATAGAAAAGAAAACAAAAGCCCTAGGAATAATCTAAATAACATTTAAAATATGCTTGTTTAGTTTAAATATACCTGTATATTTAAATATGCCTGTGGATAAAGACAGTCCTTGCTTTATGCAGTAGTGCAAGACTATAAAAATGACCAGGCAAGCCAAAAATCAATATAGGGCGATTGTAATAATCCATGATAAAAATTACTGTTGTTCCCTGACCTTTATAAAATTTTCAAAACATGAAAATCTCTCTTGATGTTGGCTATAAAGGTACAGGAAAATGGAAAACAAAATGTTAAAACTGATATTTATTTAGTACGCAGTAATTTAAGACATCAGAACCATTGAGATTAAAATTGTCATTTTTTCACATCTTATCGGGGTAGCTTGAATAGTGCTTGCCTTCTTCCTGTTGTACGACTTATGAAATGGAGTGAATGGGTTTTTTCCTTTCAATGCCTAGACAAATTGTCACGTTCTCTTAAGTTTGGATCAGCTTGCAGTATTGCATTCTTTATGCTTTCTGTGTCAAGCCATGGTCTCCTTGAGTTTCTCTAGTGTGAAGTTTTTTCCAGCAATGCTTCCTGTAAGACATTGTCATCTTTTTCATCATGGTCTTTTTCCTTATAGACAAATTTGCCTTCACAAAGTTACTTATATTGAGTCTCTTAAATGGCGACTGGCTTCACTGTCAACATTCCATGGATACCAATGTCTTCTGTAGCTCTATTTGTGTTTTATTCCGATTTCCCTTCTGACATCATCAGTTTCTTTGTTGGCCAGTTTTCTCTTTTCATGATCCGTGTCAGGTGGATCCATGTCTGTTCGCCAAAAGCCAACACAACTACATGCTTGCTGTCTGAACCGAGTAAGGAGCTTGTAGTGGCCAGTCACTGATGGACTGAAAGAAGAGCCGTGATTGGCCACTGTTCATAATTAACATACACTTGTTAATTATGTAGTGATTTATGGACTGAAGAGCTAGCAGAAAAGTTTGTACTTTATGCAATTACAGTTAATATACTATGTTAACAGAAATTTGAACTGTGTTGTTAAAGGATTAGAGTTACTTAACTAACCCGTGCTACCTGAAATACACACATGTTGGAACTGAGCAAAGTGAGGGCTGCCTCAATTTTGGGCTTTGATTTATGGATATGTATTGTGCAGTTTTTCTTTACTAGAATAGGGTGACTTTATGCCTATGATTATTTTTTTATTTGGTTTTATATGATATACATGTAAAAACTGTGCAATCTTGAGTTCATGTTTTATGACTGTGGTATTTTGTTGTATATTTGTACTACACTTTAGTTAACCAGTTCTTTCATTTGAAATGAATGTATTTTTAGTGGAAGAATTCCTGGCTTATAGGATGTACTTTTTTATAAATGTTTTTAGTCGTAGATGAACACAATATTTTATTTTATTTATTTTTATGTGGTGCTGAAGATCGAAACCAGTGCCTCACATATGCTAGGCAAGTGCTCTAATGCTGAGCCACAACCCCAACCACCAGGATATACTTTTAAAACATTTCCACATCCTTCCAAATTTCCCTTTAGAGAAATGTTCCCATTTAGGTTCCTATAACAACCAGCATTGTTGTTATTTCACAATTTCTAAACATTGGGCATTACATTTTTTTTTATTGTTGTATTTTAATAGGTGAAACATATATACTTTAATAATTAGTTGTGATTGCTAATTAGGTTGAGTATTTTTCATGGGTTTATTTGCAGTTAATAAATTTTGACCTATGAACTTTTATTTTGTCCTGTATTAATGTAGTTTTCAGATGGTGGATATTTTCATATTTTATTAGGTTGTTTGTATACATTTATTTCTATTGATTTTTGTATATATTTGTGTGTGTTGTATGTGTGTTTTTGTGTGTGATATACATTAATGTATATGCCATTGGATTTTACCGAGGGATTATAAAAGTATCCATGGGCCTCAGTTTTTTAATGTGACCATCAATTTCCAAATGCTTTCATCTCCCTCTTTCTCTTTTTTAAAAAAGAGAAAATAACGCACAACCTGGGGGAAATTCTAGTTAAATTTTCATTACATGATTTCCAGGAGATGGGGTCAAAAGGAGCTAGTAGGGCATTCAATTATCTGCTTAAGTGTGTTGGAAGACTTTTTCCCCCCTCATGTGTACAATATTTTACTTGGACTTGTTTTTCAAGTGCATTGAAGTGTGACTAAATATTTTTGGGTACTGCCATTATGTAAAAAAGAGACCTCATCTTGTTAAATATTCCTTTATCAGCTTTGCAATTAGCCAGTTATGGTCAGCTAGGAACCTGGGAGGGCATGGGCTCAGACATTGGACAGAGAGAGGGTGGGTGAGAGGTGGGTGCCAGAGGAAAACCCAGGATTGGGGTGCCCTGTTGCCCCTCCCACTGCTACATGAAAAAGTGATTGGTTCAAGATGATTTCTGTCTTATAATCTTGGATGGGTCATAAGTGAGGAAGGAGGGGAAGTTGTGTGGTTGGGCCTCCGCACATCTGAGGGCTCAAGGTTCTTGGTCACAAACCACACACACCTGGAGTGTTGTCCCTCTGGAGTACTGAGATACTGTTTGGACCAAAGGAAGAAAGACCAGCTTTGATTGCTTTTTGGCTTTAGGTTGGGGACAAGGGAGATTCAGCAAGAAAGATGTCTACTGAAAATGTGGAAGGGAAGTCCAATAACCCTGGGGAGAGAGGAAGATCATGGAGCTACACTTTTCTCCGAGTGGTCCAGCCAGTGTTTAACCACAGTATTTTCACTTCTGCAGTCTCTCCTGCCGCAGAACGCATACGATTCATCTTGGGAGAGGAGGATGACAGCCCAGCGCCTCCCCAGCTCTTCACTGAACTGGATGAGCTGCTGGCCGTGGATGGGCAGGAGATGGAATGGAAGGAGACAGCCAGGTGAGGCATGGCTGATCATATGCTGTACTGACTTGGGGGAACAAGTGCGGGGCAAGATAGGTGAGCCCGCGGGTGCCTTCCTCTCGCCTCCACACCTTGAATGGGCGGTGAGAGTGGTGGTGCTGCGTCGAGTAAACGACCTTATCTCTTCTTTTCTTCTACATTGACAAGGATGCAGGGCACCCTTCATTTCACTGTTGGATCATAGTTTCATTGATCTGTGCTTTCGCGAGTTTGAATTTTATAAGAAATGAGACGTCAATCTCAATTTATATGCTATTTAATAGTATTTTGTAGAAATAATAAACTCAGGCACCCAAAGATGATAGCCAAGAGATGTGCAGATATCTCCAAGTTATCTTGTGAGACCTTGTTTTATTCTCACTCCCTGATAGGAGGGGTGCTGTGAAGACAGTGATAGGTGGAGATAGAGTATGATTTCAAGTAAGCACCTGTCATCTTCTAAACATTCATATATGAATACATGACCAGTGAAACTCCACATCATGTACAACCACAGAATGGGATCCTAATTAGAATAAGTTATACTCCATGTATGTATAATTCGTCAAAATATACTCTACTGTTGTTGTGTATGTCTAAAAAGAACAACAAAAAAGAGTAAATAATCATGCCTGTTATGTATGATATGTATTTATGTTATATAAAATATGTAACATAGATATAATATTATGTGTAATTATATTGTATATTTACATCCATATATGTTTATACATGGATATGGAAATGCTTTGTAAATTATAAAGCACTACACAGGTAGATAAGGTTTCATGATTTTCATGATATCTGAGCTTTCCTTTACATAATAGATTCAGTTAGTTACCTATTCCAGAGTAAATCTTCCTTTGTGACATGTAACAATTATATGATATAAAGATTTTGATATAATGCAGTTATTGGTCTCTCATTATTGTAATACAGAGATACCAAGGTGTTTCACTTTTCTAAACAAAATAATGTTAAGATATGTCTTTTATAGAGTACAACTTAAATCATATCAATTTAATTTAACCAGTGCTTTTTGAGTGAGTACTATATGCTCAAGCACTACTTTATGTCCTGGAAATCCATTAGTGAGTAGAAGAAACACATACAGTGATCTCTGTACTTTATTGAAAAGCTTGGAGTGAGTTAAATGTACTGTATTACAATCTAAGGAATACCAATCAGTATCCCAGTTTTTAGTTTAAGAGAAATAAAGCTAAAAAGGGCGAAGATCACCTGTGGTAATTGATGGAAAGGGGGCCTATATCTGCTCTTCTGTTCTAGATAGGCTATTCCAGAGTCAGAAGGAAGTTATTATTTTCATCATTTATGATCATTCAGAGCAGGTACAAGCTCAATAGTCCTCCTTTTTCTACATGAGGGCTCTTTTAAGAGTTAAAGGAAGAACTTCTATTTTCTGAGGCATATCTTGAAAGTTTCATATGTTATCGCATGTGTAATTAAGTCTTTGTCAAGTTGATTGGATTTTTGTAGGTTAGGTACTCAGACTTATGCTTTCCAGATTTATGGACTTATTCTTATTTCCACAATTTTAAGTATTGCTAAATGTCTTCAGCAATTTGGTATTTTTAATGCTGGAGAAGTTTTGTAAATTGATTGATTTGGTAATGTTTGAGAGGCTTTTATTATTCACCAAGAATTTTGAGGTAGCTTAGCCTTATAGACACACCTGCTTTTAAAAAGTTTAGTAGAACCCAGAGAGACTTTCTTGTCTTCTATAACTTAAACCATGGTCACCAAAGAAAAAAAAGCATTAGGTTATTTCTTACCCTCATAGTAGCATGAAGACAAAGAATCCAATTTTCAAATATTTTATTTCCACTTGATGGCTAATTCTATTTCTGATTGACACCTAGGGGGGTATGCTTGTTTAAACTCTTCTGTTTAATAGTGAATTAATTTTACCCTTTTACTTATAAAGCTTTAGTAACACATCTCTACCTCACTCAAATGCTATCTCTCAAAGATCTTTGCCCTTTGGGACCTCTTTTGACACAGTAATTGTCTCTTATTTCCTAAAAATAATATACTAGAAATTTTTAAAGTATAATTTTAGTCCTTAAAGCATCCTCCAAAAGAAGGCTTCAAAGCAAAATCTTTTACTGGTGTCTTCATTTTATTATTTCTTTTCCTTCTTTCTGTTTGAAAATATGAAGTGAAACTTGTATTAGTGCAACCTCAATTAGGTGTTGGTAGGTTTCCATCTAGTCTTGGCTTTGCTGTTCTCTTGTTGTTTAACTTTGAACATTCATGTGGTCTCCCTGAGTTTGTGTTTTCTGTTCTATAAAGTGAGCATCATATTGGATTGTAGCTTCTCTAACATCATGCATATTTTATTGCTCTAAAGTTTTATTTGTGTGTATATACTGTTGTAGTTAGCTGTGGCTGCTCTGATTCTTATTTTCATCTTGAAGTTTTGTAGTCATAGAGTGCAGGGGTTGTTTTCTGTTTTTCATTTCAGTTAAATGTACACTATGCTTTATTTCACGTGATCCCTGGTCCCAGAAAGGTGGAGAGATCACAGTTTGTTGTATAGGTAACTCACTGTTGAATGAGATGGGCATAATATTGCCCTTTAAGATCCTTACAGATTAAAATGATCTTGAATTCTCTACTACCATCTTTAAAGACTGTGTTTTGTTTTTTTTTTGAGCATACATACCATTTTGGTGACATAATCAGTTTCTGAGAGACTGTATGTACTGTGGGTGGAAAGGGCACTGGAGTATACTATGTGTCAGGGAGAAGTTGTCTAGGAATAAAAGGTGCTCACACTCAGAAATAGCTCACACTTTATAACTTCTCATATATAGTATTTGCCACCATTACTATTAATTAATTTTTATTATTAATTTGTATATTTGTGTTTTTAGTTTTTTTATCTGCATTCCCTCATGACAATGAAGCTGGGAACCAACATGTCTGTCTGTTCGCTCTGATATTCCCAGTGCCTTGCTGTACTTGATTCATACTAGGTGCTTAATAAATATTTGTTGAATATGTGATTAGTTCAAAACTGATTGCCTTGGAAATAATTATTTTGAATATGAGGGTTTCTTAGACATATTAATTGACCAAAGTTGGAGTTCTGTTACAATTTCTCTCTTTCTGAATGATGGACGGCTGTGGAATGACAGCCCCAAGATACCTAGCACTTCACTGATAAAGCTCAGAAGACCTTTGTTTAAAGTTTTAAGCTACTTCTTCGATGTGCTGAGACATCTGCATTTATATCTCTAAGCTAGACTTCTTTCCTTATTTAATTGGAATTAAATGATTGGAGCTATTGGGAGTCTCAAAATTCATGTGTCCAGATCTGCTTCCCCTATAGATTTCCCCATGACAATATATAGTTCACTATTCTAGTTGTGTCAGCCAGAATGTTGGTCTTTCTTGATACCTGTCTCTTCCTTTACCTGCTATTTGATCAACTGGCAAATTCTGTTTCTCCCTCAGATATTCAGATATTCACTCAGATATTCAGATGTCTCACCACATTTCACCGTCAGTACTGCCACGACTCTGGCTCAGGCTACCATCTTGCACCTAGATTACTGCGAGTGGCTCCACCTGGTTGGTCTCCCTGCACCAGTCCTTACATCCCTCTTGAGCTGTCCACCTTGATCTCTTTGACCTTATCTCCTATTTCCTTTCTCCTTGTTCAGCCTGCTTGATCCCCCACTGGCCAGTCAGACTCTACTCTGTCAGGGACTTTGCCCTTGCTGTCCCCTTTTCCTGCCGTGAACCATGACAGTCACCTGCAGGGTTCATTTCCCCTCCTTCAAGTCTTCATTCAAATATTATCTTTTCAGGGGCTGCCCTATCTATAATTGAAACTTTCTCTCAACACCTCCTGTGACTTGCTCTTCATTATTTTAGTTTTTACCACTTATCACCATTTGGCATATTATGTATCTTGTTTTTGTCCTTTCTCATAGAATTAAAGCTTTGTGAGGGCAGTTGTTTTGTTTATCACTGTATTCCTAGTGCCTAGAACTACCTGGCACACAGTTGTACTCAAGAAATATAGGTTAATAGAATGAATTAAAAGAGAAATAGAACCTTAATTCTTAGCTTGCTGCTCCATGTAAATTCTGTGATGGTTTGGAGGTGATAATGCTTCCAGAAATGTTTAGATTTTAAGCAATATTTATTTCTTTTGACATGTTCTGCTTCAGAATGTTTTTGCGATAATTTGACTTCTATTTCTGATGTCCAGTTCTCAGACATGATAATTTCTTTTCCTCTATTAAAAGTTCTCAAACCTACCAGACTAATAAAAAGTTATTGCTTAGAAGGGATTCATTTTATATGTGAAGATGTGGCATGAATCTTTTTCTGATTTTAAGTTTGAGAATTCTTTTCTTTCCTGCAAAAACCCTAGTTGATAGGGTTTTCCTGCAAAAACCCTAGCTGGGGTTTGAGTTTCAGGCTTCGTGAGTGCTAAGCAGGAACCCTACCACTGGGCTACATTCACAGGTGGTAGACTGTTTTATTCCAAGGAAAGCTTACCCTCTGTATTTCTCCAGCTTAATGTAGTTTCTATTGAGTCTACACTCCACAGAACGCAATTCCTCACTACTTTCTCTTTTAAGGTTTTATACTTTTCAGTTGGTAATGATTCGATTTGACTAAAAATATTCTATATGGAGCCTCACCATTACTGTGGTTTCAGTCCTACTTCAGGAATTTCAGCTTGGTCCTGTGCCTCAAACAATAAGGTGAATGTTTTCAGTAATAGGGGAGATGCCCTGTTTAAGTCTTAGAAAGTGCAGTAGTCATGTAGTACTATGAACAAGAGAAGTTTGTACTTATATGGAGTTTAAAGTAACAGTCAATTCTGTCTACCACCCTTCTTTTCACATCCCATCTCTGTTCTTTTTCATATAAATTAGAACTTGAATTTTCAGTGGTTTTTCCAAAACAGAGCACAAGTTGAACACTGCAGAAAGGATAGACTTATCAGACCCCAGAAATGCATCTGATCAATGGAATGGCAAGGAATGTTACTCTTTTTAAAGGGCACTTCTGAATGTTTGGTCATTGGAAAAATGATAGTCTGATAGCAGTAATTAAAATTGAATCATTTGGAAGTGGTATAGAAGTCTTGCTCCTTGTTAAGAACTAGGTATCAGCTGGTGAGTTCATGAAGCAAGTGGGTAAAAAGAATAATTTGTGGCCCAGATTTGGTGATGGCCCAACAGTAGGAGGAAGGGACCCCTCCCCTTCCTCCAACTCTTTATTTCTTTGAGTTAGGAGTGGCAAAAGTGATTATTGGTTTTCAGTTTTGCTTCAGTAAATTTTCAGATGGACCGTGTTGGACATCATCACTGTTAAGTGAACATATGTTAAAGATCACTCACCCAGCATAACTCAAACTGTACTGCCAAACCTGGGTAAAAAAAAAAAGCCATCACAGTTTCAACAAACGAGAGCCAACAAAGGAAAAGGGTGTTGATGTTTCATGTCCATTGGGAAAGCACAGATGAACACCTATTTGTGTTTCTGCTGGGCAGATTGACCCAACTCACCTCTGGGGAACCTAATTTAAGGTCATGGCCATGACACATCAGAAGGTACACTTACTCTGTGGGTTTTGAGACAGATTGCTTTCTTTCCAATCTACACTTTCTCTCTCTTTC
This sequence comes from Geosciurus inauris, assembly GCA_004024805.1. NCBI lineage: Eukaryota > Metazoa > Chordata > Mammalia > Rodentia > Sciuridae > Geosciurus > Geosciurus inauris. Next base: position 174,974 of record PVHX01001573.1, read on the forward strand.
TATACTGAATTGCTCTGGGAAATTCCATTTGAGACCATTTTTCTTTTCTGTAAGAAAAAAATCTTGAGAATTCTAATCATCTATGTAATTATATGTAGTTACATCTAGATAATTATATGCAATAACTTTCATAGTCCATCTAGAAGCTTAAGAATTCTCCTTAAAAATACCATTTATCCCAGGTGCATACTAGCATTGTCTTCTTTTATATGTGATGAAGCACTTATTAATTAGCAATAAATTTAGTATCATTTAAATAGTTTTATGTAGTTGGATTATATTCTAGTGCAAAGGTCATGTCTATTTTCTGCGGTAAAACTGGAAGGTTTTTACATTAGAGGTCTTGTCTTTTCTTAATTATATTTAATCATATGATAGGAAAGTTGCAAAATCCAGTGATTCCCAGTGGGCCTTCTGTTTCTTCAACAAATGAGTGAAATGCTGTTTGGTTGGCAGTCACTCAAAGTGTGTTAAACTGCAAAGCACTTTATCATTATTCTTCTAAGACCTTGGAATAAATAAACTTCACCTAATAAACTCCCTCTCCAAGGGTACAACAGTTTTGTAATTGCAAGCATTTAAAAAGCCAACTTTTGAAATTAATTTTCCTGTAACATGTCAAGTACTGAAACAAGAGGAAAAGTCAGAAACTTATTCCAAATATATGGTTACTCATAGTCATTATGAAGGGTACATAGTGGCTTTTAGTATACTCTACAATAAAAACGTCTGTTTTTTTTAAAAAACATAATTGCATGATTGTAAAGCACCTTTACAGATTCATTGGCACTCAGGCTGAACTTTGGTCCTTTGCCTTAGCCTTTTCTTTAATGGCTTCTGATTTGAATTGAGTAGTGTTCAGTTTCTTTTTTTCAAGTTTGTCCTTGATATGTGATGTAGATAGACATAGTGTGTGCAGTTTCCAGAATGAAGCTAGCTGCAAACAATCTGTTTATATAAGCACACCATTCTTTTATGCTTAAATGAATATGTTGAAAGTATAATTGTTTCTTGAACAATTGAGATAGTACATTCTGAAGGAATTTCATAGGCCTTATCCCAGAGTTCTGCTATGCTGTTAGCTGTGCTACAATATGACATCATCACAACTCTCAATATTTACTGAAGGCAAAGTGAAGTAGTTGCTGAGATAATAATTATCCCTTAGGAATGTAAATTTTAAGCAATGACTAGTTTTGAGACTTTATGTTTCCATTCCTTTATGGTTAAATCTTGACCTGAAGGGCTAGTATAATCCAGGAGGGTGAGTAATGCTATTTTGTAAGTCCAACCTGATTGGGCTATATGATTTCTGAATGTAGTTTTAAAACTTGTTCAAATTCATATTTTAAGTCCTATCAGGTTGCCTACAGTGTTAACTATGGAGAGGAATGCATAAGAGACAGGCCACAAAGGAATCCAGTGATTTTGCTTCTTTTTCTTTTTAACAAAAATTTTATTGAATTTATTTTGCTTGGGCAGTTGAGGATGGATGGCTTAGCTTATATGTGCTGCAGTAATAGAATACCATAGACTGGGTAGCTTATATACAACAGAAATTTATTTCTCACAGTTATGAAGGCTGGCAAGTCCAAGATCAAGGCCACAGCAGCAATGATATCTGATGGGTGTCTGCTTTCTCATGTATGGTGCCTTTTAGCTCTATCTTCACATAGTAGAAGGGGCTGTCTACTTGAGACCCTCTCTATAAGGGTACTAATCTCAATCACAAGGGCTCCACCTTCCTGATCAAATCACTTCCAAAGGCTCACCTCCTAATACTATCACCCTGGGGGTAAGATTTCAACATGAATTTCAGGGGACATAAACATACCTACCATAGCAAGGATAATGGCAGAAAAGAACCACTGTCAAATACTGTACCTAAGTGATGCATAGTTTAAAGGAATAGGTTTAGCAATACAGGTTGATGGAAATTAATAGAAGGGAGACACTCATTCAGTAAGGATATTAGGGAAATGAAGGGCATGTAAGATATTTCATTTTAAAGAATTTCTATTTAATTCTTGTCATTCATCTTGGGCTTGAAGTCGACAACCAAAGATTCTACCTTTCAGTTAATAAGAATACACTTAGAAATAGAAATAGAGAATGAGGAATCACTATACTCTCTATAGATGACATAACTCTGTGTAACCCTGACTTGATTTCATATACCATTAAATCTTCTGTCTTCTGGAATCTGAACTTGGGCAATCAGATATAAACACAGTTCACATACCATTACCAACAAACATGGCTAAATAATCCATGAACAAGCTGGAAAAGTGTTATACCTAAAGTTAACCAATGTATTATATTACATAAAATGATTATTCTTGAAATAACTGTGGTTACCTAATTACCTCTTACTGTTTCTATAAGTGTGTGATATAAAACTGCCATTTTTTTTCTCCTATCCCTTTCTATTTCCAACTAAAATGAAGAAGTGCTAATTCAATCACACACGTGCACATCCACACCCATGAGAGAATATTAGGACTCATTGATTCTTTACTGGAGTGTGAGTCAACCACTTGTGTAGAAATAAACTAGGTCTTGTTCTAAAGTTTCAGAACCTCTTTGGTGGTGGTGTTGACCTTTTAAATCTTGGGACAAACATTTAAAAATCTCCACTGCTTACCTTTTTTGGGGTGTGGGATATAAGGGGAAAAAGCAGGGGCCTTAGAATTGAATGAGATTGGGATGGGGTTACCATTGACACAGGAATTTCTTGACTCTTTGGGGCTTCATAACAGGAGCATGGAGGGTGGGTCTTTGAAAGGACAAAATACTTCTGAATCATATTTGTGTTGGGCGTGATTGATCTCTCGATCTGTTTTCACTCAGTTTCTCCTGATGTGTGTTTCCCATTCCTTTAGGGTTGGTAAGAGTTCTATAAATAATACCTTATATAGAGCTTCCCCTGATCTCTGCCCTTTGTTCTCATCTTTGTTGAGTTAGGTGAGTGTTTAGCTTTTTCTAGGAAAACATTTTTTCAATCATTAAACCTTTGGGTGAAAAATGTAGAAAAGACAATTTTAACCCCCTCTTTATCTTATCCAGTATCTTTCAGAATGTTTGAGTGAAACAAAGGAGTGTGTTCATTTGGATGGTGATGTATAGCAATCAAAGATGCTTTTCTGTTTCCTTTAACAGTGTAGGACAATCTATGTGTACTATATGGGATATAAAAGCTACCAAATGTGTTTTGCTCTCCTAAACTCTTTTATTTCTGTGTATTGCCATATTATCAAAATGTCTAGAAGTCTTAGAAAGCAGCAGCTATGGAAGAGGGTTGTTTTTTCCATTGCTAAGGTTTATAGAAGATCTGTTATTATCAGAGTAGATCTGTTATTCACTGAGCTTGTGTATTTTTAAACACATGTGGAACCAGACTTGCCGGCTAAAGCTTCTGTTAGAATCTCAATGAGAGGGAGCATGTGTTAGCTGAGAAATAAACAAAGACACAGCAAACATGGTGACCCTCCGTTAAGCATCAACAAAGGGAAACTGTATGTTCATTTCACCACTTGACACATCAGGGCTTCCAAATGTTTGAGATAAATATTGGTTCATCACTAATATTTCACTTTGTATAAACCTGCCTTGTGAAGTCACAATAAAATCCTCATGGTGGTGGCTATTTTTATACATTGTAGGTTCTGTCCACATGGAGAATTTTGAGATGCATATTTTTCTGCTTTATTTAAAAAGTTTAAAGAATCATTCTTGGGGGCTGTGGTTGTAGCTCAGTGGTAGAGCGCTTGCCTAGCATATGTGAGGCACTGGATTCCATCCTCAGCACCACATAAAAATAAAAATAAATAAAACAAAAGTATCGTGTCCATGTACAACTAAAAAAATAATAAAAAAGGAATCATTCTTGGGGTTTTCATGGTTACATATAGGCATATATAAAAACAAAGATGTTTTGACTCCTTTTGTTCACTTTTATTCCCTCTACTGTACGGGGAGGAGTGGTTTGTGACTCTGGGTGTATTGCAGAAGGCAATGCAATTAATGATAGAGTAAGCTATTAAGACTCCACAAAAGGAGACATAAAAAAAGAAAGTGCTGGTAAGGGTTGAGATGGAGGGGTTGACATTGCTATTTCTAGAGGAGGTTGGAGCAATTTTAATTGCTATTCACTATTCTCATCTTTCTAGGTGGATTAAGTTTGAAGAAAAAGTGGAACAGGGTGGGGAGAGGTGGAGCAAACCCCATGTGGCCACGTTATCCCTACATAGCTTATTTGAGCTGAGGACATGTATGGAGAAAGGATCCATCATGCTTGACCGGGAGGCGTCTTCTCTCCCACAGTTGGTGGGTAAGTATACTGTTTTAGGTTCCTGTTACTATTTTGCCTTTACAAGTCTATGAGTCTCCATTAATGTAGAGGCCTACTAGTGGAAGTAGAGTTGAATAGTATATAGCAATCTTTTCCTTTTTACATTGTGAAACTAGTGTGGTTTATTTTAAAAAATTTGAAAGTCAACAAATATTAAGAAAAATGTAGCTAAGTGTGGTGGTGCACACCTGTAACCCCAGTGGCTCAGGAGGCTGAGATAGGAGTATCATGGGTTCAAAGCCAGCCTCAGCAAAAGTGAGGTGCTAAGCAACTCAGTGAGACCCTGTCTCTAAATAAAATACAAAATAGGTCTGGGGATGTGGATCAGTGGTTGAGTGCCCCTGAGTTCAATCCCTGGTATCCTCCTGCCACCAAAAAAAAAAAAAAAAAAAAAAAAAGAATAATATTCCATTGTGTATATGTACCACAGTTTCTTTATCCATTCATCTATTGAAAGGCATCTGAGTTGCTTCCATAGTTTTGCAATTGTGAATTGTGCTACTATAAACATTGAAGTGACTGCTTTACTGTAGTGTGCTGTTTTTAAATCTTTAGGGTATGGAATATTATTCAGCAATAAAAGAGAATAAAATTATGGCATTTGCAGGCAAATGGATGGAATTGGAGAATATTATGCTAAGTGAAATAAGCCAACCCCCAAAAACCAAATGCCGAATGTTCTCTCTGATTAGTGGATGATGATACTTAAGGGGGGTGGGAATGGGGAACATAGGAGAAATGGAGGAACTATGGATGCAGTAGCGGGGAGGTGGGAGGAAGGAAAGGGGAATAGGTATAGTAAAGATGGTTGATTGAGATTGTCATCACTACCCTTGGTGCATGTATGAAGACACAAATGGTGTGACTCTATCTGGTTTGCAACCAGAGAAATGGAAAAATTGAGTTCTATATATTACTATGACTTGAAATGCATTTAAATAAAATAATTAAATTTAAAAAAAGAAAAGAAAAAAAGAAACTATCTTTACACATTGCACTGAGCTTCTGTGAACCTCAGTTTCAGCATCTGCAAAACAAAGTTTAAATCTTCTGTAAGAAAAGAAATAAGCCAGGTGTGGTGGCGCACACCTGTAATCCCAGCACTTTGGGAGGCTGAGACCAGGAGAATTGTGAGTTCAAAGCCAGCCTCAGCAACGGCAAGATGCTAAGCAACTCAGTGAGACCCTGTCTCTATATAAAACACAAAATAAGGCTGGGGATGTGGCTCAGTGGTTGAGTGCCCCTGAGTTTTATCCTCAGTACCAAAAAAAAGAAGGGAAATAGTCTGGTTCCTGAGTTGGATGTCAAGCTTTTTAGCTTTGTGTAGAGGAAGCTTATGAAGGGCAGGGAACATGTAGGGTCTTTTGGGTTAGTGACTGAGTCAGGTCACATTGTTGCTGAGTATTATTTTTATTACTAAGAGCTTGTGAAATTTCTCTGCCTGAAATTCTACCATTTAAAGATTCATTTCATTGAGCCCAGGGTTTCTCTTCTGTAAACATATGCTTGTTACAATTAGTTTATCCAGGTATTTCTACATATCACCTGGCAGAGGGCTGAGTGAAACCTGAGTCAGGTTAAAGAGATGCTCAGGGACTTCATGAGCAGAAGAAAAGATTCCAAATGGTATGGTGGACAGAACTGGAAATGGTTGAAGGGTTTCTTTGCTGTGCCTGGAGCTGATCAGTAGGGGTGATGAAAGTCAAAGTGGAATTACACATGGGAGCTTTTCTGTAAAGCTGTCTTTGAAGTCTTTAACACCAGAAAGAGCTTAAGAAACTTCTAATCTTCAGCAGCTAACTGACCCTTTACATGTAGTAGAAGACAGATTCCCACATTAAATTGGAACCTCTTTAGCCAATGGCCCCAGAGAGAAGTTCTGATATTTACCACATTTAAGAAAGGTTAATTGAAACATTTTATGTTCTTGCATTAATTTTCCATTACCTTTTATTATTAGCTGTGAACCTTTTCTCTAACCTCCATGCATTTACTTTAAAAATTGTCATTACATGTTAAAATTAGATACCACCGGGTCACTTTGAGGTATCACCCTTCACTAATATGTTTGCTCCACAGTCCCTGGGGCAAGGAGGCAGAGAACCAGTGCTGTCATTCTGGAGCTAATAATACAGACACACAGTTCAGAGGCAAATCACACGTCACGAGCAAAACAAAGGCAGAAGGGGGGAAAGCTGGTTTTGCAGGCATGGGGAGAAAGCTTGCTTGAAAAAGTATAATTGGCATACAACAAATAGTTACAAATCCTTCCAGAGAATCAGAACCTTCCAGAGGGTAAAACATGAAGAATATTTTATCTAATTTTAAATGACAGAAGATGGAACAGTAATTTGAAGAGTTATAGTCATTTAGTTATGAAGAAAATTCTTTTCTAGCAGAGGGTGAAGTGGAGTTGTTTGGGCTTGAATCGTGCTATAATTCTCAGTTGAAAATTATGCACAGCTAAGTCTTTAGATGCATCTCCCTCCACACCCCAATTTTATTTCCACAAATGAGAAGAAAAATAATAACAAATATGATTATATCAAAAACAATAGTATGCTTTTCATCCTTCTTTGCAGTACACCTGCTACCACTTCTCAGAGGCTTCCCACCCTGGGCTCAAAGGCAGTGCCATGTGAGGGGCCTTGAGATGCATGGGGGCTGTGAGTGGTGGGTGACTATTTAAACAGATGTCACTTCTCACACTTACAAAAAAAATTCAGCCTAATTCTGATTCTTCTCAGGCCCCCTATGTGCTTTTCTCATGAAGAACCCTGTCTGCATGCTAATAGAAAAATTTATCTCTTTAAAAAGTATCATAAAGAGTAAAACATCATTTTCATGGATTATTTTAATAGTTTTATTATTAGCATCATAATCATAATTCTACATTTAGAGAGTGTCATTCATATTTGAAGCCAAGTCCATGGGAATTTTCCTTCCCCCCTAAGTTAAAAACATTATAAGCCATTTCAGGTATTCTATTATGATAAAAAATGGATCAGGGAAATGTACCTCTATTTCTGGAGCTCATTTTGTATGTAAAGGCATTCCTGAGCTGTGCATGTTGTCAGATGTGTGATTTCTGTTGCTTCTTGGTTTTCACACTTTTTATATTTTCAAAATGGCATTATTTCTATTGTTTCTTCTAATTACAAAACGAATATATGCTCATTTTAAACTAATACAGAAGAATATAACTCACAAAAATAAAAATACCCACTCAACTAATTTTCAGAGCTATCTTTTCAGGTTGCTTGCCTACTTTCTTTTCTACACACACACACACACACACACACACACACACACACACACACATTTATTTATTTATTTATTTAGGTACAGGATATTGAACCCAGGAGTGCTTTACTACTGAATTGTATCCCTATCCCTTTTTATTTTTCATTTTGAGGCAGGGTCTTGCTAAGTTGCTGAGTCTGGCCTTGAACTTGTAATCTTCTGGCTTCACCCCCCCCCCCAAGTTGCTGGGATTACAGATGTGTACCACTGTACCCACCTCTCAGTATTCTTTTTATGCAACTGTTTATGCATATGTAACTTATTTCACAAAGCAGAATCATACTGCATCATTTTAATTGCTCTTTTCTTAAACTTAAAGACATAATATTTTTCCATGTTATTGAATTTAAATGTATTTTAATGTTCACACCATATTTAATAATCTATTATTGGGTATTTAAATCGCTTTCAAGTTTTTATTGTAAAGAAAAGAAGTGAAGATACTTCTTATATTTTTGTGAAATTGTTAGGTTATTTCCTTAGTGTGGATTTCTAATGGTAGAATAGTCTGAAGTTTTGAACATATTCAAGGGTTTTGATATGTATTTGCCAAATGACCTTCAAGAAAGTGTCTTAGTCACTTCATCATTAATGCATAAAATTGCCTATTGCACACACCCTTCACACCATGAAGGGTTGATTTGTCTTTTAATTTTTACTACTTCGGTGGATTAAGAAAAGTACCTCATAATTGTTTTTTTTTTTCATAATTGGTTTTATTTGCATAAATTTGTTTAAATTGTCTTTCTTAATCTCGAAATTGAGTATTTGTATTTTTTTTGTCCCTTCTTATTGCTTTTAAGAAGCTGTTTGTGATCTTTGGCTGTTTTTCTGTTGCATCACATCTTTCTCTTAGTTTGTGGAAGCTCTGCATGTATTGATTCTTTTTTTGTCTAGAGTTTACTTTTTAAATCTAAAGAAAAATATGTGACACGGAGAAAGATCTAAACTGCGAGTCAGAAAAATCGGTTTTATATGGGGACTTTGCCTCTAATTCATCTACGTCTGTGGGCCAGTCACCTCTCCAGCTTGCTCTTTTCTCACTTGTGTAAGAAGAGCTTGAACTCTTGCTCAGCTTTTAGCTCTGCTCTCACTTGGAGTTGGCACTTTTTCTCCCAATTGGTAGCGCCTGTGGGATTTTGAACGCTGAAGGCTTAATTTCAGTGTAACTGTGAAATGTTACTGCCCCCGCTTTCCTTTCAAAGGTTTTGTAGTTTATCCTTAAAGAGACTCCTGTAATGTGGACCATTTTAATGGAAACTTAATGAAGGGCATAAGCCACACAGATGTTTTAACCTGTGCTAACTGGTGATTTCCAGGCATTATTAACAGAGGGCAGGCTGTGCATGCGTATGGATTGGTTTGCGATTTTAAGGAAAAGCAAGAGTAGAGGGAGGCCTAACCCACAACCCTGGAATTAGAGTAGGAGTTTGTTAACACTCGTAACAGATATGCTGGGCTGTTTGTTTATTTTTATGGTTCAGTAAAACGGACTTTCCTTATGGAGCAAGACTTAAAGGGAAAGAAGAGTTGTGTTCTGTAGGCACCTAATTATTTTACTGTGGAACAGAGGGATAATTGTAATTACAGGATCAGTTCTGAGAGTTACTGAGTTGGGTTTGTGCAGTTAAAAATACTCAGAACTAAAGGCCACTCTCAACCTGAAACATCCACAAGAGAAACTCTTTCCTGTCTTGCCCAGGCGTCCTACCAAGTGGTCCAGTGTTACATGACATTTATGGCATCTATGTAAGGCATATGATGGAAAATCCTGGATTTAGCCTCTGCTTGACTTCCAGATAATTGATTGTGCATTGTAAATATCAGTTTCTTGCTATAGACTGTGAGACTAAATCTGTGAATACTTGCTATAAAGATGGATGGATGAGAAGTACAGTCAGGCCCAAGAAAAGCCCCTTGAACATCCGTAACTTCTCTTTACAGAGGTAGGAATCCATGAGAGATACTGTAATCCAACTATGACCCATCAATTTTCTTGTCAGACTTTTGCAGAACAATAACTTGTTCTCTTTTTACTTTTGTATACTGAGAAACTTGTCGAAGAGGGGAATATGGATATGTGTGAGATGCATCCATGTATCCACAAAATAGGGATGGGGATGTGAATCATGGGTTAAGTATTAAAGACGGGAGGTTAACCCAATTACATAACAATAGGGAAGACTCATTGTTCTTGTTTAATGCAGGAGATGAAAGCTCTACTTGCATGTACTGAGGTAGCTTCCTACCAATATTGCACAGATTTTGTGATTTTTTTAATTTTCAATCTCATTCTGGGAAGAAATAAAATGTCCTGTCATGTAGATGTTCAAGTAGGATGCACTAGACAACATTTCTGTTACACTATTGACAAGCTTACTTGTGTAAGAGAGGGTTTCTTATTTTCTGTTAAAGTAGAGGAAAGGGATGAGGAGGGAGGGAGAAGGGGAAGGAAAGGGGAAATACCGACAAATGATATTGGCCAAATTATATTGTTATATTGTGTGAACGTACAAATATGTAACAACAAATTTCACCATAATGTACAACTATAATGTACCAATAAAAAACATAGGGAAAAAAAGAATTTGTTGTGTAGCGCAGTGACCTAGGGAGCAATTTTAATTTTTTCATAGTAAGACTAAGATATTTAAAGTATAACCAAAATAAAATTTCACAGAAAATTTTAACATGGCCAATGGAAATATGGTGGCGAGGTTTTAGTTAGATCTAAACAGGAAGAATAAGCCTGCCGTAGAAAAGACTAGGGCATAATTTCAAGATTTACTCTTTCATTTAATTAATTGGTGTTCAGATGACCTGATATTAAGAAAATATTGTTTTCCTTTCTCTTGTAATTTTAAGAAATTTTTTGTAGTTGTAGGTGGACAGCAAGCATACTTCTATTTTGTTTGTTTATTATTATGCAATGCTAAGGATTAAACTCAGTGCCTCACATATGCTAGGCAAGTACTTTGCCATTGAGCCCCAGCCTTCTCTTCTTTTCATGTAAAGAAAACATAACGTCTTAGGAGAATTTGGAAATATAGATTTAAAAAATTTTAAAAATTAAAAAAAGTTAAAGTTTAATCTTACAACTTTTAAGTTTGCACATTCTCAAGTTTTTCATACCATTAATACTTCTAACACATAGTAGTGCATGACAATTTTCAATTTTTTTGGTTGAAAATGTAAATTATTAACCGATTGCATTACTCATAGAAGTAGAATGTGATTTATGTGAAATCACTAAACTTGGATGAAAAACAATTAACAAGATAATTAAACCTTTCCAAACATACAAGTATTACTAGAATATTTATAACTCTCATTAAAACCAGTATCCCTGTACCTTGTATCTTTATCCATTACTTGAAATAGGAAGTTGGAGATTTGAAAAATAATACATTGATATTAAATTTGAGGGTGACAACCATGAAGCTGGAGTAAAAAATTCATGTTTCATGACTGAGTTTTGTTTTTGTTTTGCTTTGTTTTTGTATTAGAGATGATCGTTGACCATCAGATTGAAACAGGTCTCTTGAAACCTGACCTTAAGGATAAGGTGACCTATACTCTTCTGCGGAAGCACCGGCATCAAACCAAGAAATCCAACCTTCGATCTTTGGCTGACATTGGGAAGACAGTCTCCAGTGCAAGTAGGATGTTTACCAACCCTGATAATGGTAATGCAGGGCCGCTGGCTGCTGCTTTCTCTTACCTGTCTCACTTACCTTTCTTTTACCTTTCGTCATCTTTGCCTTACTCCTCTCCATATTTCTTCCTTTTCCAAGTTCATACACCACGGTCATTTCACTTTTTATCCAGTGGGGGCAGCTTATAGTCTTTCTGAAAAGATTTCACTGCTATTGTGGGCTGAAAAGGCCATGGTCCCTTGCTTGTTCCATATATATCTCTTCTGATGGACTGATATGGTTTGGTAATAACTATGATGATCCAATTGCATATTTCAGATGAATCAGGAAGCTTATATACCTTGAGTAACTCAGGGAATATTTTTCAACATGATGGTTCACCAGAATTAGGAGAATATATTAAGCTATGGTAAATACCTTGGAATCTCACGTAATGAGGTGTTTGCTTGGTGTGTGACAGCATCCAGCCTATGAATGATCACTTCATAGAGTAAGACTCAATAATATTTTTGCTACTTAAAAAGACTTCTCTTTTCCTATGTTATAATGATGGGAAAATAAGTATTAAAGATGGGAGGTTAACCCAATTACATAACAATAGGGAAAGTACTACTCATACTTTATTGCATCTATCAGAGTTTCCTGATAAAATTGCTATCTCCTGGATTATTTTCTTTGTTTTAAATAAATTGCATGATCGGGTGCAGCCTGAGAAAGGAGAATTTAATTTCCATGAAGCATGGGAAATGAAGGTGTGGTGGGCAGAGTTGCTAAGCATTGGGCTGAGAGAACTAGGTCTGTATTCCCATCCTGCCTGTCTTGTTTAGTGTTAAAAGAAATGAGTAGATATGAGAGGCTCTATTTAATTGTGTTCAGCTGCATTTTCAGAATAACACAGAACATGTTGTCATGGAAAGGGTAGATTGAGAGAACTGTGTAGACCAGATTCTAACTCAGCCACTCTGTTTGCAGAAATGGGGTTTTCTGACTTAGTGTTAATGTAAATGGTTGAAAGAGAGCTTACTACAAATGAACTTTCTCAGTTATATAAGATAAACTTGTTATAATCAAACAATTAGAATAGAATTGCTCTTTATAAAATAATTTCACAGCGGCTTGGGAGACTAAGACAGAAGGATCGTGAGTTCAAAGCCAAACTCAGCAACTTAGCAAGGCCCTAAGCAAATCAGTGAGGCCCTGTCTCAAAATAAAATACAAAATAGGGATGGGGATGTGAATCATGGGTTAAATGCCCCTGGGTAACCACCCCCTCAAAGCAACCCCCCCCCCCATCACAACATGTAATCTAATCTGGAACATTCTTACTACAATTTAATGGTTCTACTGTTACCTGGAATATTGCTGTCGACAGGAAGTGTTTTGGTTTTTCTGTGTTTCCACTTTATTTACTTATTTTTTTCAAAATGATTTTTGAAGAAAAAGGTTGTTTAGTGACTAGAAAAGTTACAGGGTGAACAATTAACAGCTGATGTTAAAATATTTCATTTTAAACAACTCATATTTTTGAAATTCAGGCAATTCAAGTTGAAGTCCCTCTTATATATCATATATAATAATCCTCTTTCTCACATAAAATGAAATTTAAGCAATTGGAGATCTTTTTTTTAAATCATGGGGTTGGTGGTAGTATAAAGAGGTAAGAAAGTGCACTGTTTTCAAACGTTGCTGTATTTGTGAAGAGAGGAGGAATGATGAGTGAAGTGAGGGTATTTTCTACCACTGTGGTGAGCTTTACTTTCAGGGAGTTGCAGGCAGAATAGAAATTACAAACAGATGAGTCTTGGAGGCCAGTATTTTGTGGTAGCTTGAAATCGGCCTCGATACTAGGACTGACCTTCCAGAGTATTTGGATGTGGACTACAGCTAGTGAGTTGTGATAGCTCCTCATTTTATCAGTGGATCTCTGTACTTCAGAGGAAAGTTGAAATTGCCTTGGTCATTCACCTTTTAACTTGTGAGATATTATATATGTTGGGCAGAAAGCAATAGGGAGGACAGGCAGTTCTTTTCTGGCTCTTCAACTGATCATCTTACACCCTGAAGCATGGGACATGATTAGGTCTTTTAAAACATGTTATTATTGGACTTTGTGTTATCCAACTCCTTTTAAAATATCACAGGCAAGATTTGGCTTTGAGAAATCCTATAGCAATGAATTTCATGTGCCTCCAAGGTACATTATGATAAATTATCAGATGGCAAATTTTGGCTTTCTAAAGGTGCTTGTTCTAAACTTGCAAGTTTACACAATTGCTTTTATATCTTAGAGTTTTATTACTTAATATCTTTAACAACTGTAAAATGTTCTTAGAATAAACTCCTAAAATAAAGAATTATATAACTGTTGCTGCTATTTTAATAAGCCAGAATCTTATGTCTTTTGTAGTTGGAACTATATTCTAATATCCTCATGTAAAGTCTAGATAAACTGAAGTCACCTTGTTCATTTATAATAGGTTGGAAAATAGATCCAGTGATATAGCCAGCTTTAGTTATGCTAGCAGCAGTGTGATCAATAGCTGAAACTTATGGAGATAATTCAGAGTTTGGAATTTTTTCATTTCCGAGTGGTGTGCTGGAGTCAGCTCTTATTTACTCACAAGAGCCAGTTGTTATCAGGAATTTTGCAAACTGGTTAAATACAGCTTCTATTAAAAGTTAAATTATGTAAACATGTAATTAACTATATTAAAAAGTAAGGTAAAAAATACTCAAATTTACCACTTCCAACTTATTTCATTACATTTTATTGTAATCTGTGCTCTTGAGGTAATTTCCATCTATTATTGTGTTTATATGGTGGAAATTCTATAAAATGGTCTGCTATTGTGCATCACTTCCCAGCTCTCCATGGTCTGGAAGTATAAAAGTCTTTTGAGAAGTGACATTAGTCATCTGATCAGACCTAGATTGTGAATTTATTTTTTCCTCAATCCAATTTAATAACCTCATTTTTTTATTAGTGAAAAGTTGTTTCTTCTTTCTAATAAAAAATTAGAAAAGTAATTTGCTAATTATTTTCAATGTCTATAAAACAGAGATAATGAAGAATTAAATGAAATGATAATATGTAAATGTTTAGAGTATTAAAAATACATAGTAATCACTCAACAAATGTTGTTCTGTTATACGCAATATATTTAAGCACAATTAGGAAAGATTGCATGAGTAGGAATGGATTCTGGAATGATACCTGCTTTTTAGCTTACTACTAGGAAGAAACTCATGGATATAGTCCTGATTTATTTCCTCTGCCTTTTGGTAAGTGATACCAATACCCATTTGTTAGCAAAGGAGAAAGGAAGCCCTTGCTCATTACAGCCCTCTTACAGAATGGTCTGTCTCCTTCATTGGTTTTTCTCTTGGCTCAATGACTGCTGTGGACCCTAAACCACACTGGGAACCCAAGGGGCCCATTGAATAGATGAGGAGTTGGAGAAGGTACCAGCTCCTAGCAGGGCGGTGGCTCCTGGGGCTCACTCTGCTTTCTCCTTGCTTCTCTTGGTTAGGGCCTCTTCTATATATACAGGGGCCCATGGCCTGCTCCTGATTGGACCCCTCTGAGTTTTAGCTTCAATTTACCCCCCTCCCCTTTCTGTCAAGTCTGAGAAATGTGATCTCTTTGCTCCTACCAGTTGTTGCCTCCACTTACTCCTGAACCTGATTTCCTCTTTCGAGATTACCTATTAGGTAGGATGCCGTCTCCTAATTCTTTCCCACATGATTGCCTTGACATAGGCATACAATATTTTAGGTATTTTTAAAAAAGGTTCTCTATTGCTGTTGCCTACAGTAACAGTGGTTAACAATGCAGAACAAACAATGGAAAGAAATCAGGGTTTTATTTTTGTTGTTGTTGTTACTGGTAATTCTAGGCTTCATAGAAATGGAAGTATGGATTAGTTAGGCTCTTGTTGTTCGGCATCTAATTTGAGGTTAGGCCTATTGGAACTATTTGGTTTGAATACTAGATCCACTGCCTTGACATTGGCATGTGTTGGGTCTGGCTGGGAACATTGCCAGGTTTGGCAGCTTTCTCAGCCCCTTTAGCAATTCTTAGCTTTTTTGTCTGGACTTTAAATTCCAGATAGCCCTGTCATCTCTGGCTGAGTCATTCTACTTTGCTTATCCCACCGCCCCTGCCCTAGACTCTTAAATTCAGACATGCCCCTGAATCAGCGGGTAAACAGGTATTTCCCTAAGTTACCTCAAAGGTTCTCCTCCTCTGAAGCAGGCCATCATGCTTCCTTAGTTCTGAGATGAGTCAGGTGACATCTTGCATCTTCAAGCCCATAGCACAGTAAGACGAGAGTCATCTTCCCAGGTGCCTTTCTGCGTATTAGTCAGCTCCTTCCAAAAACCAGCAGCAGATATCTGTTTTGTTCTGGATTCTAATTCTCCATGCATTTGCACAGCACGTGTAAATATTCTGACCAGAACCCCAGGAATGATCAAGCTCTTTTCAATCTTAGAATAAATGAACCAGTTCATGGAACATGCCTAGTAATGTGCCTGAATGAGATTATTCCTTAATAGCAGTAGCTTTTATGGTTATTATTATAAATGAATTTCACATTTACCCATCAGGCACTAGTCTTTTTTTTTTTTTTTTTTTGGTACTGGGGATTGAACTCAGGGGTACTCGACCACTGAGCCACATCCCCAGCCCTGTTTTGTGTTTTATGTAGAGACAGGGTCTCACTGAGTTGCTTAGCACCTTGCCATTGGTGAGGCTGGCTTTGAACTCACGATTCTCCTGTCTCAGCCTCCCTAAGTGCTGGGATTAGAGGCTTGAGCCACCGCACCCGGCTTTCATCAGGCACTATTCTTATTTTACTTTCTTTCCTCCAGGCAGTGATTGATCTTATTGGTAAAACTGTTCAAATCTTTAAACAATAACTCGTTTTTCTCAAGGGCAGCCTTTCTCAGTCTGTTCTGTTGTTGAAGGCAATGGAGAGTCTGGCTTAGGAGACACAACAGTAGTGAGTGCTGGTTTTAATACCAAAGGCCAGCTTCACGATCTTCTTCTAGAAGTCATGATGCTTTTTCCAAAGATTTTATTCAAATCTTGCTAATATTTTGTAGCAGCATGATTTTGAGGAATTTATATAATCTCCCTGAGCCTTAGTTTTTATATCTATAAAATAGGGTAGTAATATCTCGTTCATTGTATATAACCAGAATTAAATGAGATATCTTTGTGAAAAGTATTTATTAAGTATTACATGAGATTCCTTTATCAAGAGCAACTTATTCAGAAATATTTTAAGGGACAAATTTCTTGACCTTCAGATTTCAATTTGAGCACAGAATTTCAATTCAATATCGTTGTTTTATTTTCTGTGTTTCTCAGTTTTGTCCTACATCACTCCAATATGAAAACATTCCTGGAGTTTTTTTTTTTTTTAAATAGTGTTACTTTTGTTATCAACTTTACATTTACCAAAAATACGTAATGTGTTAGGATTTTGTAGCATTTTTAATTTAGAGTAGAAAGACTGATAAGTGTGTGTGAGCAATGACAGTTCTTAGCCATCAAAAACTCATGTATGTATAGCAGGAGGTCACCATGAAATGAACATGTTTTTTAATTTTACTAATTGTCAGTCTGTTTTATATAGACAGAATGCAGGTAAAGGAAAGGAACTGGAATGATTCTCTGTCTTATCCTACCAAATACAAGTACTCTTCCTCATTCTTCCTTTCCAGGAAAAATTGTGTATTTAAGGGACACTGAATGATTTGCTGCTGCCAACCCAGAGTAACTTTTGCAAGACTTGAGAGCCTTCATTGACCCACCCTTGCAAAGCCTTGCACTCCCCAGCCTCATTTTGCTTTGAGAGCAGGTGAGAGGGGAGGTGCAGATCTGGGACAATGTCTTGGTCTCTGTGAAAGAGTGACAGAGAGGAGAGGGAGGACAGGGAAAAGTGAGGAGTGAAGGGAAGGCATGCTAGAGATGAGGATGTGAGCATGGTAGACTCCTGGTTATGTCTTCCTGAAAGAACAAAGGGGAGAGGAGGTTAGTCTTCCAAGAGTAATTAAGCATGCCTGCTCTGCTCGAACCTTGTTTCAGTACAAGGGACAAAAAGAAGTCTTTGCAGGTTTGTAAACCCGATTTCTTAAAAATCCCATTTTGAGTTTAAAGTTGCATTTGGTTTTTATTGGATATTGACAGTGATACTTGTATTTATTTATCACAGAGTGATACTGTGATATATGCATGCAAGGTAGAATAATTGAATCAAGCTGATTAAAGTATTATTCATCATCTCAAATACTTATCATGTATTCCTCCTGTTTAATTGAAAATTGTACCCTTTGACCAACATCTTCCCCATTTTCCAAACTCCCCAGCTTCTGGTAACTACTGTTCTACCCTCTGCTTATATGAGCTATTATTTTAGAGTCCACATATAGCGAGACAAATGATGTTTTTCTTTCTGTGCTTGGCTTAATAGTGACCTCTAGGTTCATTTGTGTTTCTCCAAAACACACACACACTCACTCTCTCTCTTTTTTTTTAATAGGACAGATACTACTCCATTTTGTTGATATATATCACATTTTCTTCATCCATTCATCAGTTGATGAGCACTTAGATTGATTTTCTAACTTGGATATTATGAATAGTGCTACATTAAACATGGGAGTACAGATATCTTTTTGGCATTCTGATTTCAGATCTTAAAGTTGAATTTAAATTAGGCCAAAGTTGCTGTCTGTAGTGTTTTCCAGCACTGTTCAGACTGCTGAGCACAGGAAACATCATTCTGTTAATGATACCACCCATTATTTAACCACCTTGTATATACCAGGGACATACCAGGCATTGTTCTCTACCATATTTCTAATGTATGTAAATAGTCTTCATCTGCAGGTAAAAACCCTGAAATTTAGAAATGTAAAATAATTTGCACAAGCATAGTCAATGGAGGATCTAGTGTGCCTAATAGCAATATGATAATTCCACTACAAGGGAAAAAGTTCCTCAACCATAATTTATTTCCCACACATCAGTGATTCTAGTTCTCTTATTTTGTGCAGTTATGTGATGTTGAAGAGCTCTGGTGGCTATTCTTTTTTTGTTGTTATTGTAGATGGACACAATACCTTTATTTTATTTATTTATTTTTATGTGTTGTCGAGGATCAAAGCCTCACACGTCCTAGATATGTGCTCTACCACTGAGCTACAACCCCAGCCCCTGGGTCCTATTCTTTCTCGGCAGGAATACACATCAAACATGGCAGACTGTTGATTATTGTATTGGCTTTCCAAATGAGGATTTCTAGGCAATGTATCTCAAGGGTTTATAGGTGAAATCCTGCTATAATTTTAGGTAAAATTTCTTGGTGAAATAACAGTGGGAATGCATAGTAGGTAGGTGCTTGATAACTATTTAAACATACAACATAGCATTCCCCCAAAAGTCATATAATTTTAACATGAATAAACTTCATTCTCTTCTTAATACTATTGTTGAAAAAGCATTTTGCTAGAGAAGTTTCCTTGGTCTGTTTGCACAAGTAAAGTAGAGACACATTCACTTGAATAGATTTAGGATGGATGTCTTTGGACAAGTTGATTCCCAAGGGGAACATGAATCATTAAGCAGAAATTTTTCCTCACAACACAATCTAGATATTGGAAACCATCACTCAAAAATCTTTAGAGCCATATATTTCCTCATCATGTATGATATAAACAAGATTCTACCTTGTTCATGACAAACATGATTTAAAATATGTAAGATGGTAGCAAAGCTGTTTATTTTGTAGCTCAAGCATCAAGGAGAACAATGAAAGCATTTTTAAAGATGCATATAATATATCATTACTGTGGTCTAATTATGAAAAGTTCAGCTCCAACTTTGGGAACAAGTTTTTAAAATTTGATGTTTGGAGTAAATTTATGAAGGAAAAAAAAGTAACAAGAAAGGGTTACAGTGTGTGTTTCTTCCTGCACAGAACACGGAGGGCCCAACAAATCAAAATGTTAGAATTTGCCAATAAAAGTAATGGATGCTGTGAGCCTCCCAGTTTTCATGAGGGTGAGCAGCCAGATGGCTCCAATCAGGCTTTGCTAAAGCACAGGTGCCAAGTCTCTATGGGCAGTTGCATTTTCATGCCTGTCTTTGCAGCCAGTTTCATTGCTGGTATGTGCCAGGCTCCATTCCACTGTCCCCTTGATGAGGAGGCTCAGCTTTAGTGGAGGCTGTGTATGCAAAAGGGAATTTCCAGCTTTTGTTCCCAACACATAATACACTGACATGATGAGGGGAGTGGAGAGAGAGAAGCTGTTGGGGAAAGCTAGTTCCCAGCATCTTAGTATTTGAGCAGCGGCTGACTTCTCAAACTCACTTTAGCATTGAGCCATGACATCAGTGATGAAATCTTGGTAGCTACATACTCATGAGAAGCTAAAGGAATGTGAGTTTACATTGCATTATCAGTCTCTTATCAATTCTCACCTAGCTGGCATTTCAGTCAGTCCTTGTTTGGGCCTGGGCAGTTGAGTGCCAGTTGTATACATTCTTCTCACATCATTTAGCCAAGCCCGCAGGAATATTGACTCTTAAAGCAGGGCACTAAGTTGTTAAAAGAAATAGGAGATGAGACTTGGTCAGTATGATAATATACATTTCTAAATGCCTCCCTCTTGACAAAAGCAATTTTGGAGTACTCTCAACTGGTTCATTTCCCTTTTTTCATTTTTCTTAGTGCAATAAAAACTTGCAAAGAAGTTCAATTATGGGAAACAATTAAAAATTCAGATTGCAAAGAGAAGACATCAGATTTTCCTCAAACAGGTGCTGGCACAGATGGCCCGCTCACAAGTCCTGGCTTTATTTACAGCTTTTAAACACAGACAGATAAATTGACAAAAATGTTTCTGGATTTTATAATGTGCTGAATGCCCAAATTTGGCTATAAACTTACATTAATTTGTAAATGGTTCAATTTAAAACCTGACCTCCCAAGTCACCAATAGCCTATTTAAAAAATAAAAAAAACTGTTTGTTTACCCTGTCTTTTGCACACTTGTATGAATAGATGATCTAATATTTGTTCTTGGTTGGGTATGTTTTGTTTATTGCCTTGATCATGTTAATGACTATGTCATTAAGAAAAAAAATATTTCTCAAGTCAAATTATACATAGTCTGATGGTTAGGTACATACAACATCGCTGCCATTCCTTAAAGGATCATTATGCTGTCCATTTCTTACTAGCCTTGGAGCATGGTGCTTGATGAAAATAGTAGAACAAATGACATGAAGCCAAAAGCCTAAAGGAAACTGTCCTCAGGAAGAAGTTGGAAGTGCTATCCAGTTGATGAAATGTACCTGGAGGAACTATATTGTACATTTAGCTGCATCATTATTTTATTCTTACTTATTTTGTGGTCTAAGATTTTGCATAGGTGCAAGTATTAAAACTGTAGTAAAATAAGTACATTTTAATGAAGATTAATATGCATTTCTAAAGGGTCTCTATTAAGGTATTATTTATCCTGGTGTCATATTGCTGGAGGACTGAAAAGTAGAAAATTGAGAGCCACTTCTGTATTCATCAAGGAAAAATATTTCAGAAGTGGAAGTCTGAAATGTTGCTTTCTACATTTGTGAACAAGATCCATAGACGGGTCTGTTGGGTAGATCATCAGAAAGCTGCATACTAATATGACATCCTATCCCCTGTGCTTTATAAAACTGTGTGTAACTTCCCTCTGTGTGTGCTCATGTGGTAGAAATTATTAACAGTCTTGATCTGACATCTTGAGATTGGTGTTTATTATGTAAATCTTTCTTTGGGAAATAATCCATGTTTTGTGTATTAGAACTGTGGGGCAAATCATCCATTCATATTTGGGGAACTATAATGATTGAATGTAATTTCTTTTTTAACTTTTTCATTCTGTGTTGGGATTTGTTCCATTTAAGGGTGCAGGATCATGGGAGGGGGTGTGTGTCATTGTAATGTGTCGTTGTTCTCCTAACATGCTGGTGTGATTTGCTTTAGCATTTTTTCTTCTTAATTAATGCTTCCATCCTCATCCTTGCTGTGGCTGCTCATGTGTCCTCCTCCTTCTCCTGTCTTCTGCTTCTGACACTAAAGCCCGCAGTCCGCTTGAGAACTCAGTGCTGTGCCTAGCAACCCGCACCTTGGACGATGACCCCCGAGTGCGGCGCACTCCCAGCGTGGGATGGCTAAGTAAGTCAAGGGCTGGGGAAAGGGCAAGGATGGTGGTGGGGGAGGGTGGGCAGGACGATGACCTTGTGGCGAACGGAGCAGAGGGCATGCCTGAAAGGGTAAGATGTGAGAATTCCTAAACTCATGATTATTGATCAGTTGCTTCTGCTGTCAAAGAGTACATGAATTAAGAATTCTCTGGGTGATCTGCTGACATGAATTCAAGTTGAGAACCTTGTGAGTCAGTGGAAAGGGTGTGAGAATGGCATCAGGGCTGACACTGGTAGCCCAGCCTCTACGTGGCACTTGCCAGAAGCTCAGTTCCCTTATGATGATGCTAGACCTCGTCCCTTCGGAGGACTGTGAGCAAGGTCACTTGAGATGAACTCTCTGAGGGTGGTTTGAAAGCATTCAAGTGCTAGAATGGAAGAACTTACTAAGTTAAGGACGTAAGACCCTCAAATACCCATTACGTGCCAGAGAGACAGAAGGTGCTAAGGATAGTAAACAAGAAGCTAGAGACAAGAAAGAATCTTTAACTTTTTCAAATTTAGAGCTTTGCTAAGGAGGTAAGACTAACATACCTAAAACCAAAGAGAAGCAAACCTGCATAAGAAACCACATGGACTTTCCCCAAAGATTTCTAAATTGATCATGTATGGTGTAAAACATTAGTTGGCAAAAGCCTATCTATGGTGACATCATTGGGTCTTTACTGATTATTATTCACTTTCATAGAGTATTTCTACTGATTTGAGCCTTTCACTATTTTAGCATGAGAGAATTTCACCTTCTTAGGAAGATGCACCTTCTGGGTTATCTTTCCATCTGGGTTAATGGGAAAAGATTTAGTTCATCCTAAGATAGTATTTGTTGAATTATGTTCTTCCAGGGTTTCTCTGGGTGTTATTCTGACATTTTAAGAAGCTATAATAAAAGCCTTTGTGTCTTATAGAGAAATACATGCATGTGCTACCCATTAGGTATGGTATGGGCACTGTACATTCAGAGGTGAACAAGATGAGTATTTGCCTTCGTGGGGATTCCTTTTTGATGAGAGAGACAGGATACAAATGTGTAGCAGCTATATAAAATGATCATTGAAATCACTGAAAACACACATATATACACACCCATCCACACACATATGTACACCCATTTATACATACACATAGATTATGGGAAATTTGGGCCTTGGTGTGGTGTGGTAGATAAGGCTCTTTGAGGGTGTACTTTTGGGGTTAAATCTTAAGGGAAAAGTATGGATTTTGTAATGGGAGAACCAGAGAAGAGCCCATTATTGAACTATTAACTTTATAATGATTATTTCTATAAAGTAGGCCTAAGGGACTTGAATAAAAGTTTTGCTTGAATAATTATAAAAGTTGCAGACATTAATGCATTACTTTTTGCAAACTCTGTGCTAAATACTTGATGGGACAGTATTTAGTGTTTTGAGCAAGCCTTGTGACAAGGCCATTATTATCCACAGTTTACAAATGAAAAAATGAGGCTTAGACTGGTTAAGAAGCTTTCCAAAATCACACAGCTCATGTATGTCTAGGAAAGGACTTGAACTTCATCAATAATAGGATGGGTGATGTTTTATTTAAACTGTAAGAAATTCTCAGGGACAGATTGCTAGAAAGATCTACTGACCCTGCAGTGAAGCTCCAATACCTGTGTGATTTTCTTTGCAAGAATAATGTATTCTTTATAATACACTCTTTTATTCCTTAGTGTTGCCTTTTTGGGAGAAAATAAATTCAAATAAGAAGTTCAGACATTGGAATTTGGGGTCAAACAGGGTTGGGTTTAAATCCTGGGTCTCTTCCTGCTGCCTTTGTGACTTTTGGAAAATTACTTATTTCTTGTAAACTTGGGTTTCTCAAATATAAAACTAGGTTAATCTTACCAGCATAAGATTGTTGTGAGAATTAAATTAGAAATGGGTGAAGTGTCCAGGGTAGTGCTTGGTACTAAGTACATCCAGCATTACTATTGTTAACAAAGTACTTACAAGAATTGTTCAGGAAATTGTAGCTCTTTATAATCTTTTAAAAGTTTTACTTATTCCATGTCAGGCATACAGATATCAAAGTATTTTTGTGTAGAAAGCATCAAGGAAATTGACCAAAAGGTTGAGTTTGTTGATGATATGAATATTTGGCAACTCTTTGGAAATCAGCCTATGATTAAACCATGGGCCAGTCCTTCTAAGAAAACATATGTTAGTGATGAGAGGATCTTTCTCATTGCCTTGTTATGTGGTATATTTTGTTCCTAAACAGTCATGTTAGATGTATAGTCTACATCACCCTCACCAGGGTTCCATATGACCTACCTTATCTATTCAGTCAGTCAAATATATAATTATTGAATAAGTTGTACAAGTTATTGTTAAATCCTATTTGTGTCACCTGCTCACCAATCTCATTTTGTCTCTTTTCAGTGTGAGCCCCAGCTTGTCCTTTGTCTTTGTCCTTTGCTTTTGCTGTGAAGTTTTACCTCCATGCTGTGGTTGATTTCCCTGCCTGTCCATGAGTGCCTTTTTAAGTAAAACTTTGCAAAACTATTCAGTAGGGCCTGGATGATGTTCTGCCTCCTTTATAAAATAGTTCTTATGAACACAGAAGAGGTTCTCAAGTCTTAAAATTCCATAGCTCCTATTGTCTGTGCCTGACAAGTCAAGATTTACTATATAGTTTTATGTTGTCCTCTGATGTCTTGTTGTATGTATTTTTTCATTTTAATTACATAACAAAGCCCCTTTAGGGCAGTGTCTCAAGCTTGTGCATTTCTTCTGGTGTGGAGCAGGTACTTGAAACATGGATGCTATATAATATCCGTGTTCTTTTTTTGATACCCCATCATTTCATTGAAAGCAACTCACAGCTCCATTTTCATCGTGGGCCATCTTGGCCACAGTAAACCATTAACCAGATGTGAATCTTGTTCACTTGCAAAAACTATTTTCCCATATTTCTGTACATCTCAATCTGGTGAATTTGGTTATCAGTTTATAGTTAATAGTTAACACAGAACTACTTTTTAAAAAATTACCAAAACATCAGCTAAAAACCAGGTTTGTAACAAGAATCCATTAATCTTTCATTATTCTTAGCAAGATATTTTCAGGCCTAATGTAAATTGCAGTAACTACCTTTTAAAAAGCTGCCTTTAAAGGTGCTTTTGGGGAGTAAGCTCTCATCATTTCTCATTGTGCTTCTTATCTTACTTGTCACCTGAGGCAGATGTGAGCTTAGGGCTCTTATCCATTTCAATTGCTGCCAAGGTATTGAATTAGAAATTGGAACAAAACCAAAAATGATTTCCTCTTGCAGATCTCACTGGCAGGTCTGAGACCAGCCAGGCCACTGAGAACAAAAGGGAAGCTTTTACCTCCACTTTTCAGGACAAGTTAATACCAACCTAATGCTTTGCCATTATGAGAGTGTAAGAGCATACCCTATCTTGGTAGATCCAGAATGGCCCTTCACTCCAAGTTCTTATCTGTGAATTCATTTTGACATCTAACTGCCAGCATCATTTGAGCCCTTAGAAAACACTTGTGTCCCTTTGTAGTTAGTGGTAGTAGAGATCAGCTGCTTCAGACTCTCAGGTCTGAGCTTCAAAAAAGAACATGAGACTTAGGGTTTTTCCTGTCATCTTCTGCACATCCCTGGTGTCTGTCTTCACTTTGTTTTGTATTGTGTATCTGGGTAGTTTGTACATCTACTGGGCAGGGACTTGGTTCAATTCAGTGTTTTTCTTTGTAGGTCTTTTTCCAGTATCTACTGTTATTATTATCCTAAGTATAACAACTAGGTAAAATATTTTTTTTAAAAAATTAAGCCCCACTACCTTAACTCTAGATTCTTGATTTCTAAAGCCTACGGACTTGACCTTAGAATTTAAAGAACTAAATTATAAGTGGGACTTTTTTTCTTAGAATTTTTTAGTTTCTTTTTGGACCATTTCTAGAGTTAAGCAATTAAAAAATTTTCAACTTTTAGAGAATGTATTGACTAAGAAATTTAGTTTTTTCTGGCCCAGAAATTTTTCTTGAAAAGAAACTAAAAGCTTTTTTAGAAAAGTGAAGAATCTAGAGAGTTCACTTTAGCAAGTTCAATTCAGTAGCTATTCCCTGAGCCTTTATTCTTTTTTTTAAATTAGTTTATTTAGTTGCATTTCAAGTCATAGTACATATATAGAGCTCAATTTTTCCATTTCTCTGGTTGCAAACCAGATAAAGTCACAACATTTGTGTCTTCATACATGCACCAAGGGTAGTGATGACGATCTCAATCAACCATCTTTACTGTACCCATTCCCCTTTCCCTCCCCCCACCTCTCCTCTGCTGCATCCAGAGTTCCTCCAATTCTCCTATGTTCCCCATTCCCATCCCCCTTATGTGTCAGCATCCACTAATCAGAGAGAACATTTGGCATTTGGTTTTTTGGGATTGGCTTACTTCACTTAGCATAATGCTTTCCAGTTCCATCCATTTGCCTGCAAATGCCATAATTTTATTCTCTTTCATTGCTGAATAATATTCCATTGTGTATATGTACCACAGTTTCTTTATCCATTCATCTATTGAAGGACATCTGGGTTGCTTCCACAGTTTTGCAATTGTGAATTGTGCTGCTATAAACATTGAAGTGGCTGCTTTACTGTAGTGTGCTGTTTTTAAGTCTTCATGGTATAGGCCAAGGAGTGGGATAGCTGGGTCAAATGGTGGTTCCATTCCAAGTTTTTTAAGCAGTCTCCATACTGCTTTCCAGATTGGTTGCACCAATTTGCAATCCCACCAGCAATGTTTAAGTGTACCTTTTCCTCCACATCCTCGCCAGCACTTATTGTTGCTGGTATTTTGGATAGCTGCCATTCTGACTGGGGTG
>PVHX01001574.1:0-201292 GCA_004024805.1 Geosciurus inauris
TATGGAGACTGCTTAAAAAACTTGGAATGGAACCACCATTTGACCCAGCTATCCCACTCCTTGGCCTATACCTTAAAGACTTAAAAACAGCACACTACAGTAAAGCAGCCACTTCAATGTTTATAGCAGCACAATTCACAATTGCAAAACTGTGGAAGCAACCCAGATGTCCTTCAATAGATGAATGGATAAAGAAACTATGGTATATATACACAATGGAATATTATTCAGCAATAAAAGAGAATAAAATTATGGCATTTGCAGGCAAATGAATGGAATTGGAAAGCATTATGCTAAGTGAAGTAAGCCAATCCCAAAAAACAAAATGCCGAATGGTCTTTCTGATTAGTGGATGCTGATGAATAAGAGAGGTGGGAATGGGAAACATAGAGAAATAGAGAAACACTGAATGCGACATGGGAGAGGCGGGGGGCAGGAAAGGGGAATGGGTATAGTCAAGATGGTTGATAAAAATATATATAAATATATATATATATACTGTTCATTGAAAGTGCATATAAATGTGTTTAATATGAAGAATTTAATCTGCTTATAATTTTGTGCAAAGTTAGAAAAATTATGATTGTAACAATTTTTTTCTATTTGCCTCAACAAACGTTTTCAGTGAACAGTGTGTACAGCTTCTGAAAATTTGTTTTTTTCTGTTATGTTTGATAACATGTATTAAAATGCAATTTTTGAGGAAAAAAAAAGATTTAGACCTTAGGGCTGAAAATCACTATGGAGCACAAACCATTTTGGAGGCTGCACTTGGCAACCAAGACTCAAATGGAAATGTTCCTTTAAATAAAACCAGGTGAAAATATTACTGTTGTCAAAGTGTGCGATCATTTTCTTAAACCATTCTTCAACCTGAGCCTTCTGCTCTCATCATGTCTATGTTCTTGTTTTCTCTGTAGGCACTTCATGTTTCCCTGTGCTCTACCTTGCTCTGATGACTTTTCCCTAGTTTAGCACTTAACACACTTCCCTGGTCTTCCCAGTAACTGGATTGTACTTGCAAGATACATCCTTTTTCTTATCTAAGTAACAGAATCAAAATGTACTTTAAATATAAACTAGTATTTGAAAATATGTATCAATGCTATACATAATATAAGTATATATTTATATATGCAATATATATAAATAATCACTTTGGGGCCAGTGTTATGTGATGACATAACTATCTATTTGAATTCAGCAGACCAGCTTTATAATCATGGTGTAATGCATATAACAACACACACACAGACACACACATGCACACATACACACACAATTTCATGTTATTATGTACATATTGCTTTGGGAAACTTCCTCATTCATATTTCTGTATGTAAGAACTAATAAAGTGTTGTTAAAAATTTGAGATGGAGGATGTACATCTTTGTTCCTTAATTCTTTCCAGAAAGATAATAAAAATCTATACTTAAATAGGCTGAACCTCACATATTTTAAGTGACCGAAAAAACCAAGGATTATTATTTGGTTCTATGAAAAATGGCAATGTAGCAACATGAAGTTTGTATTTGCTTTAATACCCATAATAATTATTTTCAAATAATTATAAATAATAATTATATGCATATTCAAATTGACATGTATAATCTATATAGTTATTTTATAATAATCAAGATACTAGGCACATATGCTACAAAAATTTATATTCATGTTATACATTGATTTTTTTTACCTCATAGGAATATAAAGCTAATTGCAAGATTAAGTATTTATTTCAAAAGCTATTAAGAAAAAAATGCATATGTAATTTTTATTTGATTTCAGTGGATGTACTCTTTAGAAAAACAAAATCCAATAGTTTTGACTAAAAAAAAACAAGTTATGGCCTGGAAAATATATATTTATAGTGTCTAACTTGTGCAAATATTTTCCTCTCAACAAACTCTTCTATTAACACGTACATTTATAGTCATAAAACAACCTTTAAGCCACATTTTACTAAGCCCTACAGCAGAGGAAAATCAAATGCAGATGTGGAATGGGAGCCAAACAGATGCTGAAAAACCCTGTCGATATCCTAAAGGAATCCATTCCATATCAGAAAGAAACTTAATTTCTACTATAAAGAATTTGATTATGTATTGTTATACAAAATGTGATTAATGTTTTGTGGTGATTAATCAACTGCAAAATATATAATTATGCCATCTGTATTTTTCCAGCTTCTTGTCACTTACAAATTCTGCAGGGGCGTTGGGAGGTGGGGTATTGAGAACTTGTGGAATTTGGAGAGCATTAAAGCCACAGGGGACTAGTCTGGGGAACAGAGTAACTTAAAGACCTGGCTCTCATTCTAATGGAAAAGTACAAAAGATCATAAACAAAGAGACCCCCAAAGCCTATAGACTCCCTTAAGAATGGAAGACTGATAAGAGAGGCCCATAGCCTCCCAGACACAGCAAGCATTAGCTCCTCTATATAAATTGCCATCTACTCTTTACTCGAAAATCAGGTTACAGACTTCATTTCAGCTATTGGAAGTAACCCCTCAGTGCCAAGCGAAGTTCATCATTTTCAGAATACTAACAATGTGAATACTTTTGCCTTTCTATTCCACTACAATTCAAGATGTAAACCTTTGATTAAGGTTTATACTGTGACCACTACTCAATTCTTTCTAAAAAAGTGAATACTGTTAGAGTTGTATATACACATGTGTCCCAGATGGAAAAAAGTTTCAATATAGTTGAGAGATGCTTATTAAGTTGAATTCTACAGAATACCTAGGGTTTTAATATGTTATTTTGACCTAGATAATGCTAGATAATATGTTTCATTGATTATTTTCATTTTACTATTGCTTTGGGGGGAGTATTATGTAGAAACATCTTAAAATGAGTTCTGCTTCAAATTCCTGGTGGTGTTTTTTAATAAGAATTGCATTCTACCTGTGTGCTAAAGGGTACCTTTGGGAAGTGGCATGATTTTCTTAAAACATGCATCTTAACCCTAGATATACATCAAAATTATATAGAATTCATTTTTTTGAAACTTAGCATCTGAATCACATTGCAGTAATTATATTTAAATATTCTAAGACTGGGCTCCAAAATTTGTGTTTTGAGAAGCTTCCATATAATTTCTCTACAATGTTCTCTCAGAATGAATATCCAGCAGACTTTGGTTCTTCAAGTGTAATCTCCAAATCGACAGAATAAGCATCACCTGGAAACATTTTTTAAATGCAGATTATCAAGTTGTGCTTCCGACTTAGTGAATCTGAAACTCTGAGCATGTGATCCAGTGATCTGTGTTGCAGTAAGACCTAGAGATGACTTCCATATACACTAGTGGTCACTCAAACGCAACCTGTGTTAGAATCAGAGCAGGTGTGGGATGCTACTAAAAATGCAAACTCTGGAGCCTCATCCCCACCTTAATGTGATGCTCATGCTGCTGAATCAGGGTACACAGTGAATATTACTGAGCTCCATTTTTCTGCAAATACAAGCTGAGGCTAAGAAGTCAATGTGTCTACAGATATTTTATATCTATTACATATAATATTCTTATTGTAAGAATTATTCCTTTTTTAAAGATAGTCCTTGTAAAAACTTTGGTTTCAAATCCTACCAAGTGATAGTGAACAATCTCTTTCTTCTAGAACAAAAACTATGTATCATCTAGAGCTCATTTGTCTTTTTCCTTTTTGACTTCTCAAATTTTAGTACAATTTAGCTCTTAAACTTTTAAGGCACAAGAAAGTAAATGAAAGTATATTTTGATTGAACTTACTAGTAAAAATCACACTAGCAAAAATATGTCTTATCTTGCTCAGTATTTATTTTATTGATAAACTGTTTTGGAAAAATATTGACTAGTTTTATTTTGATAGAAGATTACATTCATCCAGTTTGGTAGCTTGCAATAAGCAAATGTCTACTGACCAGATATATTATTGGTTCTGAACCAGTTATCATAAAGCTAAGCAAAAATCAGTTGATGTCATTGCTGAAGTTATTTTCCATGCATATGTTCTAATATCTATAAAACTTTAATCTTTCTGGTCAAAAAATTATGAATCTGTCATCATCAGTGAACACAGAACAAAGTAGCTCACTGATATTTTTGGGGAGGACAAGGGACAATACATGTCTTTCTTCATTCCTTTACACATCTTCTCATAATTGCAAAACATGAATTGCAATATAGAAGCATCTCTATGGCAGTTCAGTTGAGTTTGGGAAATTTTTGCGAACTTTCAGACTACGGGTAAGACATAACTAAGTGATATCAGGAAACAATAAGTAATAATTATCTGGGGTTCTGTAGAAAGACTTACCAAGATCTCAAAATATATCAAATTCTGTCAGTTTTAACATATTTCATCAAGACATCAAAAAATATTAGATTTATCAGTGTAGTGAGGAAAGTGTGATTTAGATCACAGGCTTAATATACTAGCTGCCTAACAAAAAATAAAACTATATAAAAGTTATATGAACTAAAAACCCAATAACAAGTGAGGTTATTCAATATTGATAAGCAGTTTTCTCACATATTAGGATGAATTAAAAAGAAATGGAGTGCTTATTTGGAATTTAGAAATGATCTCCAATAAGCAGCTTTTAGGAGAAAGAAAAAAGTTTCAGAATTCAATGATCTAAGTAAAAGTGTTTAATGGTGAAATAATAGTAAAACAGAACCATTACCATGCAACCTAAATGCATAATCAATTATTTTAAAAATACATCATAATCTTATATGAAGAGTAAGTCAATTCATATGAAATATATGATGACATTTCATACAAAGCAAAGGCAGGAATACATTTTTCAGTTTAAAAACAAATGATAAGAAAATGAAAGAAAGCTTTATTGATCATGCATTGGAATAAACTTGACCTTGAGCATAAATGTAGTCATTGACCTTCAGAAGCACAACTGTATAAAGGGTTAAAGAGGATACAAGATTCAGGACTTGTCACACACTTTGTGTGCAGTACTTGCAGTTTCCAAGATTTGGGAAAATCAAATCTCTTTATAATGTCTTGAAATCTCTTTATAATCTCTTGAAAATGTTTAGTAGGGGAGGAATTTACAGTTTGCACATTGATAAATGACTGATAAAGTAATTTGATTAAGGAATAAAGAGTACTATCTGTATAGGTATGCTTTATGTTAAGATTTTAATGTTGAGTGAAAAGAGAAAGTCATAGAATAGTAAGTACAGAACAAAATTAAGGCCAGGGCACAACTCTATGCAAAGGTCATGAATTTTCTCAGGTGGTGGTTCCCTTCAAAGATGAGGCTG
Source organism: Geosciurus inauris (assembly GCA_004024805.1). NCBI lineage: Eukaryota > Metazoa > Chordata > Mammalia > Rodentia > Sciuridae > Geosciurus > Geosciurus inauris. The sequence goes on from PVHX01001574.1 coordinate 5,278, forward strand.
CTTAGAAGGGAGAGCCAAGGTCAATTCTACTAGATCTATAACATTTGACTTGATAAAAAGGAATATGATTTAAATATTCAAATTGCTATTTTTAAAGGCTTAGTAAGTTCTAGAGATCCATTAGATCATATTATTTTTGGAATATTAGTAGTTTAAAAAGGTGAAGAACCAAAGAAAATGAAATCACATACTTTTGTCTTAGAGTGAACTAGAAATGCTGTGCTAATTTAATCATGTATTACTACAACTGCTTGTTGATCTCTTTGAATACAGTGGTAGCTTGGATGAATATTATGTTTAGGATGATACCTTTCTATCTAAAATGAGTTTGCAATTCCAAAGCCCCACTGTATACAAAAATCTTAAAGGAAGTTGAAATTTCAAGCAAAGTTTCCTCTTTCTTGTGGTATTTTGCTTAAATAGCTCTAGTCTCTGTCAATAATATTCAATCTGCTTTTAAACCAACATATCATTAGAAAAAGAAATTTGACTCAAAGAAAATCAAAGTATATTCATTTTCATTTAATAGCTAAATATCAAAAAAATGTTTTTATCTATGTGTTCTTATCATTACAAGAGTCTTTGAAATAACTAACCACTAATGCTTTATTATAGAGCTTCAAGTTTCCAAAGATATCATATCAGAGTAACCAATTACAGGAGACCATTAAGGAAATACATTGCAATTAAGTTTCCATTCAACATATAGGACTTGTTGGTAGATAAGAAGAATCATTTAAACGTGGGCTATTTATTTTTACATTTTATCATGTTGATTATCACAGCATGAGGTATTCTTTTAGATTAAAAACATTGTGAAACATTAAATTTTAAAAATGAAAAAGCCCAATATGCACAATTAAACAATTATCACTTTCAACCTAGATGCACAAATGAAAATAAATAGGTAGGACAAGAGCACATAAACACTCAGGGGGTCTTAGTTATACTCCTGCCTCTGTGGCAGCTCCATTAACTTGAAACCTTGAGTTGTTATTAAGAAATTACAGTCTTGCCTCAGGAAGAGAGTAGAGTTATGCTTTTATGTAAGCCTGGAATACATCTTCCTCATCCTGAGGATAGGCATTTTCCATTCATAGGTGGAATAGATATGTTTTAACATGTGGCATTTAATAAAGCTGCAATCCATCTCCTCTTTCAAAATATGTTTTCAAATTCCATTAAGAGTGTGTTGTAAGTTTGCAACTCGAGGCAAAGCTCATGCTTCAAATACACAGCAATGGTAGAGAAAATCTAAGAGGAAATAATGACACTGGTAACACAAAGGCAATTTATGCAGGCTCAGAACCAGATAATATACTTTCATGGACCAAGAAATGGAATAAATGCAGAGATTGTGATTGCAGCCCTGGTGTCAGGCCTGTTGGTCCTCAAGGCTGTGAACAGATAGTGAGGCACCAGCCTGAAACCAGAGGACAATGGTCAGAACATTCTATGTTAAAACTGGTTTGAAAAAAAATATCAGAAACTTGAGAACATAAGGGAGCCTGTAGATATGCTTTATGCTATGTGAAGAGAAAATGTAGGAAATGGCGATTGGAAAAAGGAAAGGACAAAAACACCTCACAGTTGATAGGAAAGAGATCTGGACCACAACCATGAGAATAGAGGTTCAGGGAGAAGACTGAGCAATTATAACAACAAAGCAAAGTCAGATTGGAAAAGGGAGGTTGGAGTGAGAGAAAGGGAAAGACAAAATGCAGGGATATACATTGAATTCTTAAACAAAACCAGTGTTTGAAACAAAATTGCAGAAACACACTGGAAAATAATATATATACACATATGTATACAAACACATTTTATATTCTGTATGTTATGTACATTTTATAGTATTCATTTTAATATAAACTCCTAGAAAAATTATCTACCTCAGAGAAAATTGTTTGTAAAAAATACTTAAAATAGTTTAAACATACTAAATTAGAGTACAATGAAATTCAAACTTCTGCAAAAAAGCCATAACAAACAAACTTGATGGACAATAAATGGTAAAAAAAAAATTAAGTGCATCTAAGTGACAAATGATTATTTTCGGCATAAATTAAGAATTTAGAAAATCAGAAAGGGAAAGAAACAACTCAAAGATTTTACAAACACATCGCATATAATGAAAAAAAAAAGCCCATTATAGGTAAGAAAAGATGTTTAACCTAAACATTATCAGGGAAATGAAAACTGAAACAAGAGATTTCACCCGTAGCAGATTGACAAAAAATAAAATGTTTGCTGTTCCCATGTGCTAGACATTTGTTCCATTAATAAACTAATATAATATTCCTAGGCTGTATTACCTTCCTATGCACATACTTTAAAACCCCAACAAGATAATCTGATAATATAATATATAATATCAATTAAAATGTGAAAGGAGAAGTAAAAGCATATAATTTATAATAAGATTATATAGTATAATACATAAATACTTGGGCTTGATGGCAGCATGTCAGGCATTTGCATCTATATCACCATGGGGACAGCAATGAATGCTAACAAATGTTGGCATTTTTAGTGGATGATTTGATGACCATGGGCATTGTTGTCATTAGTGATGTACTTTTTCAATGTACTGACCAATTTTTCATACATATTCATACCTCTCCCCACATTAAAATAAAAGTGTGTCTTTCTACAATTCCCATAATGGTTACAATCTTTGAAAATTCAATACAGGTTTAAACCATGTAGAAACACTTTGACATTTATATGAAAGCTAATTCAATTATAATTGTGATAAGTATACATAGGATTTTTTTTCAATCTTCATGAGTGTTCAGTTACACTTTCAGAAGTTCTTTGAGGAGCAGAATGATTCTTCCTACTGAGGGTCCTATGCGTTGTTCAGCACCTCATATTTCTCTGACCTCCACCACTTAATGCTAGTAGTGCTTTGTAATCACTGTAACAACCTCAAACTTCACCACAAATTTTCAAATGCCTCTTAGCATGTGACACCAACCTCTGTGACAAGCAACCCATAGAGAAAGAGGACTCTCTCAGGAAACTGATTGTGATATAAATCAGTGCACCTTACAGGGCAGTATACTAACTTATAATAAATCTAAAGGTATCATTCTCTAAGACCAAAAAATTTCTACACATAAAGATACACTCCAGGAAAACCCATACTTATGACTGGGAAAAAATGAATGTGAGAGGTTATTGCATTGTAGAGAAAAATTTAAACCACCCAAATCTGTATGAACAGAAAGGACAAATAGTGATATATTCTTGGCAGTGAAATACCTAATAGATATACATCTTGATGAATGAAAGCAACATATACAAGATGGATATGTTTAAAAATATAATATTGAAGACAAAGTTGAAAATAGTATAATGTCAATTACATACATGTTTGATAATATTAAATCAACACTTTGCATTTTTAAAGTTAGTGAATAAACAATGGTATGCATTATACCATTGAGATAGCATCTTGCTCTAGAAAGAGAGGGAGGGGAATCTGGTTTTTTACATTCTTAAGCAAAATATATGCTGTGACTATGTTAAAATGTTAATAAAGTTACAGGGCATATATGAGATTTTTGTATTATTTTCTAAAATTATCTGAAGTTAGTTTTCAACTATATTATTTTATTTAATGGGAAACAGTACCACTTTAAGGCTCAGAGATGTGCTGATAACAGAGTTTCTTTTTTTCATAAGTTTCTCATCTTTTATTTGAAATACATTCTTATAAAAATCATCCTACCATCTATTTAGATAACCACATTTTTCTTTTGTTATGTAAAATCCACACAATTTGACTGAATAAAACATTATAATATTTCTCTTTTTCTGTCTTCTAGCATGATGCATAGCTTTTATCGTGTGTATGAAATACTAAAATGGCTGGAATGTGGGAGTAGATTACTTGTGAAAATAAACACAGATTGGATGAGGGTCCTGGTGGTAACGAAGATCGTTGCTATAATCTCTCAAACCTTAAAAAGTAAAAATCACTTTGTAAGCTATAGCTGGGTACTGTAACATTACGTAACACATTTATGCTTGTTTTCTTCTTTTAATTGCAAAGGTGGAGACACTAAGAAATTGCAAATGCTAGAAAAAGCTATGCCTCAATTCTTGGAATCTCTTCATGACTGAGTTTTGATCTTTTTTGAGTTTTCTTAGCCTTACTGAGATATAATTGACAAATAGAAATAGTATATTTTAAAGTGTACAATATAATGTTTCACTATATTTATACACTGTGAAATGATTACTACAATCAAGCTAATTATCTGTGTTTATTATCTCAAATAGTTATGTTTTGCGAGTGTAATACAAATATTTAACATCAACACTGTAGGAAATTTTAATGCTGCATTCGTATTAAATATAGTCACCATGCTGTGAATTATAGCTCTAGTACTTATTCATCCTGAGTATCTGTTATAGTCAACTTGTTTGCTGCTATGACCAAAAGACCTGACAAAAATAATTTTAGGGAAGAAAAGTTTATTCGGGGGCTCACAATTTTAGAAGGCTCAGTTCATATATGGCCAACTTCATTACTCAGGGCCTGAGGTAAATCAGAACATCAGGGTGGCAGAGTGTGGCAAGTGGCTCAGGGTATTCCAGCAAGAAGCAGAGAGCACTCCCCTCAACAGGATAAAAGATATACCCCTAAGTTATGCCCCCAGAGATCCATCTCCTCCAGCCACAGCCCACCAGCATTCAGTTACTACTCAATTAATTCCTATCAGAGGATTAATTCACTGATGGAGTTAAGGTTCTCATAACCCGAATAATTTTACCTCTATGCCTTCTCACACATGAGCTTTTGGAAGACGCCTCACATTCAAACCGTAGCATACCTGAAAGTTTTTACCTTTTTGCCAACATGTACAAATTGTTTCTCCTGGTTACACCATTCTGTTATCTGCTTCTGATTTTGAATTTTTTAAATAACACATATAAGTGAGATCATGCAGTATTTGGCTGTCTTTGACTGGCTTATTTCATTTAGTTTCCCCCACGTTCCCAAAATGATATGATTTCCTTCTTTTAACAGCACAATTTAGTTCCAACAGGTCAGTAGATAATTGAGATCAGCCTGGACAAAGTAGCAAGACCAACTAAAAAAAAACCCAAATAAACAAAAAACAAAGGTTTGAAGTTGAATTATATTATACTCTGTATGTGTTTGTATGTGTGTATACAATGTATATATCACATTTTCTTTATCCATCATTAGTCATATAAGCTTTAGCTGATTTCATATCTTGGTTATTGTGAATAATGCTGCAGTGGACATGGGGATGCAGATATCTCTTCAAGATACTGATTTCATTTCCTTTTGGTAAATACCTTAAAGTGAGATTTCAAGACTACATTTAAAATTCATTTTTTTTCAGAACCTTCATACAAATTGCTTGTACCAAATTGCATTCTTACCAATAGTGTACACGTTCAAGAGCTAGCAAAAGAGCTCTACATCCTGGCCAACATTTGAATTTTTTTTCCTTTCGATAATAGTCATTTTTTACATGTGTGAGGTAGTACCTCATTATGGTTTTATAAATCAGTTCTTTATGCTTGATTTTGGCATTTTTTCATGTACCTGTTCACCATTTGTATATCTTTTTTGAAATATACCTCTCGAAATTTGGACAATTTCTGAGTGGTTGAAACCACAGCAAAAATCTATCAGTCTGTAGTCTTTCAAACACAAACCACTCTGCATTTTTTTTGTCAACCAGTAGTAAAGTGGGTGTAGGGAATTGATCCAGTGAAAACATAATTAGAGAAGGTAAGGATCCATTCCTGTTATTTGACTTATGATAGTGGATTCAGTTAATTTCAGTTTAAATTATTATTATTTTTTTTCACAAACACATAAGATAGCAATAGATTACTTACCCTCGGGAAAATAAGTAACAATGAAAGTCATAATCTGGAATTAGAATATGCAATTCACTTCAGAGCACCTCTTGCAAAAGAATGATAGTTTATTTCCTAGTATTGCCTAGGCATATTTTTTATGATAAGTATATGATAAAGTTTGTTTTGTAAATAATTAATTGGATTTTTTAACACCAGTGTTCCATTACTCAGGAATTGGCTTCTATAGGTAGGATTGGATGTTGTTTTAGAGTTGCAGGAGTATCTATCATGGTAACAACTTAGAATTTAGCTTTATTTATGACAAATATCAATTTATATTGAAGCCTATCATGCATTGTCTTAATTTTTCTCAAACATTAGTAAGGGATTTTACAGTAGATTACTTTCTGGTATGTAATATAACCTTTATATTAACCTCAACTTTACCACTTTAAAAATATTGGAAGAGGGTTTGGGGGTAGGGCAATACATGTTCACCATTTGTATTTTCTTCCAAGACATACAACTATTTCAATGCTTGATTCTTGTCCTTAATATTCTTCCTTCAGTCACTAATTCATTCATTGGTTTCATCAGTCATTTAGTTAATTTTTAAGTACATGATGTGTCATGCATCATTATGGGTGCTGGGGACAGAGTGGTGGCAAACAAACAAACAAACAAAAAATCTCTTCACTCACAAGGCTATTCAAGAGAGACAGAAAATAAAGTGAAGAAACAATATGTAGATTTATACACACAAACAGACATCCATAAAAAGTCATCTAGTTAGCCAACTATCAAATTCTTTCAGCCCATTTAAACTGCCAAGAGGAGAGTTCTACTCCAGAGTTCCTGCAGACTGGCAGGAGCCACAGAGGGCCCAAATCCACCCGCAGGAAACTCCACAGGTGTCCAACCAACAGGAGACCAGGGACTGCTAGCCGCTAGCCACTGGGGAGCCCAAACTCAGGGCAAGAGTCCTTCCAGAGACACCAACAAGAGGCAGCCCCACCCAAGGGTGGCCTGTGTCTGCCCCAGTTCTGCTCCAGAGTTCTTGTGGACCAGCAAGAGCCACAGAGGGCTCAAATCCACCCTCAGGAAATTCCATGGTTGTCCAACCATGGGTTGACCAGAGACTGATAGCTACCAGCCACAGAGGAAGGCACACCCAGGGTAAGAGTGGCCAGCAGAAATCCCAGCATGAAGAGATCCCACCCAAATGTGCTCTGGGCCTGCCTCAGTTCCACTCCAGAGACCCTATGGTCAGGTGAGACAGAAGGCCTAAAATGGCCCTGAGGGAATGCCAGGGGTGCCCAGCTGAAGGCAGACCAGAGCCTGCAAGCTTCCAGCCCCAGGGGAGCTCACACTCACTGTAAGGGTCACACACAGACTCTCCTCCATGTGACCCTGCTTAAGTGAGATCTGAGCCTGCCTCCAGTTCCGCTCCAGAGTTCCTGTTCACCAGCAGGAGCACAATAGAAGGGCAAAACAGCCCGCAGGAACTGCCTTAGGAGCCCAGCCAAGGCCAGTCCCACTGCCCTCTAGAGGTACATCACTACCTCTGCCACCAACGTTAGTGGCAGTAGTGCCCATCTGGGGACACTGGAGGAACAGAAGTAGCTTCAAGGTGGGACACAGGTAATCTGGAGTGTCAATACAAGATTATGGGATAGAAGCCGCAATACCTCAGATCGGTATTTCAAGAACGGAAAATACACAATCAACATGAAAAAACAAGGGAAGAAAGTGCCCCAAATAAACCTCAATACCACTGAAACAGAATCCATTGACAACACAGTTGATGAAATGTCAGAGGAAGAATTCAGAATGTACATAATTAAAATGATCAGCGAATTAAAGAATGACATACGTGAGCAATTATAGGCAAAAATAGGTCAATCCAACAAAGAAATAGGAGAGCAAATAAAAGCAACCATTGATCATCCTAACAAAGAGGTAGGAGAGCAATTACAAGTAGCAAAAGATTACTTTAAGAAAAAGCAAGAGATCGTGAAAAAAAAAGCCAATCAGAAATTCTTGAAATCAAGGAAACAATAAACCAAATTAAAAACTCAATAGAAAACATCACCAGTAGACTAGATCACCTGGAAGACAGAACCTAGGATAACGAAAACAAGATATACAATCTTGAAAATAAACTTGACCATACAGTGAATATGGTAAAAAATCATGAACAGAACATACAAGAAATATGGGACAGCATGAAAAGAACAAATCTAAGATTTATTGGGATAGAAGAAGGTGCAGAATTTCAAACCACAGGAATGCACAATCTCTTCAATGAAATAATATCAGAAAATTTCCTAAATATGAAAAATGAAATGGAAAATCAAATACAAGAGGCTTACGGGACACCAAATGCACAAAATTTCAACAGATCTACACCAAGGCACATTATAATGAAAATGCCCATCATACAGAATAAGGATAGAATTTTAAAGGGTGCAAGAGAGAGAAACCAGATTACATATAAGGAGAGAACAATTCGTATCTCAGCAGATTTATCAACCCAGACCCTAAAAACCAGGAGATCATGGAATAACATATTCCAAGCCCTGAGAGAAAATGGATGCCAACCAAGAATCCTATATCCAGCAAAATTGAGCTTCAGATTTGATGATGAAATAAAAACTTCCATGATAAACAAAAGTTAAAAGAATTTTAACTTTTTCTAAACACCATTCTTGGCAAAATATTTCATGAGGAGGAAATGATAACCAACAATGAAAATTTACAAAGAGAGAAACTACATTAAAGGAAAGACCATTCAAAAGAGAAAACAATTCAAGGTAAAACCCAAAAACAAACCAAAATGAATGGAATTATAAATCATATTTCAATAATAACCCTGAATGAAAATGGCCTAAATGCACCAATTAAAAAACACAGACTGACAGACTGGATTAAAAAAAAAGACCCAACAATATGCTGTCTTCAAGAGACTCATCTCACAGGAAAAGACATCCACAGACAAAAAGTGAAAGGATGGGAAAAAACGTATCACTCACATGGACCCCACACACAAGCAGGAGTTTCCATCCTCATATCAAATAAAGTGGACTTCAAGCCCAAGATGGTGAAAACAGATAAAGAAGGTCATTTCATACTTCTTAAGAGAATCATACATCAACAAGACATAACAATCATAAATATCTATGCCCCAAATAATGGGGCTTCTACATATGTCAAACAAATCCTTCTCAAATACAAGAATAAAATAGACCACAACACAATAATACTTGGAGACTTTTACACAGCTCTCTCACCATTGGATATATCTTCCAAACAAAAACTTAATAAAGAAACCATAGATCTCAATGAAACTATCAATAATTTAGACTTAACAGACATATATAGAGTGTTCTATCCATCAATGAGCGAATATACTTTTTTCTCAGCAGCACATGGATCCTTTTCTAAAATAGATCATATGTTATGTCACAAAGCCAGTCTTAGCAAATACAAAAAAATAGAGATTCTACCCTGCATCCTATCTGACCATAATGGAATAAAACTACAAATCAATGACAGATTAAAAAACAGAAACTACTCCGTCACCTGGAAACTAAATAATATGCTATTGAATGATACATGGATAACAGAAGACATTAGGGAAGAGAAAAAAAAATTCTTAGAGGCAAATGAAAACTCTGATACAACATATCAAAATCTCTGGGATGCCATGAAGGCAGTGCTAAGAGGAAAGTTCATAGAACTAAGCTCATTCATTAGAAGAAGTAAAATTCAACAAATAAATGAATTGACTCTTTGTCTCAAAGCCTTAGAAAAGGAAGAACAAATTAACACCAAAAGAAGCAGAAGACAGGAAATAATCAAAATTCAAAATCAAGATAATCAAAATCAGAAATCAATGAAATTGAAACAAAAGAAACAATTCAAAAAATTGACAAAACAAAAACTGGTTCTTTGAAAAAATAAACAAAATTGACAAACAATTAGCCACGCTAATGAAAAGAAGGAGGTAGAAAACCCAAATTAGTAAAATTCATGATGAAAAAGGAAATATCATGACAGACACTACTGAAATACAGAGGATAATTAGAAACTATTTTGAAAATTTATACTCCAGTAAAAGAGAAAACCCTGAAGACACTGACAAATTTCTAGAGGCATATGACCTACCCAAACTGAATCAAGAGGATAGACACAATTTAAACAGATCAATTTCAAGCAAGGAAATAAAAGATGCCATCAAGAGCCTGCCAACCAAGAAAAGCCCAGGTCCAGATGGATTCTCAGCTGAGTTCTGCAAGACCTTCAAAGAAGAATTAATAAAAATACTCCTCAAACTATTTCTTGTAATAGAAAAGAAGGGAACCCTTTCAAACTCATTCTATGAGGCAAGTATCACCCCAATTCCAAAACCAGACAGAGACACATCAAAGAAAGAAAACTTCAGACCAATATCCCTGATGAACATAGATGCAAAAATTCTCAATAAAATTCTGGCAAATCTCATAAAAAATCATATCAAAAAAATAGTGCACCATGATCAAGTGGGGTTCATTCCAGGGATGCAAGGTTGGTTCAACATATGGAAATCAAATAACGTAATACATTACATCAATAGACTTAAAGATAAGAGTCATATGATTTTATCCGTCGATGCAGAGAAGGCATTTGACAAAACACAACACCCTTTTATTCTCAAAACACTAGAAGAACTTGGGATAGTAGGAACATACTATCCTAGGCTATCTATGCTAAACCCAAGGCCAACATTGCTTACCACTGCTATTTAACATAGTCCTTGAAACACTAGCCAGAGCAATTAGACAGATGAAATAAATTAAAAGGATACACATTGGAAAAGAAGAACTCAAACTATCATTATTTGCAGACAACATGATTCTATACTTAGAGGATCCAAAAATTTCTACCAGAAAACTTTTACAATTACTAAATGATTTCAGCAAAGTAGCAGGTTATAAAAACAACACCTACAAATCAATTGCATTTCTATACATCAGTAATAAACCCTCTGAAAGAGAAATTAGGCAAACTATCCCATTCACAATAGCCTCAAAAAAAAAAAATACTTGGGAATCAATTTAATAAAAGAGGTAAAGACCTCTACAATGCAAACTACAAGACACTGAAGAAAGAAATTGAAGAAGACCTTAGAAGATGGAAAAATCTCCCATTGCTCCTGGATAGGCAGAATCAATATTGTCAAAATGGCCATACTACCCAAAGCGTTATATAGATTCAATGCAATCCCAATTAAAATCCCAATGTCATTCCTTATAGAAATGGAAAAGGCAATCACGAAATTCATTTGGAAGAATAAGAGACCCAGAATAGCCAAAGTAATCCTTAGTAAGAAAAGTGAAGCAGGAGGCATCACAATACCAGACCTTAAATTATACTACAAAGCTATAGTAACTAAAATGGCATGGCACTGGCACCAAAATAGACATGTAGACAAATGGTATAGAATAGAAGACACAGAGACAAACCCACTTAAATACAGTTACCTTATACTAGATAAAGGAGCCAAACATGTACACTGGAGAAAAGATAGCCTCTTCAACAAATGGTGCTGGGAAAACTGGAAAACCATATGCAGCAAAATGAAACTAAACCCCCATCTCTCACCATGCACAAAATTCATCTCAAAGTGGATCAAGGACCTGGGAATCAGACCAGAGACCCAATGCCTAATAGATGAAAAAATAGGCCCAAATCTTCATCATGTTGGATCAGGACCATACTTCCTTAACAAGACTCCAATAGCACAAGAAGTAAAATCAAAAATCAACAAATGGGATGGATTCAAACTAAAAAGCTTCTTCTCAGCAAAAGAAATAATCATTGAAGTGGACAGAGAGCTGACATTCTGGGAACAAATCTTTGCCACACACACATCTGATAGAGCACTCATCTCCAGGATATATAAAGAACTCAAAAACAACACCAAAAAACTAACAACCCAATCAATAAATGGGCCAAAGAGCTGAACACAAACTTCACAGATGAAGATATACAATCAATCAACAGACATATTAAAAAATGTTCAACATCTCTAGAAATCAGAGAAATGCAAATCAAAACTACCTTAAGATTTCATCTCACGCCAGTCAGAATGGCAATTATCAAGAATACAAACAGCAATAAGTGTTGGTGAGGTTGTGAGGAAAAAGGAATGCTCATACATTGCTGGTGGAACTGCAAATTGGTACAACCAATCTGGAAAGCAGTATGGAGATTCCTTAGAAAATTTGTAATGAAACCACCATTTGAGCCTACTATCCCTCTCCTCGGTCTATACCCAGAAGACTTAAAAACAGCATACTACAGTGACGCAGCCACTTCAATGTTCATAGCAGCTCAATTCACAATAGATAAACTGTGGAACCAACCTAGATGCCCTTTGATAGATGAATGGATAAAGAAGCTGTGGTACATATACACAATAGAATATTACTCAGCGATAAAAGAGAATAAAATTATGTCATTTGCAGGTAAATGGATGGAGTTGGAGAATATCATGCTAAGTGAAGTAAGTCAATCTCAGAAAACCAAATGCCGAATGTATTTGTTGATAAATAGAAGCTGATCCACAATAGGGGGAAGGACATGGGAACAATGGAGGAACTGTTCACAGGGGTGTAAGGGGCGAGGCAGCATGGGGACAGTAAAGGTGGTGGAATACGATGGTCATCATAGTCCTAACTTTATGTATGACTGCATGTATGTTGTGATTCTATATCACTTACGACCAGAGAAATGAAACGTTATCCTCTAAAAAAAATAAAATTAAATTAAAAAAAAAATAAAGTGCCAAGAAGAAAACAGAGCAGAGAAAGTTAATAGGATGTTTGTGTGTGTGTGTGTGTGTGTGTGTGTGTGTGTGTGTGTGTATGTGTGGTGAGCATAATGGTGGACAGGTGGTGAGCATAATGGTTGACAGGTTCCAGTTTTAGATAGGGTAACTAGGAAAAGGCCTTTCTGAATAGGTGGATATTTGAATACATAAAGACTCTAGAAAAGTAATTTTTGGAAGTTTGACTATGTGCAAGAGCTTCACAGAGGGATGAGCAAGTGCAAAGACCCAGGGCTCAAGTGTGCTTGGTTTCCTCAAAGACAGAGGCCCCACAGATATTTGCCTTAATCCCTGCAGTCCAAGTATCTCATCCTTGGCCCATTACCTGAATCAGCCCCTCAATTCTCTTCACCATGAAACTTTCCTTAGTTATAAAATCTAACACTACAGAACTGCATTGTGGTTTAGAATATATTTCAAACATCTGGAATTTAGTTTACTTCCTTTCACGTTAAAGTCCAATATATTTAGCTTGACACATCTCTCCAATAACTGCCCCCCACAGCATATATATGGGTAAGACTTCCTTAAAAGTTTGCATAGTGTGACATGTTTTTGACCTCTTCAAATACCATATACCATTTGTTAATGTTAAAAGGAATTATATTTATTCCTTTAAAAAAGCAACACTGTCTTTGTAAAGGAATACAGGGGAATCTGAGTTCCACTTGTTTTATAAAATATTTATCTTATCTCAGGCTAAGGAAATTGTTTAAATAGGCCAAAAGTAAAAATTGCATCAATTTAGTTTTAGCACATTATGCAGATAGATTTTTTAAAAATGCTTCTTGACTATTACGCAGATTGTTTGTGTAAGTAATCCATGATTTATATGGATTTGTTTCTCAGTGAGCACAGATGTACCCCGAATACATGCCTTGGTGATAAAATCTTTTTGAGGCACTAGACACGTTTTTGAATTTGTTTTATCCTGAACAAACTAAAGCAACTCAAAATCTAATACTAAACTTCTGTCTATACATTATTATTTGTAAGATTTTCATGTTTATTCAATTATTTATAAGACTAGTGAAAGCCCTCTCTCTTCTGTCCATTGATATATTATTCCAGTTATAATTGCTATGACTGTGAAATATATGTTCAGCTGCCATTTACTTCCTCATTTTTTTTCAGTTGCTTTTCTGATTATCTTCACTTTACATTGAAATCCCTTTGTTATTCCAAAATGTATCTTTTTAAAAAAAATTGGTTTATTGGGTTATAATTTATATAATCATTTAAATTATATTCTTGGGAGTTTTACCACCACATTTAAGATAGGAAACATCATAGGCCTGATGTGGTCATGTGGGGTGGTAACTCCAGCTACTTGTGAAATTGATTGTGGGATCTTGAGTTTCAGCTCACCCTGGGCATCAGGGTAAGCACGAAAAAGATTGCTAGTGCCCTCTCAGTCTATCACCAACCACCTTCAGTCCCAGGTTGCTGATGCTCTGTACTCTATATATTGTTTCGGATGAAATGAGTCTTTCCTAATGTCTCTCATAATGGAAGTATGCCAAGGTGCTCCTTGGTGTTGGATTCTTTGACTCAACATTCTGTATTTAGATTGATCATCTGATTGTTTCTCAGCACTTTGTTTCGTTTTTTTATTTCTGAGTGGCATTCCATTGCACAATATGTCACAACTCAATTACCATTTATTGGTTGGTGTGTATTATTAGGATGGTTCCCAATTTGAGACTATTAGGAAACAGAGCTTCTCTCAAGCCCTGTGCAAGTCTTATCTAGGTATATATTCATTTTTCTTCCACTTAGCAGTGTAACTCTTCTACTCCATGAAAGTTCATGTTACCATTTTAAAAAACTAAAATTCTTTTCCAAATTGGTTGAACCATATTAATATCCACCGACAATTCCTGAGAGTTTGTTACTCCACATTCTCATCAATACTGTGTATTATTAGTGTGAGTATGTTTGTTCATCAATCTGGTCAGTCTGAAGAATACGTTGCATTCTCTATGGATTTTATTCTTGTTTAAGGCTAGTAATATTGTATATATTTTTAAATGCTTATTGGCCATCCATATATATTTGTTTGTGATATACTTGATTAATTCTTTTACTGAGTTTAAGAATGGATATGTTTAGAGTATGGAGTTTTTGGAAGAATTTATTATGCGTTTGTGTATAAAAAATATAAATATGTATGTTATACATAAATATACATTTATATTTTTTCACCCCCTGCAAATAAATTATTTGCAATGTGTATGTTTTGAACAAGTGTTCTCCCTCTCTGTGTTGTCATTTTGCTCTTATAATAATACCTTTTGAAGATCAGGGTTTTATATTTTTATTTATTTATTTATTTTTTAAAAATATTTTTTAGTTGTTGATGGACACAATGTCTTTATTTTATTGCTTTGTATGTGGTGCTGAGGATCGAACTCAGGGCCTCACGCATGCAAGGCAAGCGCTGTACCACTGAGCTACAATCCCAGCCCAGGGTTTTTTATTTTTATAAAGTTTGATTTATCATAGTTTTCTTTTATGGTTCACTTTTTTTTTAGCTCCATATAAGAAATTTTTGCCTTCCCTGATGATGCAAGAATGTTCTGTGCTTTTATTATAGAGTTTCATACTATTAATATTTACATTCATATATGTAGTCTATTTTGAATGAATTTTCATTTATGCTGGGAGGTAAGAAATGAGGTTCCTGATTTTCCATATGAATATCCAAACATCCCAGCATTATATGTTCTTTAGATATTTTACCCAATTGAATTATCTTGATACCTTTATTAAAAATAATTTGCCTTTGTGCTTCAATACGTGTTCCACACAAACACATGACAAAGAATTTATATCCAGGTCAGGGTATATGTGACCCCATTTGGGGACTCTATTCTGTTGCAAAGAACTGAACACCTATTCTTACCCATCATGTTATTTTCTCTTGTTTGTAGTAACCGTTCTAATAAGGAAAGGATCTCCAACTTTGTTCTTTTGTAATATTCCTTTTGTTATTCTGGATTATTTTCATTTCCATATACATTCCAAAATCAGCATATCAATTTCTAAAGAAAATCTGCTGTGGTTTATTTGGAATTACACTGAATCCATGATTTACTTTAAAGGGAATTTTAAGAGATGTCCAATAATATGGCAAATGGTATATCTCTCTGTTTAAGTATTTATTGTGTTTGTCAGAATTTTGTAGTTGTCATTGGACAGTGTATTTTGTTAAATTTATCCCTTTTTTAAAAAAATATCCAGTAGTCCACAGATATGGAAATGAAATAAATTTATTTTTTTTAATTGGTTCTTTTCAGTTATACATGACAATTGAATCTATTTTGATATAATTATACAAGCATGGAATATATTGAAATGAAATCAATTTCTATATATTAATTCTGTATTCTGAGAAAGATTGTAAAAATCTTCACTTATATGAAAATTATCTCTGAGAATTGAGCAGGTTCCAGGTTTACTTTATTTTTCATTTCTCAGGGATCACACTTGCAAATCTATTATACAATGTCTGAAAACAGTTTTATATTTTATCCACCTTCCTGGTTGTTTAAAGAGGATGGATAACATATTACTTGATCTTAGTCAAAAAGTCAAGAAGCCATTGTGGGTGGGGAATTCTTAGTATCACTGTTCCCTCAGGTACATCAATAGAAACTCACAGTAATCTCTGCTTTTTTCCCCCCACTTTGTTAATTAGTACTTTTTATTTTTTGGTACCGGGGATTGAACTCAGGGGCACTCGACCCCTGAGCCACATCCCCAGCCCTATTTTGTGTTTTATGTAGAGACAAGGTCTCACTGAGTTGCTTAGTGCCTCGCCCTTGCTGAGGCTGGCTTTGAACTCGCGATTCTCCTGTCTCAGCCTCCCTAAGTGCTGGGATTACAAGCATGAGCCACCGCGCCTGGCTTAATTAGTACTCTTAAATGAATAAAAATAATTCAAGGAGAAGGTATTCTTTGAAATATTGTGCTTCTAATACTAGAACAAGATACATTTTAGATATATTATTTAGATGCTCTGAACTTTTAAATTTCTACCATTTAATATTTCTACACTTCAAATTTTTGAATCAATATTTATAAATTAGAGTGCTATATAATTGTTTTAATGACATATGTTAATGTTTTCATGCTAAAAATCTTTTTGTTTCTGAAGTTTAGACTTTTGATACTTCTGACAGTAGTTAGGAGTGAATGCTTTATCAGAGTATATTTAGTTTAGTTTTTTTTTTTAATTTCAGAGGAGGAGGAACTCCTTTGATCCTTTCTTCTACCTACCTTCATTTCTCTTTAAATAATATTTGAATTTCATATGCAGCCATTTGTTTAGATTCTATTTCTTTGATTTATTTTGATCTTTTACATCTTACTACAAAAATCATTCATTTTATCTTAGATTTTAAATCTTTGCCTAGAATTGATTAAAATATTCTCTATATTGAAAATAAATTGCCTTATATATCTGAAGTTATTTCCCTATTGGCATATCTGATATAGTGTATTCCCTTTTGCCTTTTCTCTTTAAATTAGTCATTGTTTTATACTTTATGGTTTAATTTGCAAAACTTTAATTTTTTTACCATTAATATATTTTTATTCTCTATTTCATTAATTTCTGCTTTTATTTATTTTCCTCTCCTTGGGTTTATCATGCTATTATCTTTTCTAGCTTTCTGACTTTATAGCTTAATCAATTTATTTTCATTAAATTTTAGTGATAAAGTGTTTTAAGGCTATTCATTTTCCTCTGAGAAAAGATTTAACAGTCTTTTCGATTATACCCAATCTTCAGTACCACTCCTTTGTGGGTTATAATCAATTTAATTTTTCTTTTTCTCCACATTTCAGGACATGTGCTGATCAAGTGTATGACAATGCCCCCCATCCCACCATGAAGAAAAATTAGGACTCCATTTAAAGAGACAGTATGAGAAATGTAATTTGCATTGGAGTAGAGTTTAACTCTGTGAGCAATTTCTGAGGGTAATTTCTAAAATGGTTTGACATGATGGAAAGATTGGGAAAAAATACATAGATCTATTTCCAGTTCTTTTATAAGTTAAAAATAAAATGAATGAAAATAATTTTAGTTACTCATAGTTGGTAAGTTCAAAATAAGCAAATTGAGAGAAGTTACGTATGTTTCATTGAACACTAAAAGTTTGAACATTGGTAACAGCAGGGTTAAAGATTTTTTTTTTCTCTCTTCCTGATGCTTTATCATTCCACTTAGAGACATATGACCTCATATTACTCATGCCATTGTCAAGTTCATCTATGTTCTTTATACAATGCCTCTGTCCTCCTGATCCATGAGTGGTTAGAGTATTTTAACATGATGGATTAACAGCAACAAAACTGTAACAATGAAAACTAGTATAGAAATAAAGTCAGAGCTGGGTGTGGTGGCTCATGTCTGTAATTCTAGCAAATCCAGACGCTGAGGAAAGAAGATTACAAGTTCAAGGCCAACCTCAGCAATTTAGCAGAGACATGGACTCAAAACCAAAGAAAACAAAATAACAAACAAACAAACATACAAACAAACAAAAACAGCTTTTGATGTAGCTTAGTGGTAAAAGCACCCTGGATACAAATAATAATAATAATAATAATAATAATAATAATAAAACCAACTGTATTTCAAGGCTGGGGATTTAGCTCACATGTAGAGGTTTGTCTAATGTATAGAGTACTGGGTTTGAGTCCCAGAATCAGAAAAAGAAGGAAAAAAATCAAAGAATATGGTTTAAGATGAAGACACAAAATATCTGGAAGTGTAAATGAGAATTTGAGAGGTTCCAGTGCGAGCAGTATACAAACCCAAATGATGAGATGGCATCCTTTCTTTGAAGCAATAGCCAAAACATGGACTGGTGACTACTTGGTTCTCTAACTCTCCTAGGTAACTAACAAATGTTAAATCTCTTTCCACAGCATCACTACTCTGGCCCATGACCAATGAGTAATTTCGTTCCTGAAGATACTGGTCTAATTTCTTCTCCCTGGCAAAGGAGCTCATGGGGAAAAGTGTAGCTCAATGTCTCCTTTTCAATTACATCCACTTCCTCCCAAGAGGCTTCACTAAACAACCAGTCCAAGGATTCTAAACAAGATGCTTTTCTTTTCAGCATGTCTAACTTGGCTCAGCTTCCTTGCAGTGCAGTTCTAATATGATTCAATATGATTCTAGAATAAAATCAAATGACACTTGTTTCTCTTTTCATCTGCTGTAAAGAAGTTTCTAATGTGAAAAGGCCATTTTCTGATTTATCTGGAATTCACTTTCAAGAACTATGTCCCTACCTACATAGCATAAATAATGGGTGATTCCTGGACACATTATATTCTTCCTCTAAACTGAATTACCAGAAATTTAAGACAGGGTTTGATGGGTTCATCTCTAATTTTTATGTGTAATGAAGAAATGTTGTACTTAGTTATTCCAGATTTAGAAGTATTTTTACACTGATAATTTAATAATCTCTATTATATATAATTATTGCATATACAACATCATTATATGTAAATTATATATATGTATTACTTAAGGATAATATCAAAATGAAATGAAGGTATATAAGCCATTATATTTTAAACAATCCATAATATAGCATTGCTCATATTATTTAATCAAACACCATAGCAAAAGTAATAGTAATTTAAATGACATGCTCTAACTGTGTGATCCTGAGTCTTAATCTATACCAGGCCAATGCATCATCCACTCTTTAGTAGGTCAAATGCTAAAGGCTATATTATTGTAATTAATAAGCCAACAGGTTTTGCAAGTTCTTAGCTTACCAGTAAAGTCAAATCATTAGAAGCCAGCAAAAAGTATCATGGAACAAATCAGCATTTTCCATTTTCCCCTAGACTAGAATATTGTAAAAATAAATGTACCACAATACAGTGACACGAATAGAATGATTCTATTGAATTGCTTATAAGATATTAAAGGCATTTTTCATTTGCAACATATATATGTATATATATATATCACCACTTGAGCTCATACTGACCACTTATATGGATAATAATTAATATTTATTTTAGCCAATACTGTCCCCTCCCTGGTTTGCATATAATCACTAAAATGAAATAGAATGATTGTGAGATGGGAAGTGTATCATAGTGTGTGACATGGAGAAACAGGTTTACTCAAAATGCAGAAGCACGCCACCTTTCCTAAGGCACTATAATGGCATCCTAAAGGGATGGAAAACATGATACCATACTAAAACCTGGCCTTTTACAATAGAGAATGTTTCATCAGAAGCTGAACTTTTCAACATGATTCTTAATGGAAAGGATTAATGTTGGGCCAAGAGGATATTTGGCTGTTCCATGTAGTACCTCAATGCAGGAAAGACAACACCTAGTACATTGTCTGCAATCTGTCTCTCCCCATTCATCATGCATCTCTACCTCAGTCTCTATCTTTGAGATGACTGATCCTCTGACTGTTCAGGACCTTGTACTATGCTTGCTGTCAGAGTGAGAAATGCATAATGATAAATGCATGTTCTTAGACTCATTTCACCATCACTAAAATTTTCATAACTGATAAAATGTGGGCCATAACCCTCTAGGTATGTGAAATCTAATTAGTATTTCTTAG
Organism: Geosciurus inauris; assembly: GCA_004024805.1. Lineage (NCBI taxonomy): Eukaryota > Metazoa > Chordata > Mammalia > Rodentia > Sciuridae > Geosciurus > Geosciurus inauris. Next base: position 25,626 of record PVHX01001574.1, read on the forward strand.
GACAAATCAATAACTCAAAAAATTCCTCTCTGAAGGCTGACTTTTAGTCATTGTGACTAAACATTGTAGATATTCCTTTTCATATTTCTCCATATTTCTCAGACTCTATATTATTAGAAGGATTCTTTATTTGTGGATAATGTTGGACCTAACCTCAGTACTTTTGCTATATTTGAGGAATTTAGAAATTTGAAAAGTATTTCAAAATGTCATTGTACTTCTTCAGTGTCTCACTATCTATGTTGATAGAGAAGCCATTAGATAATTCCTAGAGATGTGAGTAATCCTGATTACTTTAGAAAGAATAATTTTAAATGATTGTCTAAAAAGTGCTATTACCAGGATATATGTTGATCTCATTCAATTCTATCAGAATGTATCTTTCTTTTAGTTCTTATATATACTTTCGTAATTAATCAAAGCCCTCTTGAAAAGTTCTGAATCTTCTTGACAATCCACCCAAACTCTTCAAGATTCCCCATTACATGGCATATGAATTACTTTTTAAGTTAGTCAGCAGATTTCCTTTATTGGTGTCTATTCTTAACAGAATGATCCTAAGCCATCAGATGCTGTTAAACTTGGAGGAGAAGAAAAAAATTTAAATCCTACGTATCCATTCTGTCATTGATCATCAAATTGGGTGGATGTGTTTTAAAGAAGTTGAAGTCAACTTCATATAATTGGATCAAGCACAGGAAGAACATGAAATATTCATTTTTAAAAATACTCATTTTTTATTAACTAAGGATATTTCATATAGCCAGTTCTTCAAAGTCAGAAACTAAGGTATTCCTTTATAGTTAATATTCTGAAGCATGTTTGCTAGCAGCCTAGTGTTAGCAAGCATAAAAGCTTATGCTTGCTATTCTTTTAAAAATTTTAAGTAGAATGAGTAAAAACTTAAAAATGGAATAAAAAAGATCACTTTAGATTTTTTGTAACAAATCACACCAATATCTTATTTTTATTTTTAATAAAAAATAAAATAAAGTGATACATTAAATTAAATTAAAGTGATACATAAAAGATAGAAAAAATTAGTTCATCTGAGATGAGAATTCATGTTTACCTTATTCAACATCTCTACCTTTTCCCATCAATTGTACTCAGTTTACCATAATACAATATGTTTTCTTCTTTTGGTTTCTACTTCTAATTATTGAATCTTAAATAACCCAGCTAGGTTTATATTTCCAGCTGTAAATTGCTTTTGAATTCCTTATAGTGTCTAACATGGAGTTAAATAAATCATAAATGTTATTATGTATTTGGCACATGGAATTTTTCTTAAGTAAACTAATTAGTAATTGGGGAGTTAAAGTGCATCTCACAGGAATTCGTGTTTTGGGGTTTTTCTACCTGCATTTCAGACACAGTGATTAATATTTGACCCATTGCTTCTCTCTAAGAAGCCACTGCTGACCAGTATCGTTACAATACCCACCTGATGATAATTCATGGTTTTAAACATTCTTCTGTGGTAGCATCCTCCAAGAATCACTGAGAAACTTTAGTACAGCTGTATTGTAATGTCTCACCTACTCTACTTTGACATTTGAATTTTTAATTTTTTTTCTCTAGAACACCAGGGTTACTTTCATTACAAATCTTACGAGTTTTATGGGTTTCATTATAATGTGAATCCACAGAAATTTGAAGATTTAGGAAGTAATATCATTAGTTATATCTTCAGGGGATAACTATGGTCACCTAGAAAACTTGCAAATTTGTCACAAAATGATACATAAGACATTTAAAATGACTTATGTAAAATAAATGCTACCAGGCAACAACCCCTTTGATAGTTATGGGTATAAAACACACTGTTTATAGTAAAGGCACTTATGTACCCACATAAACATAAAGCACAAGTGCTCCCTGATAAATTAAATAGTATCATTATAAGCTGTAGTGGATGGGGCAGAAGAGTGACCAAACACGAATGTGTGGACTTAATTAGCTTCTTGAGATGGGTTTACTTCCTTTCCTGTACTTTTTGTAAATAGTGTGAGATTAAACAACAATAAAAAAGCATACTATCTTTTAATGTCTACAACAAAACTTGTAATTTGATCCAGATAATTCTCCAATGATAGACATTTAATACTGTCTTTCCAAGTGATCTCTCACCAAAATGTTCCTTCTTCCAACATCTATGTACACAAAATTATCTCATAATCAAGTGAATTGAGGAGCTTCATTGCTGATTCAGAGCTCTGCCACTGTCCAGCAGGAAAAGAAGCATCTTCAGCTGTGGTCCTTCCCTCAGCAACAGCTTCGGATCAGAAAGCTTCCACTCTGCCATGAAGCAAAACTGAAGAACTCAGCCTGGTCCTCTACTCACTCATCTACTTCCTGCCTCTCCATGAATATAAAAACATTTCTTTTTACTTTTCTATTTTATCCATAACCCATCATCCCATGACTACCACAATAATTCTTTTTTCCTGAGTAAAATACTACTGGAAATGGTGGAAGGTGTTGATTTGACAATCAAAATCCATATGGAGTACAAACACCCTTATATTATTCAGGGTTCTACAGTGAATGAGCCAATTGGATAGTTACAGTCACAGATGTAGATAAATGAGAAAGAATTTATTAGAGAAATAGGCTTACAATATGTGGAGGCTGAGATGTTCCAGAACAGACCCTCTGCAAGCTAGATGCTCTGGGGAATCCTGGTAATGCAACACAATCCAAGTCCCGAGGCCTAGGCATTAGGTAAGTCAATGGTGTAATTTTGGTAGGTAGCTGAAGGCCTGGGAAACTGGAGGGCTACTGGTATAATTCTTGGAGTCTAAAGGCCAGAAATTTGGGTGTGCTGATGTCTAAGAGAGGGGATGAAAATTACCTTTCTTCTGCTTGTTGTTTGTAGTTTTTTTTTTTAATGTAGGCTCCTAACCAATTGGATAGTACTCACTTACATAATGGTGGTTCTTTTAACTGAGTTCATTAACTCACCTGCTAGACTCCTGTTATAATAATACTCTCACAGACGCACCCAGAAATAATATTTTCCCACTTCCCTTGTTATCTGTTAATCCACTCAAGCTAAAACTTAATATTAACCATTATAATGCAAAGTAAAAATTTTGATGCAGCTAATGGTAAACAAGATAAAGCCATTGGAAAATTGACAAACTTCTCTCAGTCTTAGTTTTATTCCTTTTGAAAAGAGAAATGTCCAAAGAGGTACTGTTAGCATCAATGAAAGAACTACATAAGAAAGGGTGGCCTATGTGTGGAGGGACATGGGAAATTTTAACAGCAAATCCCAGGCTGCTATATGCAGAGGAAAACTGAGAATAATACAACAAATATATGACAAAATTCAATGACGTTTGTTAGATGGTGATTTATTTTTCAATAAAAGGAATGGGATAGATTTTTAAAAAACGTTCCTTTTTCCAAAAAGTGGGAGATTTTCCATTCTTATTTTTTAAAGTTTAGTAATGTGCAAGAAAGCATAATCAGAGAGGAAAGAAAAGAAAAAGACAAACAGAAAGAAAGAAAAGCAGAAAAAGATAAAAACTGATCTATTAGTTTATTAGTCTATCTATACAGAAGTATTGTTTGAGGGAGAAGCAAGAGAGTCCAGGGAGAAGGATCAGAGTTATTTAACAATGCAGAAAAATTTCGAGAATATTTTAACAGAGTGGATACAGAACAAAGACATGTTTTCACAGAAAAAGGAAAGCACTTGTTTTTGTGATTTGAATATTAAGAACACAGATGAGTGCTACTGGTAAAGTTAGAGAAATAGAAGGTGGCATTTCACTAAGTAAAGAAAGAATACAGAATTGCAAATAAAATTGACCTGCAATTCTCTACAATAGCTTTACTATGTTGTCTTTACAGGTCCTATCAACACAGAAACCCTAGGGAGCATCACCATTGATACCCAACCAGGATTAAAGGAGAAAATCTATAGGACCAAGTTAACCTTGGCTAAATGTCTTTCCTAGTTCATTGCAAAGCATGATTCATAGATAATGCTTGAAATTCACTGAGTCCTGTATTAGATATTTATAGTTTAACTTAAGCTAAAGTATACAAAAATTTGCATAGACATTTCACTTTGTAGTTGACTGACATGAATACCATTGTTGTCATGGTGAAATATTGAAGGAAAGAATTCTTATTGATTTAGTTTCATGTGTACATATGAATTCAGTGAATGTTACTTGACAATAATAATGCAAATTTGATAAGAGATGCTCAAGTGAGACTCTTCCAAAATAGAAATTTGGAGTGGGTAATAGCTATATTAGAATGCTGTATATTACCACCATGCCATGTTGACAATTGATGCAGTTAAAATGGGCAAGTTGCTTATATCTATATTTTTAAGTATTTATATAACATCTACTTTACCCATTATCTTTATAAAACCAAGGAAGATTAAAGATAATAAGAAATTTTATTGCATCTCTGTATCATTGATCAAGAGTGCTAGTTATAATCAGTTTTTTATTTGTGAAAGATCTAGAGTACCAACATATAAATTAGGAATACAGATTTTGTCTAATAAAAAAATAAGCTAGTGTTGGGGTCAATGTTTAATAAACCCACTAATATTGATGACCTTCAAAACTCTTCTAACTCTAACTTTACCTCCTTTACACATGCCCTTCAGGTGACCAGACATCATTGATACAAAAATGTTATCATCATGAATATCATAGGATTTAGAATTGGATAAGATTTTAGAGATCTATTCTAGTGGTTTGCAATTTGTGTTTCCCAGAGATTGGTTCTTTCTCTACCTTGCTTCTCAGTTGAGTTTTCTTTCACTTAGAAACAATAAAAAAATTAAAAATTAAAAAAATTAAAAAGAAGAAGAAGTGGAAGGCCTACTTTCCCCTTAGCTTCCAAACAAGTAAGAATACTTTTGGTCCTATATGGTTTTTGTATAACAAATTACTGAGTGAGATATTTGATAAAATGTTTTCTAAAAATTCTTTGGAATACTACTAATTTATTCCACATTTCATCTTCTTTAAGAATATACTTTGAACATGGGAATCATGGTAAGTATATCTTTTATTTTCTATGTTCTCATGCTTTGACGGCTGGGATTTTTAATTGATTCTGGAACTGACTGCCCTTCCCAGGGTTATCCATTTTTTTTTTCAGATTTTGTGCAATATGCCCTGGGAGCATGCTTTTCAAAGCAAACAACCAAACCAGAGCCCATAGCCCAACATCTCTTCTGTCAGGCTCTTACACTTGGGGCCACTATCCACTTACCTAATCACTCCAGGGACTAGGATGTGTCAATAGGTATAGCCCCTCTGCCCCATAGCCTACTTACTTTATTCAAACTAGTTATTTCTAAATCAGCTCATCCTGACTCTTCTATTTCTTCCTGCAAAAATTACAATAAAGCTTTTAGTCTCCTGGCTTCCTCTAACTCCAAATTGATCCTGGTGTTTTCCTGTATGACTGTCCTGCAAGCGGTGCTATAAGCTGCTGTTTCTTGTGAACTACCAGTCAAGTTCTGAAATGTTCAATCAAGACGGTCATAGCACATCTAAGCACATCTGGTTAAAGTGAACTCTGGATATATAAATCGTAAAACTAGAATTAAATATTTTTGAATTCTGGTTCTTTGGATTTTGAAATATGTGACATTGAACAAATTATTAAATCAAGGAGGCTGTTTATTTGACTTTGTATAGTAAAGAATAATATTTAACTCAAATGATTGCATATTAAATTTATTTATATGCTTATAATAATGCATGCCACAAGTTAAATTTTCACTAAACTTGAGCTATTATAAAATATAACAAGACTAGCAGGACACGGTGGTGTACACCTCTAATCCCAGTACTTTGAGAGGCTGAGACAGAAGAATTATGGGTTCAAAGCCAGCCTCAGCCAAGGCAAGGTGCTAAGCAACTCAGTGAGATCCTGTCTCTACATAAAACACAAAATAGGTCTGTGGATGTATCTCAGTGGTCGAGTGCCCCTTAATTCAATCCCTGGTACCAAAAAAAAAAAAAAACAGAATATATATATATATATATATATATATATAAAACAAGACTAGTTAGATAACTACAATTTGTAAGTCTCCAAATTCTTAGAGTAATTTAACATATAAAAATTATACTCAAGAATGGGAATTTTTATTTCATCACCATCCACTCTATGTACCTATCTTATATGTATCTAATTAATTTATTATTTCTCAGGTAGTGAATATTTTTACTTATTTATTTTATAAAGATAACATTATCCCATTAAATGTGATCTAAGCATCTCAGCCATCTGACTCTTTGGTAAATGACTAGAAAAGTCAAGAGTTTAAGTAACTCTTGTAACTAATGTAGCACATTCTTAGGTAAAGTTTTCCCTATCATTTCTCAGAGATTGATATTCAGAGATGAAATGCTTTATTCTCTGCTCACAGTATGAGTATTCCTTAAACAACTGCAACCCACCGTTCACCCAAGGACTCACCAGACTTGTGTCCTCTTAACTATTTCTTGCAAATGAAGTACTGAGCTCACCTAAGCTAGTCTAAGCTCTCTCTCATAAGTATGCACTACAGTTTTCATACAGTGAAAGAAGGGAAAATTTGTAGAAACATGAGAAGCAAAGATCAAAGACCAGCAGAAAGCAGCAAAGAGAGAGAAAAAGTACACTGTAGATTTTTTTCCTTTAAAGGATTCTTGTCAAAACCCTCAAATAAAATACCTGCAGGGTAATTTGTGTGGCTTAAAGTTTGCTCTGGGCTCTGGACCTGGAACATTCTTTACTGAAGGGTTTGGATTTGCCAAAAGATGCCAAGCTTAATAAATTTATCAGCAAATTTATTACTAACCTTGACGGGATCAGAGCATCATCCATGCAAAAGTGAATTTGGTGAAAATCTTACAATTATGATTTGAGTGGCTACAAAAGTCTCCAAAATCACACCATCTGAGGTGAAACTTTAATCAAATTTGTTTTGGGAAAATTTTTTTCTGAAAAGCTCCCTCTCTAAAATAGTAATAAGACTTATGATGATGATGATAATAATAATAATAAATAAAAATTATAAGAATTATTATTACTATAATTTGTTACTATAGCAAAATAAATTATTGTAAAAATGATAGTAAATATTTTTGAATCGTTCTAATACATGGTTCTCAAATCTTTGCAAAATACTTTTTACTTTATTTAACATGAGAATAGGAAGGCATCTATATAAAAATAATAAAAAATTAAAAATTATGAATCTAGGTAAGGAGACAAAATAGTTTTTTAAAAAAAGAATGTAAACAACACCTAATAAAATATTTACTTTTTTCTCAAATATTGCCCAAGATTGGTTTTCTTATGAATAATTTTAAACAAAACTCAGAAGAATAATTTTTAAAAAGTTTTTTTAGTTGTTGATGGATCTTTATTTTATTCATTTGTTATTTATATGTGGTGCCAAGGATCAAACTCAGTGCCTCATGCATGCTAGCAAGCGCTTCACCACTAAGCCACAGCCCCAGCCCTCAGAAGAATAATTTTAACAAAAAGAAAGAATCTCACTCTTAGACATGCTTTTAGGTCAATATGTAATTTATCCACTCTGCATGCTAATCCACATGGGGGTGAACAGAAACTATAAATATAACCAGAAGATTAAACCTATGTGAAAACTAAAATGCAGGTATTTGGTTATTAATATAATCTAAGCAAGGGATAGGTATATGACAACCATAAAAATCCTTTCACTTTTGATGGACCTGAAAAGATGTATTCCAAAAGAGGAAAAATAAATTTGCTTTGACTTAATTTACTTTGTGTGATTCCAAGATTCCAGAAAATTTAAAAAAAAAAAAACCTACCAGTTTATCATTTTGATAGAAAAATACTTTTTTTGTAATTTTGATTTTAATGACTCTGATTATTGATATTTGTTTTTCTTTGGACTTGATATACAGCTCAGCCTTGTAGAAAAAACAGATAACCTACTTGAAACTCAAATAACATAATTGGCAAATGATTTTAATATACATTTCTCCAAAGAATATTAATAATTGTCTAATAATCATATGAAAATATAATCAACATGCCTTTTTCTTTTTTAAATCAGAACCAAAATGGAGTGCTACTTTACATTTAATAATATATGTACTTCTCAAAAGCTTACCTGAGCTGAGAGAGGGGAGAGTTAAGCCAGGTTTCTAAGGAACTGATTGAAACAAGACCAAAACGAAAGAGTTAAGCTTTGAATTGGATACTGTGAGGGCTTAAGTAAAAGGCTAAAATGGGGGAAAGTATAGACTCCCCTGCTCTTTATGCCTCATAAATATTGCACCAAACAAAGGTCAGGTGAATCAGTACTTATCTGGAAATCACTCACAATTGAGGGAGCCAGCAGCCTTATGGAATCTGAGGCAAGGTAGAGGTAGGAGTAGAAAAGTAATAGGTATAGTGTCAGAGTGGTGGGGAAATATTTTCAAAGCTTCTCAGTTTTTTTCCACAATAGAGGTCACAATCTCTACCTGAGGTCTCAGATGGAAAAAAAAAAGCTAGAGATGAAGATGCTGAGGCTAGGTATATAAATATGTGATCAAGGATGAACAGTCAAAGAAAGCTTAGTCTTTTTGACTCTCTCTAGGTACCATAATGCACTGAGCATGCCCAAGTATGGTTTTGGGTAGGTTTCCCACTTGGTGTCTGTCAAATAAAGTTTTGTAATTGCCTGTGGTCATAACTGAAAAGGAAGGTTCCTACTGGTTTTTCACCTCGAGCTTGATTACTCATCTGTAGTAAAAAAAAAAAAAAAAAAATGGAATGAAATGTAATGAGTATGGGTGAGAATGTGGAAAATTATGATATCTTGTGTATTGCTGTTATGGACTGCAAATGCTGTTGTCACTTGAGGAAGTAATTGTACAGTTCCTCAAAATATTAAGCATAGAATATTTGTAAAACTTAGGTAAAAAATTAAAACACACATCTATATAGAACTTTTTACAAAACATGTTCACAGTAACATTAATAAATAACCATAAAATGAGACAGCATTTGACCATATTAAGGAATAAATTAATGATAAATGGTACATCAAGATGAATCCTGAAAACAGTATGTTTAGTGAAAAAAGCATATTATATAATTCAGTGTATATGAAAAGTTTGCAATAAAAAACTTAGAGACAAAAAACAAATTATTGGATTCTAGGGGTTGAATCTGCTAACAGTTGAAGAATTTAGTTTTGGCATGTTGAAATTGTGCTAAAATTAGATGGTGGAGGTGATTGAAGAATTCTGTGAAAATACAAAAAACTACTGAAATATGTGCTTTTAGAGTGAATTTTATGATATATCAATGAGCTGCTATAAATATAAATTATACCTAATATGAATAATGTATCACTGGATACATGCAAATAATATTGAATTGAATTTGAAGTCTTTTAGATTGTTATCCATATGTCAGGGAATTGCTGGTTACCAATGGTGCAAGGATGAATTTTAAATGATTTCCTTTGATGTGTTCATAATGACATATGATAGGGACAAATGAACTTCTTTACTAACTATGTTATAGAATATGAACTAAGTTGAGAATAACTAGAACTAGTTCAAGTGAAGGTCAAATCAGAGATAAGCACAAAGAGAAGATGACTTTTTTTAAAATCTGGGACTTACAAGTTAGTTGGAGTTTTATAAAATTATGAACATGAGAGTGATGTGGTGATAGCACTATCAGTAAAGACTATATGGAACACATACAGAAAAATATAAAGTAAGCTGGAATTACACATGCATGTTAAGATGCTATTGAACCTGTGCTAGAAAGGAACAGAATAGATGTTTTGGTGAAGACTGAATTATTCCTTTGGAGAAGGTGGAATTTTATAAAAACAAAAACTATATCATCTTGTATATTTTCTGTTTGCTAAGAATGGAAAAGTTTTTCATTTTTATTATAGAGTTCAGGGAATTCTCTGACACTAAAGATGCATAAAAGTCATTCATAGAGAAAGAAGAGGATTTTTGTTTTCCAAATTGCTCTTTAAACATGCTGGATATCTGGACCTTGATGTGGAGAGAACACCATTTGTCTTAGTTATCAGCTCTCAATCCCTGGGGTCAGCAGGCACTCTGGTCCCTGTGGCTGCTGCTCACCCTATAAAGAGCTTCTTCCCAAACTATACTTCAAAAATACACACTTAATTAGATTTTTCAAGACAAATTAATGCTGAGTATAAGCTTTATTCTTGATATGGTCAGAAGAATTAGAAAGTTTTGATAAAGCAACTAATGAGAAAATTAGACTAATAAGCACAATAAAAAATGACAGAAGTACTATTAGTATGCTTAGAAGAGAAAGCTGATATAATCTGAAACAATGCTGAAGTTGGGCTGGGAAAATTTGATGTGAGGTGAGCCCAAAGTGGCAAAGATGAACCTGTGCAGAATCTCAGAGATCAAAGGGAACATAGTGGGTTTCCTTGAAGATTCATGGCATCAGTTATAAGCTTTAACTTTGTACTTCTAAGAGAAGAACCTGAAGGAATAGACTGTAGAATTTTCCTTTTAGAGATGACGCCCTGGCTAAACAATGTGGAATGGGGCAGACAGGTGCAAAATTGTAGGCAAGGAGAGTAATTATTAGGTGTTTAAAGGGATCCAACATAACCAATACATACAAGAGAAATTTTTAAAAATGGAAAAAGAAATGGGGAATAATTTTATGCAGTTATAGGAGGGTAGGAGTTATGAGAAGGGTGGGTTTTCTGGCTTAGGCAACTGGCAGAATGACGTTATTCACTGAACTAGACGAGGTGACCATGAAGCCTTCAGGGGAAGATGAACTGGATCCTTGGATTTCTATTAGATGCCCAGAAGACATTACCTAGTACAGAGTTAGACACATAGGTAGGAAGGCCTAAGTTAGTTAAGCATATGTAGAAATCAACCTCATGAGAATCAATTATAAAAATACTGGAGATGAGCAACTGTCCTCAGGGGAGAATAGAAGAAGAATGCTTAGTAAGGAGCATAACCAACCAAGAAAACAAACAGTAGACTACTGTGTAACAACAGGTAATAAAAGAAGAGGAATGAAGGAAAAAAGTCATCAACATTATTACATGCTATTGGAAAAAAATAAGGTGTTTAGTTCATATTTGATTTATATTATGATGTTATTTGACATTGATTTGTGGAAGTATTGTAAATGATCAGATTTTTTTTTATAATGTCTCCTTGTGTGACTACTTATGAAACCCACTTTTGTTATATGATTAAAGAGTGTGATCTACTCTGAAGTTACTCTTTCTCATAAGTATGATGTGGTGAGATACCTTGAGACTATAAATACAACACACCTAATATGCCTTCAATTGTGTTATCCTAGAAACTGCCTATGTCTATTTTCTGAATTAATCATTACTATGAAAGTTGCAATGTAGTAATTTTCCAATTCCATAAGTTTTTCTTAATCATCACAGTATTGTAAAACAGAACTTTCCTCCCTCTTTCCTTTCTTCTTCCTTTTTACTCGCCCACCTCCCTCCCTCTCTTCCTTTCTTCTTCCTTTTTTCATTTCCTCCACCATTCTTCTTTAAAAGTTCACAGTAGCTGCTTCTTTCTTTGACCTAAAACCCATTATTCTTCAAGGTATTTTCTTAACATTTTAGCTCATAAAATGATCCAGATTTATCTCTTATTTCCCTCCACTCATTTCGGTTTCTTTCAGTGGAAATGAGAACAGTATACAGAAATCTAAATCTAGACATCAGTGTGCTCCTTGCCCTTGGAAAGTCACTACACCCATTTTCCTAACTGTAGAGAACTAGGAAATATGTGTACACACACACACACACACACACACACATATTTAAATCCATACATCTACACATATTTATAAGTATTTACATCTGAATTGATAAGAACTTATGTTAACAGGTATGGATTTAAATCAAAGCCTCAAATCCTATTTCAATATTCCAGGCTCATTTTGAGTGTGCCCTTTTCCATACATATATCTCTCCATTTCAGTATTGAGAAACTTGGCTCCCATTATCCACAGCTTCCCAACCCTTACTAGCATGGTCCTCAGTTATGCCAAGATCTCTCTCCATCTTGCTGGGTCCTGTCTTCCTTGTGTGGGCTCCTTTGATGGCGGTTTAATAGGAAAGAAGAGAAGCAGGAGGGAGATGGTTTTATACTTTTTGTGACTTTGTATAAAGCACACCTAACTTTCTACTAACAGTTTTTTGAGAGCAACTTTTTATCGAGAGTACCTATTAAATCATATACGTCAATGTGTCTCCTCGCAATGTCAACCACAATATCTTAACCAAAATTTGGAAATGACAACCTCAGGGCTTAATCATTTTAGTACATGTGTTTATTCTAGTTTGCAGTATATTTTTAATGAATGTATTTCCAAATTTTATTTTAATCGAAGTTTTAGATATAAGTTTCAATTTCCAACTTCTTTCAAAAAAACAAATTATGGCACCACTGGACATGTATTACTGCATAAGGAACAAACAAAATAAACAAAAAACACACACAAAAAAACAAAAACAAATCAGAGTTTCCTAGTGTCTTTAGAAGAGATATTTAGTTCAGCACATACAGATCTCCCATCTCATTTTAGCTCATTGACTTTATCTGCCTGGAACTTGAGGGAGTTTGAGGTTAGACCCTGACCAATAGGAAGCTCTTGGTGAATATGCTAGTTAATTGATTACTCAAGGTCAAGTTTAGAGTCCCAAATCAACTGAATCCATCTTCTCTAATAAAGCTCTGACAATTTTTCTTTTCTGTTTATTCCTTTACATCTCCTACCTTAGTCTAAATTCAGAAACCTGGTCACTGCCATCCATGAATTATAGTAATTTCAGCAGAGAATATTGCTTGCAATCCTCTAGAAGAGGAAAATAGTATGCCAGAACCATTAGTTTCAGGGGAATAAAAATTGCTCATTCATAATTTTGTGTGTGTGGTCTATGAGCTGTAAAGACCACTTAAGGTCACTGCTTCATACAGTATTAGGTAAACATTTAAGAGGTAAATACTTTTATCCATCTTTGCTTCCAGCAAAGAAGTAGACCATGAAAACTCTAGAGGGCTGGCTTGATATATGTTTCCCTTCAATTATTTTCCTTGAGCTGAGTATTCAGTAATGCTCTGCATAGATGAAGGTAACTAGACCATGTTCAGTGTGAGGGAAGGAAAGTAGATGTACCTGTTAAACATGTTTGTGCATATAATATATGCATATAATAAATGTATCTATCTATAAATGGGAGTGAGAGAAAGAAAGGAGGCAGAATTAAAGAGAGAATATCATACTCTGTTCATGAGAAAGACAAACAGCTTTTATCCACAGGAAAATAAATATCTGTTAATTTGTGAATTGATAAAAAGTTTGAGCCTCAGCAATGGTGAGATGCTAAGCAACTCAGTGAGACCCTGTCTCTATATACAACATAAAAAATAGGACTGAGGATGTGGTTCAGTGGTCAAGTACCCCTGAGTTCAATCCCTGGTACCAAAAAAAAAATGTTTAGACTAAGAACTGAGGAATTAAAGACAGTTTTTGCATTAATATTTGATGGCTAACATTGGTGGTTATATACCATCTAACAATGCTCATAGTTATTTCTCTGCTAATTGTAGGTAAATATCACATTTTCCCTTATGTTTGTCCCTCTATTAAAGTTTTGTTATATCAATTGATAGGTTGTCAACTTGATATGTGTCAGCTGATGGCAAGTCTAACTTGAAAAATGAAAATGACTCTTTGATGATAAGACTGAACATGTTTTATGTGTGCATTTTATTAAATTATCCCTGTGAATTATTTGCTCATGTCACTGAGGTGTTACTGATTTGTTTGGTCCAATTATGTATTAAGATGATCAAACCTTTGTATTACTTGGTATATTTTTTTCTATAGCTCCCTCTTATCTATGATTTTATTTAAAATTCTTACATTTATAAATTTTCATTTTAGGTAATCAAAACTGCTAATTGTATTCATTTTGATTTCTTATGGTTTGTATACTCCCTTCCTCCTGAATGGAGAACACTAAAAATATAATTATACCAAGTAGCTGGTAGTTGCTAGAAACCAAAAGAGTTCTTGGCTCTACAAAGGTGACAGTTCTACTACTTCTTTAAAGAGGCTCTGGTTAGTTTGATGAAGACAGATATAAGACCAACTAACTTCATTTTCCCTCTTTTTCTCTATCTTTTGCCATCTATGCGCAAAGAACTTAAATACTAGAGGTTTTGCTATTCATTATGAATAATATTTGTAAACAATATTTCTTTGCATCATTCAAACTCAAATGATGCTTCAAACTTTACATTAATGAGGAAACTTTTTAAAAACTATTTACTAAGCAGAGTTGAAGTCTAAGAAGAGCAAAATCTTAAGCCTCATTTCCTACTCAGACACATAGACACAGACACATACATCCATACCCTGTGTCTTCAAACTGCCAGAGAAGTGTTGAAGGTGAAAAGGGGGAAAACAGGGACACATCTATGCCCATGAATGAAATTAAAGGCTTTACTTTTCCTAAGAGAGAGTGATTTAAGGGCTAATCAGCACCATGGTCCTTGCACATTATCTAAGAAAGTAGAAATTACTGGCTACTGAATCTGTGCTTGGAAGCTCCAGGGGGAATCTCTGCAGGCCCTCTGATAACTTTTTATGCCATGCTTGAATATTCCTCCCCATGTAATTGGGTTTGTTTGCTATATATAAAAAGCAGCCTCTGGCTAATCGTCTGATTCTTTCTGTACGTGTTTGATTAGGACAGTTTACTTGGGCAGATGAAGCTTTGTGTGTGCAGTTTTCCTCTACTCTACTGGCAAGGACTTGAACTGCTCTATTTACTTTGCACAGTCCCATTAAATTATTCAATGGTATTCACATTCATATGTCTTTAGAACATTGGCTCCAAATGAGTCATATTCAAAGAAAGGCTTTATTTTTAGGCCATTGGAATCAGAAACAGTATCACAGGGAAAATGATTCTAAAAGTAGATTTTAGTTCATTCATGTGGGGAACAACAGACTCTTCCCCAAGTTGTGTGTATTGATTGCTGTTTGCTAGCAAGGCAGCCTGTTCTGTGGAATAAAAGGCTATCTTGTACTTTCACTGAGGCTGAAGATGAGGGGAAGAGAAGTACATGAGGGGCAAAGATATCTGAATGCCATCAGAGGTTTTACCTTTTCGGAATGGCTATGTGAAATTGTCATTGTAAACTCTGTTCTTCCCCAGGACCACACTGAGGGTTCAGAATGAGAATCTGATATACATTGTACTTGTTCATAAATACTGTTACAGGGAAGAGCCATAAGTTATGAAGAGAGACACTATAGATATAGAATTTAATTAAGAAATGTAATCAAACACACACATACACATACACACGCACATATACACACATGGCTGACATGATTACAACAGCTGCTGTAGAACCAGCAAATCTGTCTGTTGCTTTTCTCAGTGTTGTCATTCTCCTGATTTCATATGTGTCATCAACTTCTTTGAGAGAAATGAACATGGAAGATGGTCTCACTCAGGAGGTCCCAGGATGGTCTTCACCTTTTTGAGTCCAAAGTAATTAGGCTACTCTGTCAATCTATGAAAATCCTGTACTCCACATGGTCAATAGACGGCCCTAAGCCACACGTTTTCTGTTTTCACAAGTAAATAAAGCAATAGCAAAACAAAACAAACAAATAAAGTAAAAATATATATGTATATACAGATATATGCATACATACATAGTCAATCACAACATTTAGAACCTCTACCAACTTCAAGAAAGTGAGGAAGATAAATTTTTGGATCTTTTTTTCCCCATCACCTTGCATTCCCTTCCTCTCCAGTTGCTATCTCTGTCCCCAAAGACTTTACTTCAAGGACTGTTCACCATCCATTGCCTTCCTCTATTCCAGTTAATTATTTAATTTCTATTTCTATTTTAGAAAAGTATCAAGGAATGGTGTGTCAGAATATCATCGCTTTCCTAGACTTAGTGACAGGAAATCAATTGTTTTGTCCTTTGACCTAAACTCATCTTCACTCAGTAGATGTAACTATACTAGCAGTAAAAAGGGTGAATATCTGGAAGTGGGGAAGCTATAATATAATAAAAAATAAACTAGTTGTTGTATTCAAAAGTGCTAAATTCTTAATTATAGGTGAATTACTTGTAAGATCATGGTTGATCATTTGATTTTTATGAATGTTTATTTTCCTTTTTAGGAAACAGTCTATCATTTCTTTAGGATGAATGCATTATATCAATAAAATTACTTTTTAAAATGCAAGATGTTTGGCTCAAGTTCTAAAACTAAATTCTCATGTGCTCATGGCTATTGCTACCAGAGGTGACAGATAATCGGAAGGTAGCCCATGTTGAAGGATCTCAGTAGAGTGGGAATGGGAGTATTCTACTCTAGGAAAGTGTTGGGCAAATATTGAGGTATGAGTAAAAGGTTAGAGTTTAAGTTGGTGACTGTTAAAAGCAAAGAAATCTATGCTTGAGATAAATAAAGGATAAATTTCCCCAAATACATGCATTGTTTAAGACAAACAGCAAGAGCTCCTTGAACTGACACAAACAGATCTGACCATAACCGCTTGCCCAAGAGTAACTGAGACCCTTATTTAAACACATTCACAAGCTAAAAGATACACTCAGGAGGGAGATTTAACACAATCTTGGACACATTTTTGATAATGTACAGATTGAGGCAAACACAATGAGAGATTATAACAGTTTATACATATACTAATTTCATTCTAATTTTTAGCCCCCAAACATATATGTATATATGCTTTCTATACTTTGATTTCCTCATATCTGTATCTTTGAGGTAGCCTCATTGCTATATGAATCAATGTAATAAATAATTCTTACTAACCCTCTGTTTGTTAGCAATGTTTGATTTCTATCATGAAGAAACTAAAGGACTCACTGAGCCAGTAAGAGTATCATGAAAATGGTTGAATAATAGATCACAAACTAAGGCAATATTAGGAGCTAATGTGTGATAAACAAAACAATAGAAACATCATAAAAGTAGAAGTGAAATAAGAATACTGATTATTAGTATTCTTATTAAAATTTAGTTTTAGAACTTGAGCCAAACATCTATTTCCTAGTAGTTATTTAAAAACAACATTTTCTTTTATACAAGCACATATGATTTTAGTATAGGAGGTGAAATAAAAATGTTTTTAACACTTTATCATTTTAATTGAAGAAATTGCCAATACTGAAAAACCCAAACTGAGATGGGGGAAGCAATATCAAAGCCATCAGACTTTCTAACTTCAAATAAAAAATAATTAAATAATGAATCCAGCCCAGCTCAAAGACATGAAAATTGTACTTGAATTTTCTAAATAATTGTTCTGATTATGAGTGTCCAAGTAAAGTACAGAGGTAGGAAGAACGATACCATATTTCTTTTGCACGTGAATTCTATTTCAAATGCACCATTTCACATTTACCCACTTTCATTTAAACCAACAAAGGTTTCAAACAGATACAAAAACAGCTAATGAAATAATATCATATAATGTGGCCAAAATTTAAAAGGACACTGAACAAATATATATACAAAGGAAACTGAACAGATACACCCAATCTTGAGGGAAAAAAAATCAAGTGATAGAACTTCCATGTTATTTTTCAACACTAACCTCATTTCTCTTTCCTTAAGTGTGTAGAAAATTAAACAGTCAGTGGATTTCTTAAACAGAAGGATTGCAGTTTGCAAAGCTGAGCAGTTCATTGTATATCAAAAAGTCAATTTCTCTGAAGAAGAAAGATATCCTCTGTAATTGTGGTATCATACAAATACAAATATGAGCCACTCAACATTTTGATCAATGAAGAGGAGTATATAAAATGGTGGGCCCATGGATTATAATGGATCTTAAAGATTCCTAGTGCTTAGTGACATAGTAGCCATTGTAAAGTCCTAGCAAAACTCATGTGTATTGATAGAGGTATAAACAAACCTACTCCATATCCAGTGTTATGAAAGTATAGTACATATAATTATGTATAGCATATAATATTTTAAAAAAGAAAAAGATGGAATGCAGATAATAACTATTTTGTACAGCCGTGCAATGTTTTAGCTCAGTATTATTACAATAGTTAAAAGTTAAAAAATTAAAAATGTTTAAAGTAAAAAAAATTATAGCAAGTTAAGGTTAATGTATTATTGAAGAAAGAAAAATACACACATTTTTAAAACTTAGTGGTGCTTAAGTGTACAGTGTTTATAAAACTCACAGTAGTGTGATGTCCTAGGTCCTCACATTGACTCACCATTTCTGACTAACCTAGAGCAACTTCCAGTCCTACATTCTTCATTCATGTTAAAATGTCCTTTAGAGCTGTACTATTTTTATATTTTATATCATATTTTCCTTCACTCTTTATATATTTAGATATTTTGATATACAAAGAGTTTTTATTATGTTATATAGTGAGTGGCTTTTCAATAAAATAATTTTTTGTACAGGTTTGTAGTCTAGGATCAATAAGCTATACCATATAGTGTAGTTCTATGTAGGTTTTATCATCTAGGTTTATGAAAAGTACACTCTTCATATGCATAACACCAAATTCCCACGATACTGTTTTCAGAATGTGGCCCTTAATCCATGCATGACCGAATTTGGTCTTCCTCTAGTTTCCTGATACATAATTCCTAAAATTCTTCATATTTCAGACTAATGAGAATGGGCTTTGTATGTTAATAAGCTGACGAGTATAGGAGGGACTAATTAGCCTCAGAATGGGGATTAGTGTCCACGGGAAGCAAACATGTGATTAGAAAGTTGGAATTTTTAGTCTTTCTCAACCAACTCCCCAGAAATGAGAGGGGCTAAAGGATAAGTTGTTACCAGTGGCCAATGATTTAATTAATAGAGTTACATAATGAAACTGCAATAAAACCCAAAGGACTGAGTTCTGAGGGTTTCTAGATAGCTGAACATATGAAGTTTTCTGGATAGTAGTATTCTCAGAGAGAGCAAGGAAAGTTTGAGAGCCCTCTCTTACACCTTATCTTAACTATTTATTATATCTGAATGTTAATTTATGTTATTATTAGCTTTTCTTTATCACTATAACCAACATACCTGACTAGAACAACTTAGAGGACAGAAAGTTTATTTGGGACTCAAGGGTTAGAAGGTCTCAGTCCATAGGTGGCCAACTCCATTGCTTTGGACTCAAAGAAAGGTAGCTAGTAGAGAAAAGCTGCTCAGCTTATGGCAGGGTCATGAAGCAGAGAGCAAGAGAAATAGAAGGGGCTTTAGGAAGAACAACCCTTCCAGGGAATACCCTGTGACCCACCTCACCTAGCCATGCCCCGCCAGCCTATAGTTACCACCCAGTTATTCTATTTAAACTAGGAAGAATTGATTACTTTACAGCTGTCATAAATCTGGCCATTTCATTTCTGAATATTCCTGTATTAACAGGAGCATTTGGGGAACACCTCACATCCATACCATAACAATCTATATGGTTTATAATGTCCTTTATAATAAATGAACACATATAAGTCAAGTTGACATTCAGCATGGGCTCTTTGTCCAACACATATGGAAAGCAATACTATTGTACTTGAGTTTTTGCAAAAAGTAAAATTTTATTGAACAGTTAACTGGCAAGGAGCTCAGGAGTTATAAAAAGGAAACTCAAATCTGCCTCCTCACTTGGTTGTTAACAGAGGAATTTATATGAAGGGCAGAGATGTTGCACATAGATTGGATGGTGAGAGGTGCAAGTTTTGGAGATTCTTTTGGGCAAATGCAAATAATCATCATGTTTCTTCATAGGTCATGTATTTCTTCTTTGTGGAGATTATCACAAAGATAATCCATAGGGGATTTTGAGCTAATGAAATCAAAATGTCATTGGCCAGATGAGCTGGTTTCCATGTTTTCATTTTTGAGAAACTAGTTCCAAAGGGTACTTTAATGGAATTTAGAGGCTTTTCCTGAAAAACAAAGAAACAAAAAACTTAACTTTGTTATTTGAAAAATTATGTCTGGAGGTATCCAGGTATTAGTTCATTTTAACGTATTTTCCTTGTTTCTGTGAGATGTTCCAGCAAATTAATGGCATCCAAGGAGTGAGTCATGTCCAGTTTGCCTAATAACAGGCTAGTCAGAGCACAAACTACAACATGGGTGTATGTCTGACATCTGAATCATGAGTAATGATGCGGGACAGTTTCCTTGATCCGTGGACCCTGATGATATCTTGAGGTGAAGAATGCCAAAAATGAAGTGAAATACAAGACATCTCTTTGGTCTGTGAGGGTAAAACTTCCACACATCTGGGTTCTCAAAAGTGCTCTGTGTTGTCAGAGTAGAGCAGGACACACCGAGTTTGTTGGCTTGTCTCAATATTTACAGTAATGCTCTTTCATCCTAATGCCAAGGATGTTGGAGTAGAGAAAAAATATGTTGACTCATTGATATCCTTTGCTTATTTGCAGAATAGAAAATAAGGACAGAGTAATGGGAAGCATGAATGAGAAGAATATGCATTATGTTGTTGAGGCAAAAATCATTCAGTTGTGATATAAAAATGACAAGGTAGATCTTTTTTATGCTTTCTTTTTCTTTCCTATAGTTACCACATTGCTCCCTTATCACCATCATTGATATTTTAAAAAGGTTTGGAAGAACATTAAAACTCATCTAGCATTTGAAGCCATAATGCTTTTGGACATAATTTTAAAAGTTTGCATAATGACGACTGTATTATCTAATATCAATTGACACTTTTTTCTTCACTCTTTATGCACTCAAAGAGCTCTGTACTCCACTTGGCTCTCACTACTTTTGGAATGCTTTCATTAAATATAGCAGCTGATATTCTCATATCCCATACCTTCACCAGGTAGTAAGTGAAAACCAGCCTATAGGCACTGAGCAAAAACTTCAATTTGGCCAGGTGCAGTGATGCACACCAATAATCCCAGTGGATCAAGAGGTTGAGGCAGGAGGATCAGAAGTTCAAAGTCAGCTTCAGCATCTTAGTGAGATTCTAGGTGAGGGTCCTGTCTGAAAATATAAAGTAAAAATGGGAGCTCTCCTGGGTTCAATCTCAAGTACAAAAAAAAATCAGTTTATAGCTACTAAGAACACCAGTTACAACCTGTGCGTGTAAGTGGTATCTGAATTGGGGAAAGGGGACAATTTTGGGGGACAGAATCTCAATTTATGGGATTTGATGATATCTCCAAATGAAGAATGTCAGAGGACACTCAGCTGGTGTCTACCAGAGAATCATCTGTAGGAATGTTTGTTGGTCTGTAGCAGAAACATTGTGGAGGAAGTGACAGGTCAAGTCAAATATAATTTATTATTCACCAAAAGCATTCTTAATTCAGCATATAGTAACTCAAAATCTGGTACAGTTAGGGTACTGCACTTTATAAAAGGAACATGAACTTTTTTGTCATGAAGAGCATAAAGTAATCAAATGAATTGAAAATTTAGTTTCAATAATTTACTTTCCAGTGTGATTGTATTTGTAATGGAGAAATGCAGAATGTTAGTTTTGGCTTAATTGAGAGTGATAGAGGTCGTCAGAGAAAGCTTTCCTTGAAAAGTAATGCCCAACTTGAGAATGAATTGATAAGGAGGACTAGCCTTAAAATATTGGGGTGGCAGAAGCTAACACAGAATGCAGAGATGAGCACAGAACTGGAAGGACTTCATGGCTGAATTACCAGGACAAAGTGAAAGTCTATCTGACATAACAGGAACCTGACAGGCAAGGGCAATGGGCAAAAGGTCAGTGATTATTGTAAGAGCCATAGGAAGTTTTCAAAGATTCATATGATAAGTATGTTTTCTGAGAAGTTAAGTGTCGGGAGTGAGGTATGAATTATGGGTCATTGAACTGCCCGAAACAGAGGCTGATACCTCCCTTGGGAGTCTCTTGGTGCAGTGGTGCCAAGAAAACCACAGGGTTTTCTGGTGATGCCCTGTTCCAAGGGAAATTCTATGGTTACCATGGAGCTTATCAGTTTATCAGTTTATCAATTCATGACCTAAGATTCAAATTCCAGCCCCTTGGGGATGGAGAATTGTGGGCACAAGGTGATGACTGTAATTGAGCTATTCAAACTTTTGACCTCAGTTCTGTTTTAGTACCTGTCTTGGGGCTGGGATTGTAGCTTAGTGGTAGAGCGCTTGCCTCACATGCGTGAGGCCCTGGGTTCGATCCTCAGCACCACGTACAAAGCAATAAAATAAAGACATTGTGTCCATCTACAACTAAAAAAATATTTAAAAATAAATAAATAAAAAATAAAGTACCTGTCTCACAATGAATCCCTTTGGTGTAAAAACCTATATAATAGATGTGTGGAGCCTGCTTGTTGTCAGTATCTCTCCTACCAGGAGGCAGGTTGAACCCCGAGGTCCAACTTTTCTCTATTTTTGTGTTTGTTCATCTTTTTTGCAATCCCCTCATCAGCCTGTTTTGGGAAACTGAGTAAACATCATGCCAGTTGCAGTAGTTAAGTCTACCCTTAAATTTTGAAATTATGGTAGAGGGAAGTATTACTAGAGGTCAGAAAATCTGTTAGATGATAGACAATGGGCAAGAGTTAATGCTTTCATGGTAGTATTACATAACTGCCAGAGGGGGGAGAATATATTCTAGATGAATGGAATAGATAGAGAATAGGGACTAATTAAAATGGAAAAAGAAGAGAAAGATATTAAGAATATCAATTACATATCTGCCCAATTATGTTCATTGTAGAGTCATGTACTGAGATACCAGAATACTGAACCAACTTAAAGGTAGACAATGACTTAGTTTCAAACATTCTTATTAAAGTTACTGAGACTTTAGGGTTTTTTGATATTGCTTTACCAATTGATCTGTCCTCCCTTTGTTAAGAATGTTGTTATTTCCCAAATTTTATTATTGTACTCAATTTCTCATACAACTTCCATTTCACTAACCATGCTGCTTTCTAATTATTTGGATTCATAGCTGTCCTTCCTTTCACATGCTTGCATTTTGGAATTCTCCAAAATGCTAGATCCTAGGAATATGTAAATGATAAAAAATAAACGAATGTTCTCATACAAGAGAAAGCAAGCATTCTGTTGCAGGATACTGGTATTATAAAAATATACTTCTGTAAATTGCAGGTATTCAAGTTTGGTAAGTGCCAATACAGAAAATTATTTAGCCTTTAGACATCACACTATTTGAAATTTAACCTGGTCCATATAAAGATGGATGCTTTCCATGAAAACAAACAAACAAACAAAGAAACTTTGAAATTAAAACTACAGGGCTCGAAAAACAGGTCTTTTTCCCAGTTCTTATGGAGCTCAGAACCACAGCACAGACTCAGAAAGCCCTTTACCTGGGAGTTACATACCTAAACCCTCAAACTACAGGTCTTATTTCTCATTATTGAGTATTGACCAAGTAGATTCACAGAATGTAGAGTGAAATTCTTGTATCAATGTTTTATTAATAAGTATTTGATAAGTAAAATTGGAAATAGGAAATGAGAGAAAGAAGGTGAGGGAGAAAAAAGGAAAGAAGAAAGGAAAAAAAGGATGGAAGAAAAGAAAGGGATCTTGTGAGGAAGAGAGGGAGAGAAGGAAAGGAAGGAAAAAAGAAAGCCAAGATGAACTAGTAAGACAATAAATGTGCATCCAACAATATTATCTATTACATTAGATGTAAATGGCTAAAACATTACAATGAAGAGGTATAGCTTGTTAGATCTGATGAAAAAGCAACGTCTTAATATGTACTATTAAAAGAGGTATATTTTAAATTAAAAACACAGAGACAGACAACATGAGAATGGAATAAAGTTATATTATGGAAATAGTAACCATAGGAAATCTGGAAAGTCTAGTAAGTCAACATAACAGGAAATTATTTCATATCAGAAAATATGATATTCTCCAACTTCATCCATTTACCAGCAAATGCCATAATTTTATTGTCATTTAATGCTGAGTAATATCCCATTGTGTATATATACCACAATTTCTTTATCCTTTTATCTATTGAAGGACATCTAGGTTGGTTCCACAGTTTAGCTATTATGAATTGAAATGCTATAAACATTGCAGTGGCTGTGTCACTGTAGTATGCTGTTTTTAAGTCTTTTGGGTATAGACCAGGGAGTGGGATAGCTGGGTCAAATGTTGGTTCCATTCCAGGTTTTCCAAGGAATCTCCATACTGCTTTTCAGATTGGCTGTACCAATATCCAGTCCCACCAGCAATGTATGATGTGCATTTTCCCCCATATCCTCGCCAACTTTTATTGTTTGTATTCTTGATAACTGTAATTCTGACTGGCATTCATGCCATTAAATCTTATAGTAGTTTTGATTTGCATTTCTCATATGACCAGAGATAATAATGATGCTAATAGAATTAACAATGATGAAAATTGGAAAATACATCAGAAAGACAGAAAGTTATAAACATACACACTTTGCACGTAATAATCAATCCTGAAAATAAATGAAAGAAAAAAGTCATAATATTTAAAAAAGGAAATAGCCTGCTCAAAAGCAATAAAGATCCAAAAACCTAAACTCAATAAAATGTAATCCATGTACCTAACATAAAAAACAAACAAACAAAAAAAACAAACAAAACTTGGGCTGAGGTTGTGGCTCAGTGGTAGAGCACTTGCCTAACACATGTGAGGCACTAGGTTTGATCCTCAGCACCACATAAAAATAAACAAAAACAAAATAAAAACACTGTGTTTATGTATAACCAAAAAGAATATTAAAAAAAACTATGCTCAATGACTGAATTGTACACATCTTCTATAGGTACTAATGGAACAAACTCCTTATGAAAGACCACATCTTGAGCCAAAAGCTAAGTATTACTAAGTTTAAAAGGACTGCAATCATATAAAGGTGATCTTTCAATTATAAAGCCTTAAATCAGAAATTGACAACAGAAAAGAATCCGGGAAATCCAAATGCATCTGGCTATTGAAATATATATTTTGAAATGACCCAAAAATCAAAGAAGAAATCATAGTAAATCTGAAAAATTGCAGTAAATATGTCAAAATAAAAACAAATTTATTTCTATAAACAAGAATAAATTCAATACAAATAAAATCATATTAAAATATAAAAGTTTAAATTTAATAGGAGCATAAGACTTGTATAATGCAAACTATAGACTTTTTTAAATACTTTTTTTTTTTGGTTATACATGGACACAGTGTCTTTATTTCATTTACTTATTTGTATATGGTGCTGAGGATTGAACCCAGTTCCTCACACTTGAGGAGCAAGCACTCTGCCACTGAGCCACAAACTCAGCCCTGCAAACTATAAACTTTACTGAGAAAATTTTTTGTAAAAATAATCTAAATAGATTGAGAGTGATTTCATGGATTGGAAGACAGTATTATGAAGATGGTCTTTCTCCTCAAATTTATGAACAAATTAAACAGAATTTGTATCAAAATTGAGTAAGGTTTTTCTCATAGAAATTGACAAACTGATCTTACAAATGTATGTGGAGAAGCAAAGGTATAGAATGTCCAAAAATATTTTTAAAAAGTGAAGACTATAGGATCTGATTTGAAAGCTTAATATAACAACACAATAAGCAAGAACACAGTGTAGTTTTGGCATAAAGATGGACGTGTAAATCAATGGAAAGAAATGGTAAAACCAGAAATAAAGTGTAGATTTAAGATTGATGGGAGGCTGAGACAGGAGAATCATGAGTTCAAAGCTAGCCTCAGCAACGGTGAGGTGCTAAGCAACTCAGTGAGATCCTGTCTCTACATAAAACACAAAATAGGGCTAGAGATGCAGCTCAGTGGTCGAGTGCCTCTGAGTTCAATCTCCAGTGCCAAAAAAAGAAAAAAAATTGATGGATTTTGATAAAAGTTTGAGATAAAAATTAAAATGCTTAGGCAATTACACATCAACAAGCAAAACTATTAATTGAAATCCTTACTTTATACCATGCATAAAGTCAACTCAAACTGAACGCAGATCTAAATGAAAAGTTAAAACTATAAGTTGTTTGAAAGAATATGAAGGAGGGGCTGGGGCTGTGGCTCAGTGGTAGAGCGCTTGCCTCTCATGCATGAATCACTGGGTTCGATCCTCAGAACCACATACAAATAAATAAAAAATAAAGATATATATAAAAAAAAAGAATATGAAGGAGAAAATCTTCAGGAACTTGGATTTGAAAGAGTTCTTAAGTGCAATGTCAAAAGTCAGTCAAGAAACAAAAATTTAGTATCTTGGAATTTATCAAAAGATAAATTCTGTTCATTAAGAACAAAAAAACGAGCTATATATTGGGGGAAATAATTTATAAATTCTATATCTAATAAAGGACTTATACTAAAAAATCACAAAACTGTTTTAGTCAAGGAGAGGACTAAAACCCACATTAAAACTGGGCTAACATTGACACAGTTATTTCACTAAAGAAGTTATAGAAATGACATTAACTTCAATGCATAAAACTTACTTCATTATTAATTAGGGAAATGTAGATTAAAATCATAATGATAGTGGTTATTCTAAAAAAGATAGACAACAACAAGAGTTATGGAAGAGGAGAATAAACTCAAACAACTCTAAAGCCTGTTGATTAAATGGTTAAATGAAAATGTTAAGAGGCATAGACACCTTAGAAAACTACACAGCAGTCTTAAGCATAAATATAAGGCTCAGTAAACCTACACTTGAAAATCTACTCAAGAGAAAATAAATTTATAGCTACACAAATATATTAATAGGAGCATTATTCACAATAGATCCAAATTAGAACCAACCCCAATATTCATCAAGTGATGAATGTATAAACAAAATGTTTTATATTCATAGAACTGAATATAATTCACTAATGAAACACAAAGAATTGGCATATACTACAGCAGGGACAGACTTCAAGATCATTATGCAATGTGAAAGAAACCAATGGTAGAAGACCACATATTGCCCAACTTTATTTTTATAAAATGTGCTGAAAATGCTTATTTATATATACAGAGAGAAGATAGATGTTGTCTATAACTGGAAAAGGAGGTAAAGTTCAAATGCACATGAGCACTGGGAAACCAGCTTCTATCAGCCATATTTACTTGAGTGAGGAAAGGCAGAACTTGCCTTAGCCCCTTTTGCTCTACAGGTAACATGAAGCAATTGAAAAAAAAATATATATATATATATGCTTTTTACTTCTAGAAATGATACTATATTTCTGGAGCATAATTCTCACTTTTTTCAGGCCGAGAATTATTAGATCTGTGGGATTCATTGATTCTCTATTACCTTCAAGATTTCTCTTTTTATGCTGAAATTATTTTAAAAAGCATCCAAAGGTATACTCACTTCAACATATACTAGTAAGAGATGTTCTGCATTTTTCAAAAACATTTTCTCTTATTTGTGAAGCACATTTCTTTCAATATATCAAAGCATATGCACTCACTGAATCCATCTCAGACCTTTTCAAACCATCCTTGTAAGTGAAATAACTTTCATTTAAAAAAAAAAATGAACATTTTTCCCTACCAAGTTAACTTTTCATGTTGAACTGGAACAACATAAAATATCATTTCAAATGGGAAATATGAGGAGAAATTGTAAGAAAGAGCCAAGTAAAATTAAATGAGAAAGGACTGTCTTGAGGTCTGGCGTGTGGCATTAATGATGTGCCTCATTGTAGCTGAGAGAGCAGTTTATTCTTTGTATATTATATCAGGAAAACTAGCAATCATTTTCATCTGTTGAGTTGTAAAAATTTAAACAGATTGAATTTTTGCTAGGAAACTGTATTTTAATTGTTTCAAAAGAAACAATTTTGTTGCCAAAAACAAAAAAAAAAAACAAATTTAACTCATCTTAAGTTTCTCCACTTCTACCACTCTTGCCTTTAGTTATGTTCATAATTTTAACCACTTATTTGAGAAAGTAAGCTAATCTTCTTTTACTTTAGTCCTTCATGGCAGGTAGTGACCACTGACTTTATTTATAAGTTTTTCAAATATTTCTTTAAAGGTTTCACATATAGTCAAATAAAATCAATCTTATATCGGGGTTGGCAATGCATATACTACATTTTTATTATATAAAATTTTCCACAATCAAATGTGAAGTTTTACCTATGGATAGCACAGATTTAAAGCACAGTAAGAAGCTTTGAGGAAGTAGAATTTCCTCTGGGGAGTAAAGGGATGATTTTCAGGGCATAGCATCCCAAAATATGGCCCTTTGACATATTAAATACCCTAAGATGAAGGAATTTGAGAAAACAGTGGAAGCAGGTAGGTCCCTATATGAGCTTTCTCTCCTCTTTTCCTATAAAAGAGTTCATGAAATCTTTGAAAAGATTTTATGATTTTCCCCTGAGACCAGAGAAGATCAGTGATGTATATTTGTTCAGACTAGACAAGGATCTGAAACTATGCATCACTGATTCCCTCATATTTTATTCCCATTCTTTTATACTTTTGTTCTTTCATATTTCTCCGCAACTATTGTGATGGTTTGGATATGTGATGTCCTGCAAAAGCTCAGGTGTAAGACTATGCAAGGATTTTCTGAGATGATTAGATTATAAGAGACATAGCCTAATCAATGGATTAATCCACTGATGTGAATTAACTAGTTCGTAGCTGTAGGCAAATAAGGTGTAGCTGGTGGAAATAAGTCATTGTTGGTGTACTTGGGGTTGATATTTTGTTCCTGACAAGTGAAGCTGTCTCTACATAGTGACTTCATGTCCTGAGTTGCTTTTCTCCTCCATATCCTTCTGCCAGGATGTTCTGCCTTACCTCAGACTCAGAGGTGCTGAGTTTATCAACTGGAGACCAAAATAAAATTTTGTCCCTCTAATTTGTTCATGTTAGGTCTTTTGGTCAAAACTGACTAAAGCAACTCTCCATGCTTCATTAAACAATTAAACTTAGTATAAAAGTTATCTAGATTTACCCATTTCTTCAGATCTTTACTTCCTTATTAAAACAACCATTTCAAATATATGAAATAAATTTTTATTTTTTTTGTTAATATGACTATTGTTATGTAGGCCTCAGTCATGAACCTAGGACTACCAAAAGCAATGATATTTTTCCTTCTTTACAAAGGACAAACACAGTAGAATGCCTAATCAAGTAAAGAAAGTGGTGGATGGGAAGAACTCTGGTATGAGTGTGTAATTAATATAAATAAATGCCTCACAGAGATTTAACAGCATAGCTTAATAATTGTTCTTACTCCATCTCTCTTAAACAATCAGACTCTTTGAAGGTAGTGGACATGGAGGATCCAAAGATGTAGCTCAGTGGTAAAGCACTTGTATAGCATTCATAAGACCCTGAGTTCAATACCAAACACAGAAAAGAACGTTAGAATTACAAGAAAAGAGATACAAAAATAATGAATATGGGTGCTATTTTCACACAATGAACTGAAACTACAAATGAAAGTTAATTATAATTCATGGTTACTTAATTACTAGTAGCTCAATATAAATTCAAAAATACATTAATTTTATTTTGAAAAGATTTTTCAAGCAAGATGTGGCATTTTGCACCCATTTTAGAGTAACCAAAAGAAAGTAGAAACATTTATATTTATATCAGACAAAATAAGCTTGAAATTAAAGTATTTATCTGGAAAAAAAGAAATTTACATAATAATAAAAGGGTCAATGCAAAAGGGAGGTAGAACAATTATAAATATATGCATATATATTGTCAGGGCAGCTAAGTACATAAAGCAAATATTGGCAAAAATTAAAGGAGAAATAGGGAGCAACCATACTAAAGAATTCAATATTCAACTTTCTATAATGTATAGAATATAAGACAGAAAACTAGTAAATTAACAATAGATTTTGGAAGCACTATATAGAAGGACTGAATGTACAAATAACTTTGCAACATTAGTGGTAACAAACACATTCCTGTCAACTGCACATGAACATTTTCAAGCATAGATGACATTAGGTAACAAAAAAGTAAACAAATTTAAGACAATCATTGAACCCTCTCTATACCATATAAAAGCCTATCAACCAAGAAAAGCCCAGAACAAGACAGTTTCACCACTGAATTCTACAAGACATACAATGAAGAATTAATACCAATACTCCTCAAAATATTCCATGAAATATAAAAGAAGGGAACCCCTCCAAACTCATTCTGAGGCTAGTATTATCCTGATACCAAAACCATGCGGAGATATATCAAGGAAAGAAAATTTCAGATCAACATCACTGAAGAACATATATGTAAAAATTATCAATAAAATTTTGGCAAATCGCATACAAATACATATTTAAAAAACAGTGCATCGTGATGAAGTGGGGTTCGTTCCAGGGATGCAAGGTTAGTTCAACATATGGAAACTAACAAACATAATTCATCACATCAATAGACTTAAAGATAAGAATCATATAATTTTATCAATTCATACAGAGAAAGCATTTGACAACATATAGCACCCTATCATTTTCAAAACACCAGAAAAACTAGGGATAGTAAGATCATACCTCAGTATTGTAAAAGGTATCTATGCTAAACCCAAGGGCAACATCAACCTAAATGGAGAAAAATTGAAAGCATTCCCTCTAAAAACTGGAACAAGACAGGGATGCCATCTTTCAGCACTTGTATTCAACATAGTCCTTGAAACTCTAGCCAGAGCAATTAGACAGATAAAAAAATTAAAGGGATACAAATAGGAAAAGAACTCAAACTATCATTATTTGCCAATGACATGATTCTATATTTAGAAGATCCAAAAAAAACTCCACCAGAAAACTTCTAGAATTAATAAATGAATTCAGCAAAGTGGCAGGATATAAAATCAATACCCATAAATGAAATACATTTCTATACATCAGTGATGAATTCTCTGAAAAAGAAATCAGGAAAACTATGCCATTTATAATAGTCTCAAAAAATTATAAAATACTGGGAATCAATCTAATTTGTAAGATGAAATATTTGCTTAAGAGAACAAACATTTTTGAAAATTTTGTATGTAGCTCTTTCCATACTAAAAACATACAGTGGTAATAGAACAAATGGTACTACGTTGTGCTCATTAAGAATCATTTTTCAGGGGCTGGGGCTGTAGCTCAGTGGTAGAGCGCTTGCCTAGCATGCGTGAGGCACTGGGTTCGATCCTCAGCACCACATATAAATAATAAATGAATAAAATAAAAGATCCATCGACAACTAAAAAAAAAAATTAAAAAAAAAAAGAATCATTTTTCAAGCCTGGCGCAGTGGCACAAGCCTGTAATCCCAGCACTTAGGAAGGCTGAGACAGGAGAATCGCGAGTTCAAAGCCAGCCTCAGCAACAGCGAGGCACTAAGCAACTCAGTGAGACCCTGTCTACATAAAACACAAAATGGGGCTGGGGATGTGGCTCAGTGGTTGAGTGCCCCTGAGTTCAATCTCCCGTACCAAAAAAAAAACATTTTTCACTGTTTTTTAATGTAAAAACTAGGTGACATTATATAGCATGGTCTGCATTATGAAACAGAAGAGTATAGAATTTTCTCCATAATTTACTTATTGCAAGAGGTAAGAGAAGTCACAACCGTCAATTTTATCTCTCAAATGAGATAACTAGACTTGAATTTATATTATCTCTTTTTAATGTCCTATGATACAAAAACATCTGTAACATAGATGAGGCTTAGCAACTTTCATGATCATATGAAGCTCAAGAATTCTATGATTTGAGTTTGTTTCTTTAACAACTATCAAATTATTAATTTCTTTTAATTATTTTTGTTTATTCTTGCCTCAATTATTCTATCCTTTTTCAAGATAAAGCTATTTTCCTGTGCTCAAAATTTATATATAATTTCTAAGAATTGGTCTTTTTTTTTCCCTCATGATACTGGGGGATTGAACCCAGGCCTCACACAAACTTTGTGAGTGCCCCACCATTCAGCCACATCCTCAGTCTTGCAATTTCTATGGATATATATGCTCATGTGATTGTTGCAAAGCTCAGTAAATCTGTTTCTTTACAGTGACAGCTTACTTTAGAAATAGAATTTTGTCTGATTTTTTAGTGACTGACACTTCAAATACAGATACCTTTTATTCTTTGAACTTTGCCAAGTTAGGAGCCTGGCTGGATTCAGGGAAAACAGCCGTGAGCTCCATGACATAAAAATAAAGATGAAACACAATCATCCAGAGTATGAAGCAAAATTCTGGCTTTCCCTCTTTGGATCCTCCTTTAAGTCAACTTACTCTTAACTGTCCTCTCTGTGCTCATTCTGACCCTGGTTAGGTGATACTTCAGCCATTCAGGAAATAGCCCTGGTTTTCAACATCCCTGTGCCAGTTTTATATCTTGACCTCTTGTGATACAATCAATGTATTAGGCTATCTGTAAAGCTATTTTAAAAAAATCCATCTATCAGGCCAACAATATATCTTTAGGATTCAAATATTAGGTATAGAAGCAGCTCCCTCTGAAGAAGAGGAGATAGCAGTATAGATTTTATTTTGGTTGCCTTCAGTGGAATAATGAGTGATAGCACTTTGTTTTCTAATTCACAGTGAATGATGTCTGAGGTAAGAGATAATATCATTATTTATTTTTAAATTTTTATTTTGAGATTACTTACTGACAAAAGTTGCAATAATTGTTCCAAATATTAACCTTATATACACTCAGTCAGTGTCTCCTAATGTTAACATAACCATGGAACATTAATAAAACTAAGAAATTAACATTGGTGCATTAGTATCAAGTCACTATAGACCTTGTCAGGTGCAATAGTGCATGCCTGTAATGCCAGTGGTTCTGGAAAGTGGAATATGGAGATCATGAGTTCAAAGTCAGCCTCAGCAAAAGTGAGCCGCTAAGCAACTCGGTGAGACCCTGTCTCTAAATAAAATATAAAATAGGCCTGGGATGTTGTTCAGTGGCTGAGTGCCCCTGAGTTCAATCCCCAGTACCCCTCGCCCCCAAAATTTACTATAGACCTTATTTCGATTTTGCTAATTTTTCTATTACTGTCTGCTTTCTTTTCCAGGATGGATATAAAGCTTCTAAATTGCATTTAGTTGCTAAGACTTTATAGTCACTTCCAATCTTGGCCAGTTTTCTCATAGTTCTTTGTCTTTTATGCCCCTGACACTTTTGAAGAATACTGGTTAAATATTTTATAGAATGTTTTCCAATTTTGGTCTGCCTGATGAATTGTTATGAAATGAATGGACTGGGGTTATGGATATGGAGAACAAATAATAGGGTTGAAGAGCACTTCTTATCATAACATACCAAAGGGCACAGGGTACATGATTTATAGCTGAAGGTGCTAACTTTGCAACTTAGTTTAGGTGATACCTATAAGTTTTCTCCACTGCAAAGTTATTATTTTCCTCTTCCTATACTCAATTTGTAGTAAAAATATCACTAAATTGAGCACATACTCAAGAGGAGGAGGACTAAGACTAACTAAGCTTCCCATTTTGGAAGCAAAAGCATCAGAATATTGGGAAACATACACTAAACCCACAACAGTAATAGATATATAATTGTGGGAAATAATTTGAGTCTCTCTAAAATACTGTTACTCTTTAAGGATTTCCAGTAACAACAAACCAAGATGGATGATAAACAATATCTTTAAACCAGAAAGCAAAAATATGTAGGTGTTTTTTATTTCATTTTTATTCTTTTGAAAGTTGACTCTCCTTTTGCCTTTCTCTGCTTTGAATGCTTTCCAATAACTTTCATAATTTCTATAATATAATCAATACAGATTTTTATAATGGTTACTCATGGTACTGTCCGTATGTCCATTTTGCTTTGTTTCCATTAATTAGAGTGTCAAAGGTCATTAATTTGATTGATTTGCTTGATTTAATTAAAAGTGATGACATTTGGTCCTAAAATAATTTTAAGTATATTTAAAATAATATGTTAGCTAAGGTTGGGAATTAACTTAGACATTAATGATTCAAAAGTGACCAGTTCAGTCATTTATAACATACTATTTCTTGGTCATTTCAGATAGACAAAGTTTCATTGTTCCCATATTTTACTGATATATTACTAAATCTGATTTAGTAAATCTATATTGAGAATTGTAAATAAAAACCATACACTGGTTTTCTTAGCTTTGTTTTTGTTTTGAATTTTTGGCTAGCTCATTTAGTATCAAATGTGTTCTATTTCCCTCTGTGTTTTCTTTCCCCCCTTACATCTCTTCTTTTATTTTCAGTATGTTCTGTGATGAATATTCTCAGCCTCAGCTCTTGGTGTGGATTACAAAATTGGCCATTGTAAGTTGACCTATAATGGTTAACTAAAAGCTAAGGTGATTCTCTATGGTTGAAATAACTGAAATGACCAGATTTTAAAGGAATGCCCTTAAGTAGTTTAGACTTTGTTTACAAAGTACTAGATCACTTCACAGGCCAAATAACCCAGTTGATTAGTAAGTAGTCATGATGAATCCTGGTGCCCTTATATGTTCATGTATGAGTAGGTGTGTGCTAGCTCTCAGGCATGTTATATGTATGTGGATTGAAAGATGGGCAGATCTCAGGGTAGAAAATAAGGACAGGGTGTGGTCCAGAGAAAAAAGATTAAAGCAAACCAATCAAAGAAACCATGGAGTGACTACTCTGTGTAAGAAATTTAACTGGGCCGGGTGCAATGACACATGCCTATAATTCCAGAGGCTCAGGAAGCTGAGGCAGAAAGATCTCAAGTTCAAAGCCCTATTCAGCAATTTAGCAAGGCCCTAAACAACTTACTTAGACCCTGTTTCAAAATTTTAAAAAAGGTGGGAAGGGCACTGGGGATATGGCTCAGTGGCAGAGCACCTCTGGGTTCAATTCTTCCTATCAGAAAAAAAAAAAAAAAAAAGGAAAGAAGTTTAACTGCTGAGTCTAGGGATTATAAAAACCCACATCAGATGACCCTTGTTTCAGTGGGCAATATTTAGGTAACCAGTTATATCAGTCCCTGTATGACACAGAGAAACAATTTTTAAGTTGTGGTAATATTATATTCACAGTTCTTTGCCAAGGTTAGGAAGTTACAGAGCAGGATTGGGCACAACTCTTCTTCAAGCAGAAGAGATTGATTTTTATCTGTCTACATGATCGATATCTAAGAACACTTTGAATTAAGAGTTCTGTTTTAGCCAGCTTTTTTGGTGCTGTGACTAAAGGATCTGACCAGAACAAACTATAGAGGAGGAAAAGTTTACTTGAGGGCTCATGGTTTCAGAGGTCTTAGTCCATACAAGGCTGGTTCCATTTCCTGAGGCTCACGATGAGGCTAAACATCATGGTGGAGTGTGTGACAAAGGGAAGCAGCTCACATCATGGTGATCAAGAAGCAGAGAGAGAGACACCACTTCCCAGATACAAATATATACACCAAAGCCTCACCCTAATTTCCACCTCCTCCAGCCACACCCTACCACTTCAGTTACCACTCAATTCCTATCTGGGGATTAATTCACTAATTGGGTTAAGATTCTTACAACCCCATCGTTTCTTCTCTGAACCTTCTTGTAGTGTCTCACACATG
This sequence comes from Geosciurus inauris, assembly GCA_004024805.1. NCBI lineage: Eukaryota > Metazoa > Chordata > Mammalia > Rodentia > Sciuridae > Geosciurus > Geosciurus inauris. The sequence continues at coordinate 61,249 of PVHX01001574.1, forward strand.
AGCTTTGGGGAACACCTCACACCAAAACCATAACAAGTTTCTTAAAAAATGAAACATTCATAGTTTTTAGCTTCTGCAGATCAGGGATAACAGGTAACAAAACCTTCACAAGCTGGGCGCGGTGGCTCAAGCCTGTAATCCCAGCACTTAGGGAGGCTGAGATAGGAGAATCGCAAGTTCAAAGCCAGCCTCAGCAATGGCGAGGTGCTAAGCAACTCAGTGAGACCCTGTCTCTACATAAAAAAAAAAAACCACAAAATAGGGCTGGGGATGTGGCTCAGTGATTGAGTACCCCTGAGTTCAATCTCCAGTCCAAAAAAAAAATAAAAAAAAACTTTCACAAAGTTTGAGTCGTATACAAAAATAACTTAAACCAGTAATATGAGGCTAAAAAGGAACATAGAGTACCTACTATCTTCAAATGTTGGCTTCACATTTCACAGTTTCATTTATATTATAACAATCATTTCATTGATACTTAATCAGGTAGTTGTTAGTTTTTTGAATATAAGCTACTAATTTTCTCATTCCTCTTCTTTTTCAATTTTCACCTGAAAGAAAATATTTAGAAGAAATAATATATTGAGTGCCTCACAGTACTGTGGAGCATACACGTGGAAGTCTTACATCACCAGGCTTACAGTACAACTGAGAAAATAAAATTTATGTTACACAGTAATAAATGAGAACAGTACGGTATCATATTTCATTTGTAAGATAAGTAAGTAGTAAGGACAGAGTTTGGCTATGTGAATTCAAATATTTGAGTGGTTTTGAAAGAATATGAAGCCTTTTGGAGGTGAGATTTAGATTAATCCTGGATCCTAGACTGAAAAGGAAATAAGAGGATAAATGTGGACATATTCACACTTTAATTTGCATTGCTTTATAATTATAAAATTCTTCTCATATATATGAATATGTATGAAGCCCATACTTTCAGAAGGAATGTTTATTATCATACCTATGTATATTACATTAATGTGTTCTGACTTTTGAGAAAATGTTTGATATAATGACACTCATATTTCCCCTTAAATCAAAGACCATCTATATGTTCCTAGAAAATGAGGAAGAACTGTACAAATGTGTAAGAAAATGCATTTTATTTCTGGTCACAAATTCAGGAAGCCTAAGAACCAAGGAGCTCAACTGTATGGGTTTATATGCCAAGGCTTCATTTATTCCTAATGGGGCCATCAATGCTTTTTGTGATCTTCTAATTAAGAAGACAGTTTGATTCCTCTGATTATGAACTTCCTCAAATCTTGCTACTAAGTCATAAAGGAAATAGAAAGATGCTTTGGAGAACTAATGACTGCCTGTGAATGCTGAGTCAGTCTGGAATTTTATGGGAGGCTGTGCTGACTTATGCAGGAACGTTTTGTGTTTCTGAGATGATCTATTTTTACACGTCGATTGCTTCTTCTTGGGCATCAATTTCCCTATGGAGACATGGACCATTTATATAGTTTTACAAAATTAACTCTAGATAGGAGACAAGAGAAATCTTAGAGCAACTATGGGAATTCTGAAATAAAACAATGTATACGGAGACCTTGAGTAACCAAAAACTCAAAAAGTAAGGGTATTTCTCTGATATTTCACTTAAAGAATGAAGGTTGGACGCTTCATTAGGGACATCATCAATATAGTTACATTCACAGGAAGAAAGCAGAATGGTTTGAGGCTTCTCCATGGCAATATTATTTTATTCTATTTATTACTCTGCCCGCCCCTCCACATCAGCTTCCAATTTTGTTTATGTCTCCCTTAATGAATGCCATAGAGCAGTGAATACAAGAAAAGAGAATAAGATGGGCCAAAACAGTAAGGCAACATGAATCACCATGATGGATTTCATTAATTAGAAATTGAAATTAAAGACACCAACCTGTGAAAAATTGTACCTCTTGAGGTTGTTCTAGGACATCGTCTGTTCTAATTTTGGTAGTTAATTTGACAAAAATGTTTAAAGTATAAAATGGTATGTAAGAAAAATATGGTGACCCAGAATAAAAATCACAGTGGGAGAAAAAGAAGCTTTATATCATTTTCCTTTCTTGTGTATGCTTTGATTAGACTAAACCCAGAAAGCCATATTTGGGATGCTGCTGAAGTTCTTTATATATAAAAAGCTAAAAAGATTTTCTGTCCACCATTCTGCCTGAGAGGCATGTGTGTGGATATTCAACCAATTTTTAATTATGAGAATTTCCTTCTGAATCAGCTCTTGTGAATCACAAGACCTCTGATGTACACATAAGAGGGGAAAAAATGGGAATAGAGGGGCAAGGAAATGAGGTATAGGGAGGAAAATGACCTCAATTGCTCTCTAAGTATATATAAAATAATATGTGCTCAGATCAAACAAACACAACCTCAATTAACCAGAGTTCAATTATCTAGAAATCAAAATGAGCTGAAAGGATTTTTTTAAAAATTTACTTCAATTCTTATATAAACAGAGGTTAAGTGAAATTCATAATAGTAATAAAAACAGCATTAACAAGAACAAACTACTAGCAGTAAAAACAAATAAATTCTCCTTGTACTCTCTTGCCAACTTCTTTTCCACATTCTGCATATTATGCCTTGCTCTTTGCCCTATGAGGTTGACCAGTTGAATATTACCTGGATTTCCTTGCTTTCATGACATATGTTGGGATTATCCAATGTGGAATGCTACCATGATATCAAAGCACAGGAGGAGAATGAAGAAAGATATTTCCCCCTTACTTTCACACTAACACCACTGTTGCTATAAAATTTGTTGTCTTTTATATTGTCCATCTCCCATCAGGCTGTTTTCCTTCTATGGCCTCCTTCTCCACAAATACTCAGCCTTATCTCTTCTGCACTATTGTAACACTCTTCAGAAATAAGATTTTCATCAGACATAATGAATGTGAGTGGTTTTGTGAGACTGGACCACACAGAAGATGTGAAGTAATTTTGAAGTTATCTGTACATTTTCTTTAGATATTAGAACACATCCTGAAAGTACAGGAGCTTTACACCATAGGTCAAAACTGTTGGTTTTGTGGACAATTGACTGAATGGAATGACTTGAGGTTTGTAGCTAAGGAAGAATCATAGAGAATATCTAACATTGAAACTCTAGAAAAACAAATGGCCAATAGTGCTTGAAGTCTAGATACATTTCAGAGGTAACAAGGATAATTTGGTAATCACCAGAAGAGAGAGAAGAGAATAAAAGAAAAGGCTTAGATGGGAATCAGGTTTCTATTCTGAGAAATTCAGTAAATGATAGTGCCTTTCACTAAGACAAAGAAATATTAATAGAGGAAAGAACATTTTCCCACTGGAGATAAAGAGTAAAGTCCAAAATAGGAAGTCCAAAATAGTCATCATTTATTATTGAGCCCTTAATAATTTTTGCAAAGACCTTAAGTATACATTCTAAAATTACTTAAATTTTTAGTGTTACTATATATATTATATTAAAAAAAGTACTGGAGGCTCAATGAGATTAAGTTACTTAAACAAATCACGGAGGAAATGACAAAGTTTTATGACTTCAAAGACTATGTTTTCATTATTTAGAAATTTGCATATTAAGTTTAAAACATATATATGATAGATAAATAGAGATGTACCAACCTATATAGAGAAAGAGAAAGAGAAAAATAGATATTGATATATGTAGGTATAAATAGCCATTGATATCTTGGAAATAGATGGAAGTTGGTAGAGAATTGAGCTCAAAGATAAAACCTTTTTAAACACTGATGGTTAAAAATTCTGTAGAAGAAAAGTGTTTATGTAAATGGATGTGATACCGTTGCAAAGAGATCAGAAGAGAGGAAAACCTGGCAAGAGATGGGTGGAGAGAAATGGAAAAAGGCAAATTACTATAAGGGAGGCAGCATGCAAATAATAAGCTACAAAGGACTGAAGAGCATTGAAGAGTGGAAAGTGACCATTAGGTTGACAGCTACAAGATATAAACAATTGAAACACTCTGGAAAACATAAGTGTGCCAGCTGAGATTGTGAGCACATTCCTTTAATTAATTATTATTTATATAACAGGAAGGAAGGAAGAAAAATACTCCAGGTTTTGGGTCTAGGAATAACGAAAGTGAAAATGAGTGGAAAGCAGGAATAAATAAAAATTGTATTATTATAAAGTGATCTTTCAGGCAAACTATTTTTCATAATTCTTATTCCAATTTCTAAGTATTTTTTTTTGCTTTTTTATTGAAGCAGGTGACTTTTCACTTTACTGCTATATGCTGTATGTTTTCACAACAGAAACTTTTTTATTTTTTGGTACCAAGGATTGAACTCAGGGGTACTCGACTGCTGAGCCACATCCCCAGCCCTATTTTGTGTTATTATGTAGAGACAAGGTCTCACTGAGTTGCTTAGTGCCTCACCATTGCTGAGGCTGGCTTTGAACTCACAATTCTCCTGTCTCTGCCTACCAAAGTGCTGGGATTACAAGCATGTGCCACTGTGCCCGGCTCACAAGAGAAACTTGAAAGCAGTTATCTAGGGTTCAGTCATGTGAAGAACAATGAAGAATCTGAGACTTAACCCTAATCATAAGCTAACAATTTAGCCTGTCCATACTTCATGTTTGCTAGCAAGAGACATAGAACTTTTGGTTTCAATGCAATTAATTACTCATGGCAATTGAAGTTAAAAACATCAATATTTCCTGTTCTATTTTTCCAAGCCCCAGTTTCTCTCTATAGGATAACAATGAGAGGAAGGTGACACCTTCACATACAGTATATTCCATTATAGTAGAGAAACTGAGCTTTGGGAACCTAGAACTTTTATAACAGAATGGAAGCCTCTTTTCCTTTTCTACTAAAAGGAAACATTGTATTTATGAGACTAGGTAGTTTGGTTCTGACAAACTATACCTTCCAAAGACAGAGTTCTTGGCTCTGCAGGGAATCACTATCTATCTTCTAAGGCTAACTGCTATAAAAACATCCCTGGGAAGGAATCTGGAAAAAGTCAGTGTCCGCATAAAGTGTGCAGAAACATGAGAGATCCATGAAGAACTTTGTTTCGATAAGCCAATGCAAAATTCTAATCATGAATCCCTTACAGTCCCAGGAAAAGAAAATGATAACTATCATACTTTTATATGTAAATTGATACAGGCCACAACAGACTCAATATCATTCTACATTAATAAAGCACACCCTTAGCATATAAATTAATATTTTTTATTTACAAAACTCCAAACTTCTGTTTGAATTTTTTTCCTACATGTATATTCAATGTTTCATTTGATGCTCCGAATAATCTTTGAGATTTATGGAGAAGCATCATTATGACCATTTCAAATGGAGAAAAACACTAATGGCAAGAAATACTACATGTGCATTATTTTCTAAGTCACAGAGATGGAAACAACTAAACTTCAAACTCCAAGAATTTGCTCCTTTCAATTTTACATACCCTATACACATATATTTTCATGAATGTAATCCCGCTCTAGCTGTTAGAGTGCTTCTTTCCGTCCTACACATGGGACCTCTCTAATATAGTAAATAAAATTGGGACGTGGTTTATTTTGCTAGAGAATGGTGACAATTACAGATATTTTTCACTGTCACAACATTGTCATGAACATCATATAAGGTACCAAAAATGTTACAGTTTAGATCAAATACCAATCATTCAGTCCATTAGTGCCATTCTCCATTTCCTCCAGGACACATTGCAAAATTTGATGTGGAATTTCAGACATTCCTTGATAAGGACTTTCTCTCTTTCCAAAAAGCTATTCTGGAACTTGTTTTCTTTGCAGAACGTATTTTAAGAAATCAGCAAATCTACTTTCTTTGATTGCAAACTTTTTAAAAAATTTTTCATTTCATGTCTTTAAATAAGATGTGGCACCCTTCTTAATGAGCATCTCTCTTTGTCAGGAAGCATTTCCATTCATCAGTGGGCCTCTTTGAGCCTCTGCTTTAATACACATCACAATCTGTTATTATTACACACTGTTATGTCTTATCTTCAAATAGACACTGCAAATTCCCTGAAAGAGAGACAGCCAAAGAGCAAATGTCCCCTCACTTATGGCTGTGTCATTATTTCATCCTCAGCATCATATATTACACAAGTTTGAAGCACTTTTTGGAAGTAGCTAAGAGTTCAGGTTTTTTAGGTCCTCAAGAAGTATAATTCTGTATTAACATTTATTACTTATAAAACTTTAAGTTTTCTAGTCCACAATTTCTTCATAAATGAAGCAGGGATGATTTTATCTTTATCTTAGGTTTTGGGAAGGAGTAGTTATAATCTTGCTTAGCAAAACATAACTGCTCAACCACTGCTCATCTTATGACTTTTAATGTTTTTCTTATTTTAAATTATATTGCATTTGTCTTTAGATATCTCAAGGGAAGATGATTAATTCCAGAAAAATGTGTCTTCACTACTCACTCTCCAATACCAAGTACCTTCTTGATGTTCCTATTGAAGTAGTAGTTACTTATTGAAATATTAATTTAACCACTTATCTTATATTTTTATAATATTTCAAGTAAGACCAATTCACTTTTTACTATCCTGAAAATTAAGAAACGTTTTTAGTTTCTGTATAATTCAGATATCTAAAAACCCAGTCGGAATGCCTTTATTTTTCTAGTAACATCAACCATAAACTACAGGAGTAATAACCTTCCCACACATCATTACATGTAACTGTAACTCAACCCCACAGACGCATACGTATGCCAAGCAGCAATCTATTTTCTACATTTGAAGAACAATTGGAGATAAAACGGGCATTTCTAGGTTAAGTGTTAGTAAGGGGCTCTAGGGAGACAGCTACATAACTAGAAGTTTCCCCCTCCCTGTTTTATTTCCTATGATTACACAATTTTCTATCTGATAGCCCTAAAATGCCATTTGCTTCTTATCATCATCCTGTGCTTAACTTGTCAGTAGCTTATCATTGCTTCCATAACAAAGTGCAAGTTTCTTTGCTTCAAAACCGTGCCCATCAAAATCGGGGGACAATATAATCTTATTCTGTATGGTTTCCTAGCACTATACACTCTTCTCTATGACATGGTTCAATTTATAACAGAAAAACCCACACATGTGTACTATTTAGCCAAACATCCATTTTCTTATGCATGGAAATACCATCTCCCTTTCTCTTCATATGTAGGTAATTGAACCTGGTGATGAATTTGTCTTGCCTCCAATGGATCTAACCAACATATATTGAAAAATTTTCTGTCTGACTGCACACACTGTCTTCAATACACTTACAAATAGTAATTTTATTGGTTTATATATTTTTGGATTTAAAATTATTTCACACATAACTAATTTTCTCAGTTGAATTCATTATCACCCACAAAACACTGAGTTCAAAATAGCTTTACTGGTTTAATTAGCAAGGCACCTAGTATAGTCTTCATAAAGTCATTTATTTTATTTTATTTTTTAGTTTGAAATGTTCATTAAGGTCAAATAAACATATGTAGAAATTTAAATGTCACACATATGTTTGTGTATATTCATATATATAATTTAGTTATATGTATGTGTGTATATATATATATGTAATTTTTCAGAAATGAATGCATCCACAAGTTCCCAAGATACAGAACATTATTAGCACAGCAGAAGCCCTCTTCATATTATCTTCCAAGGTATTACATTTTTAACATTTCAAGTGCATTTGAAAATCATAATGGTATGATTTTAAAAATGAATCATTCCATTATTACATAAGAGGCAGTCACAGGCTTCTGACTCACCCCTGCTAACCAGAAGAGTTGCTTCCAGAAGGAGTCAGCCCCTGAAAGGTGATTCAAAATAAGGTAGTTGGGGGGATAAAAATAACAAAAGAAAAATCAGTGGAGTAGACAACAGGAAATGAAGATCTTAAAAGGATGAGCGGGGAAGGGTTGGGAAAGACAGTGAATGAACCTGACCAAACATTTCTATATACATATATGAATATCACCATCATGTTCATCCACAAGACCACTAATTAAAAAAAAACTGTAAGTAAACAACAAAAAGATCTTAGACTAGAAAGAATGGAATAGGAGGTAGGATAAAGGGAGAACAGGAAGTATTGAGGAATAATTAGAACACATTACATTCCATGCTTTTATAATTATGTCAAAATAAGTTTTATTGTCATGTACAACTAAAAAGAACCAATATAAAAGTAATAATAACAATTTAAAGTTTACTGGTATCTTCTGAAAACTATCTCCATACCGTTAAGACATATTCTCAGATCATTATTAATTGACTTTTTAGACACCATGTAATAATTGGGTTGTGAATGATGAGGATTTGTTATTTTATATACCCACCTCCTTCCATCAGCCTCCAATTTTTGTGGTCCTTAATTGGTAATCATTGTATGAAATATTAGTTTTGTTTAAAAATAGTGTATGGTATTTTTTAAAGAATGATTGTTTTTATTTTTGCTTTTATGTCATCCTGTCTCTGATAACCATAGACATTTCACTTGGTAAATGGTACAGACTGATTGACAATCACGAAAGCGGATGCATGGAACCACCATTTGACCCAGCTATCCTATTCCTTGATTTATATCCAAAAGATTTAATACCAGCATACTGCAATGACACAGCCACATCAATATTTATAGCAGCTCAATAAATACACCATAGCTAAGCTATGGGACAAACCTAGATACCCTCCAACAGATGAATGAATGGTATTTCTTAACTCCACACTTCTTAAACTGAGGACATTATCATCTCAGGTTATCTTTATCATCACTCACTCTTTCTATCCATACTTGTCTCTGACAACATTTACTTTTTCTTCTATAACCATGATTGCTTTATGTTTGAATATAGCAATCATAAAATCCAACTAAAATCAGTCATTTGGGAATGTTGAAAACACTTATTCCCAGGTCTCACTCCAGAGATCTAATTTAGTACATCTCAGGGAATTTAGGTTATTTAGGAATTTGTTATTCTGTGAAATTCCATAGAGATTCTACTGTCTAGCCAGGATGTAGAAACACTTTCAAAAGGTGATTCAGAAGCACTGTCAAAAGGTGATTCTATAAATTAAAAATTAATACTTTGATTTTTCATAATTATAACTACATAAGTATTGTCCATATCAAATGTGGCTGTTGTTAAATACTGGTATAATCTCTTTGGTCAGGTATTTTTTAAATGAAATTTCAATTTTTGCACTATTTAATTTATTTCCCCCAAAACATTAGCATTTAATTTCATGTATTAATTTTTATTTTCAGAGACTTTTCTCCTAGATCCTTTTATTTGCTTGTAAAATCTGATTGATTATGAAGACTGTTACACACATTGTCTTCCTAGGGTTTCCTTTTATTTGTTTTCATAGTTAAATACTTTGTCACTGATATTTGATGTTTACCTCTTTGTGGATTAGATCTCCACTTTTTTTGAAGCTCACACACCAGTATATTGTTAAGAAATGATGCAAGGGAAGTAAACATTGTAAACGTTCCAAGTTCTTTCTTTTATTTTTTTTAAATATCTCTTTATTCTGCTCATAAAGTTGGTGAATAGTTTGGCTGGGTATACAAAATAAAATTGAAAAATGAATCTCTCTCCATTCTCTAAAATTATTGTGCCATTACTTTAGGGAGTCTATCTTGCTGATAGAAAAACAAAATTATTTTTACTCATGTATATATTACCCTTTATATACAATAAATGTGACTTAGATAGTCCCTTTATATTATTTTCTATTCTAAATTTTATTATGACATGTTTAGCTAATGATTATTTTTCCATTCATTCTATTGAGCTACTGTGAGGCTATTCAAATACAGTTACACAGAGGAAAATGGTTTTCTTTTGGTTTCTTCAAACTTTACTCTGATTTTATTATAGTTTGTAATACAAAATTGTATTAAAGTGTCCTTTGTATCAACTTTTTGATTATATTTTACACAACTATGTCTTTTTTAAACAATAAGGACATTCCCTCAATATTTTCTAACAGTTTATTGCACTTTCCTTTAAAATTAGCATTCTTAATCTTACTTGAAAGATCTCTTTATTGTTCTCTGATTATCTTTTTCCTTACATGCTGCTCTATTTTTATGAAATATCATAGATTCTGAATTCTACCTGAGAATATTTAAAATATGGATCTTTTGTATAAATTTAAATTTTCTTATTTTTCTTCATAGATTTATTTTTCCTTCAGGGCCAATTTTCTGTTGTTTTATTCATTCCTTTCCCTGAAAATGTCTTCTGAGTTTTGCCCAGTCATATTTAAGATTAAAAAAGGAACTTTAGAAATGCTGTGATTTAGATCTCAAAGTTTATTTACCCTTCAGCTTTGTTTTAGGATGCAGAGGATGGGAATTAATATTTATCATCTGGGAATCCTAATTGCCAGAAATTTACAAATATTTTTGTTTCCAAGTGCCAATTGTCAGAGGAATTTTTATGGTTTGATTTAGAAAATTCACTTCATGAAATAGTAAAAGGAACATGTTGTGTTTTTTTTTTTTTTTTTTTTTTTTTTTTTTTTTTTTTTTTTTTTTTTTTTTTTTTATTGTGGTGGTGGCAAGTTATCTGATTATTTATTTGCTTCATTTTGTTTTTCCTGAACAGTAACACCTGGCTGCAGTTACTAATTACCTCAGTTCATGAAGTACTAATATTACTCCAGGGTGCTGGCACTATCAGATGTCTGAAAGAAGCAAAGAAACACTTTGTCTATAAGAAAATGACATAGTCCTAGTTCTCAAATTATTTTTCTAAATAATGTTGCATATAGGATATATCTGACAAACGACTAGGAATAATCAGATATTCTAAGAGAAAACTACCAAATGCAAGTTTGTAACAAATAATATAGCCTCAAAAATAAAGGGCAAAATTATCAACAAATTAAAAATAATTGTATGCAGTTAATGATAGAGCGATTCAAGGAAACGACAAAGAAGTTTTGAGGAACACAATTAACATACTTGACATACCCAGCATGCGGCAAATATAGAATAAACTCACTTTGAGAACATAAATCATATGTCAAAATTTTCAAAGAATTTAAATCTCAATTGAATTCACAGGTGACTTTTTTCTGTGTCTTTGAGAATGTGTGAGATTAATGATATATATAGTGTTAAAATGTAAGTAGAAATTCAAAGAAGCAAGAATTATGAGGAAACTCAGAGAACAATAACAAAAGGAAAAAATATGTTCTTTTAAATATCCAGAATTATTATAGTGCTACATTAAAACTATGGTGTAGTACCATACTAGATGAATACAATAGAGATCTCATAAATGGATTTATAGTTATCTAAGGCCTAAATTAGGAAAAAGATGGTTATTTAGAGCAATAGCAAAGCACAAGCTTTTTTATTGGTTGATGCTGGAATAATTAGATATCCACATTTAAAAAAAACTGTCATGACACTATATTTCAACATACTAATCTATCAATATGATTGGATTAACTTAAATAATAAAATTTTCGAATGTCTTAGAAGCTAATACTAGAGATAATCTCTAAGATTTTGGTATAGGGAAAGGCTTTCAAAACTAAAAAAAGTAAATACTAACACACACACCTATGCAGACACACACACAAAGAAAGAAACTGATGTTTTAGAATAGATATACAGAGAAGCTGTTTGTAAAAAGACACAATTAAGAGAACAAAAAGGCAAACCAGAAAATGTTAAAAATATTGTTTGGAGTACTATTTGTGCTAATCACAAAGAACTCCTATCCAAATATATGATCTACTCCTACATGTTAATAAGGAGAAACCAACTAAAAAATAATAGGAAAAATAATTAAACATATATTTCACAAAAAGAATATAACCAACTGGACAAAGATGCTCAATTACTTCAGTAATGAGAGTTATTCAAATGACAACAATGAGGAAATTCACTGATGATTATTTCATAGTGCATTTATCTATAAATGTTCTATTCCTGAATATGAAAACTTTTCATTTAAAAAAATGTGAAAGAAAAAATACAGAATTTCATATAATTACCTAGAGCTAGATTTCTTTTAACATGATGCTTGGGATGATAAAGAAAGTCATTATGAAACAGGAGGACACATAGTAATTGGTACTTTAGGAAAAACAGGTGTCCTTAAATTACAGCCCTGTGTTCTCCTATGGCTGTGAATTCTTCCTATGATACTTACCAGCTCCATAGCAATGGGCACATTAATGTAACCTCTGTTTTATATTTGAATTCAACATAAATACTTCTATGGTTGTTTTGAATGTTAAACAAAATTAATATGCTACAAGCATTAGATAAGTGTGTGAATGAAAACTTAGTAAAGAGAAATCTACTTCAAACATTGATCCCCTTTCCACATTTATTATGTGCTAGATTTGAAAATTTTATATGGTTTGAATAAGAGAGAAAGAAAAAAATAGGATGTTAAGAAAGTAGAACAGATACAATTCTTTTAAGACTTAAAATATTGCTATTGCCTGTTATTTGCTTTATAATCAAAATTTTAGTCCCCTAATGGGGTGGTAAAATAATTTTGTAATTTTTTTTCTGTAAGAACATTAACAAAAATTGATGCTCATAGAGCATTATCAGAAATTTACCAATCATTTATCTTATGTGTATCCAACTTTATTTTATTTACTTTTTGATTGCAAATGAAAAGAATTCAAACTATTATGGAATGAGAAAGTTATTTTGTTTGATAGAAATGCACCCAAATCCATTTATGACTGGACAATTATATATACAATCTCACTCTCACCTTCCTCTCACATCTTTATTCCCCTGTCATTAGACCTTCTCTTCATGAAAATGCTGAGGACTATTCCCACATATTTGTCTGTAAACATGGGATATTTCATTGGGATTCTTAGAAACTCATGATCACAATTAAAATTACATGTTATTGTTAATAATCTAGATAAGAGTACTAATAACAAAGCAACATATATTAAAGAAAAGAATTTCAGATGATGTGGCTGACTGGTCGTCCTGGAATGCCCAGAACAGAATTATTTATAACCTCATTAGGTATAGCTGGGATGGAACAAAGCTACTGAGAAGGGTTTAAAGGGGTCTTTATTTGGGTTCCTGAGTGTGGCCTCCCTGTGGCTCTATTCTCTGTGCCAGTTGACTTACTCACCCTCTGTGCACATTCTTTATGAGCACCTGATCCCCCAATTAAGGCCTACACCTGCAGCGGCCAAATTTCCACCCTGCTCAATTTCTGCTTTTAACCCTCTCTACAGCAGAGAGAAACTTCTGTGACCATAAAATCAACATGGCAGTTGCCCCTAAAAGTCTGAATTACTAAGGGGAAAAATAGCATTTTGCAGAAGTGCATTTATCTTCCTCTTCTTGGGGTTACCAAAGGAAACTTGTGGGCTTGGACAAAGAGTTCACTAACATGGCACTGGGTAAAAAAGCTTTGTCCCCTACCAAACAAGGAGCAACTGAACAGGAACAGAATAAAACATGCAGGCTATGAATTTGGGAAAGCTGGATTTGAGTAATGGAAGGCGGAGATAAGAGAGAGAAGATGCAGTCTTTTCTATACCCTGCAGGACCATGACTGAGTGACAGAGAACTCCTGTTGGAGAAGTGTGTTCAATCCAGAATGCCTTTTCAAAATCTAGAACTGAAGGTCATTTAAGCCAGACCGTCTTAACTGTTTTAAACCTCAACCAACCCAGGTCTCTTTTCATACTCAGATAAGTTCAAAAGCTCCTTGTGTCAAGATGGTAGACTTTCCAATGAAACTCCCCTAATCATATATAAAATCATATGAAAAATGAGACAATTATAAAAATATTTTTTAAAGTGAATTGTTAATAGTGCCTAGTTGTGGTCATGCTCCATGGACCATGAAGATCTGCCTCAGCCACCACTTCTAAACAAAGCACACAGCCTGAGAAATTTTTAAATCATCAGAATTTCCTACTGAAATCACACTGATATGCATCAAATTCATTACTTCATTTTGATAACCCTGGTCCCTGGTAACTTTTTCATTTACTATAATTTTTCTTTTTTAGTTCACTGGTTACAGATAAATGAGGTTGTAATAATCAGCAGAAGTACTTGAGTCATGTTATCATAAACAGGTATTTGTTTCTGGAAGGATACATACAAACACACACACACACATGCACATATATATGTATATATTGGCCAAATTTCTCTAAAATCTCAGTTTTGGTTTCTTTCAACTATAATATAGGTTTGGAAATAGTATAGAGAATGCTCAATGTATGTCACTTAGAGGAAGGCATGGAATGTATAGATATTAGTAGTTGTAATGATAATATAAATTATCATTATTATTATCTTTACAGAATTATTAATTAACACAGAACTTTATTCTGTGTGTCATAATTTTCCAAACCCACTCTCTCTTTCCCTGATATTCTCTGAGGAAATTCACATAATCAGACTGTTGGAGCATAATGATGTTGAATGAACTCAGTAGGGCCCAACATGAAATATGAGTTAAATCACTGAAGTAGCATCAATTTATGATGGTCAATTAATAAATTAAGTAATCCTAAGTTTAAAGAAGTCTTTACTATAGACTATTGGCAGCTATTATAAAATATATTTACAAAGAATATTTTATGAATAGGGAAGTGATTAGACACATGGTAACATGCTGACAGCTATTATCTTGGCCTAGCAGATTGTCTTTTAATTTATTCCATTTTATTTTCCTATAATTCACATATATAATTTTTCTAGCAATTTTCTTTTTTAGGAAAATGGGAAGAAATTATATTTATAGGTGTAAATAAATGTACTGATTGGTCTGGTATTTATAACATAATCCAAATGATTTTATGAAAAGAATGACATTTTCCAAGTACGTGATTCCTGGAAGAAATTCAATAATTGTTTTAATTGTGTTAAGTTCATTGAAACACTCCTCACTAAGCAGAACTGATATCCATTGATAAAAGGAAATCAATTCAACTGCTCTTTTAATTTAGAAGGTAAATATTTATTAATCTAAATTTTGAGAGAGAAATTAAAAGGAAGTTTTCATACTTATGTCTAATCTCTTACTACATGTAAGATCACTATGTTTCATGGGTTTTCTCTGGAAAGTGTATACTAAATTCTTCTATACAGTTTTTATTCAACTTTGTCATTACAGGCTACAAAATTTTCCATTCTTTTAAATGCTTAAGACCTGCATCCACATCAATTTTATTTGACATTATTTTTAATTTTTAAATTATTTTTATTTTATTTTATTTATTTCAGGTTGTTTTATCAATATCTGTTTAAGTCAGTTTTTTTACTAAAGCAACTGAAAAACTGGACCAGAACAATTGTAGAGGAGTAAGAAAGGTTTATTTAGGGGCTCATGTTTTCATAGGTCTCAGTCCTCGGGGTTCCAGGTGAGGTAGCACATCATGATGGAAGAGTATGGCAGAGGGAAACAGCTCACAGGATGATTAGAGAACAGAGAGAGAGATTCCACTTACCAGATACAAAATACATACCCAAAGCCACGCTCCAATTTCCACCTCCTCTAGTCACACTCTACCAATTCAGTTACCAGTCAGTTAATCCCAATCAGGGGATTAATTCACTGATTGGTTAAGACTCTCACAATCCAATCATTTCTCCTCTGAACCTTCCTTCATTGTGTCACAAGTGAGCTTTTGGGGGACACCTCACATCCAAACCATAACAATACTCTTCCTTTTTCAAAAAACAAAAAACAAACAACAACAACAAAAACTTCAGGTAGCACCAGTGATGGATTAAGTACTTCTCCTATTTCATCTACCACACTTAGATGTTTGAAAACACAGTGACATAGAAAATACATTCTCTTTATTGAAAAATTTAATATAAAAGAGAAATAGGTTATTGTAATGTGGCATAGAGCATTATCATGGTGCAAAACACAATGATCTCCAGAATATTATTCACAATATTGTCCATGACATTGAGGATGAAAAAATATATTTGAGATTTAAACTCACTCTAGACAAATTATTTTGCTTTAGATTCATTTAACTTCATTTTGCACTTTAGACAATTTGCCCAAACTGCTTAGGAACATAATTTACGAATCATTCAATAATTTCAAATAATTTGTTTTGTATGCAATGTTCAGGTGAAGTGATTATTTTTTTTAATAGGGAACAGAATAGGAAACATACTTGTACAAATATTTGACTCATTTACAAGTATATCTTGGTTTCCACATAATAATTCAATTAATCTTAGTTCATTTATTTCAGTATATCCCCCACCACCTGAATGCCCCAAACTCTGCTCAGTGCTGTAAGGGAAAAAATAGTAGAAAAGTATTCAAAATTTCAATGGGTTCTCAGCAATACATAGAAGTAGTTCTGAAAAACATTACGTGATGTTACTTAATAGCATATCTTTGAATGTCAAATTATTGGAAATTTTACCTGGGTTAAGTAGATTTACTGAGGAAAAGTGGGATGAGTTTTGGCAAATTAGCAATATTTCTATACGTGAAGAAAAGTAATGGGTCATGTGTCTATGTCTCTGTGCCTTCCTTTACCAAAATATCATTTTGCTTTACTATATAGTTTTGATTACAAAAACATTTTGCTGATACCCAGCGAAAGTTTGCCATCTGCACTGTAATTACACACCATCATCATTCTTTCAAAATATTTTACGGAACCCTTTTTATAACAGGGCTGAAATCACAGGTAGACAAAACTCAAAGGAGGACTGAAATTTCCATTTTTATGTTTCTCTTTATATAAACTTATAGGCAAACCTATAAGTTTGCTAGGAAAAAGTGATATATATAACCTTAGTCTGATGCTGTCGTGATAAAATTTTCTAACCTGCAGTCTTCATGTTTTGCTTCTTTCTTTCCTATCTCTTTACTTATTTGGGAGCCTTTCATCTAAATCATTTCATGTTGGACAGTCCTTTGTGAATCATAATCTGCTCTGATACCACTATCAGTGAAAATAGTGCTGTCAACATTTATGTCAACTCTGAGGTTGTAATTTTTGACAGTAATGTTCCTGGGCTTGATCTAAAACTCTCTGTTCATGTTGACAGAGCTGCCTGTCAGAGACCCTTCTCTCTGACACTTCTAAGTGACTAAGGACTTGGTGGGACTCACTCTAGGAAAAATCTCATTCCAAGTTCTCCCATTAAGTCTATGGCTCATCCAGAAGGACTGCCCATGTTACCAAGAGACAAATGCATGTAGAAGAGCAGGGACTTGGGTCAACTGTAGGTTGCTGTATGATGTTCATAAATATCTATGGAAATAAAATACACAAGTGAAGAATTTATTCTGAAGGCTGGATCTTGTCAAGATCATATGCATAAATCTGAAACCCCATTAAGGAGCATTACTCTATCATAGCTTACTTCTGGTTTCAAATCACAAAATTATGCTCTAAAATTTTATGATTTGTATGATTAAAGTGCTTCATTTTGAACATTTCTATCATATCATACTCATCATTATGCCCCAAATGTGTTGTGTTCCTTTCTTCCTTCATTTTTTCTTTTTCTAGTCAAATATTTTATCCTCTCAGAAATTAAATCCATTTCTCTAGAACTATTAGGTCAGGAAAAAAATAAGTAGTTAAAGATCAAAAAAAAAAAAAAAACCCTAGAGTATATGGGCAGAACTGGCACAGTCCAATTGCTTATGACACTGCAAATAAGTATAAGCATTTAAAAAAGCAATTTCTGATTATATAACAAAAGCAGGATCCCAAACACACATACACACACAAACGCACATCCTTCCCAGTAATTCCACACTTGGGGATGCATTGTAGGGATAAAACAACACAATTTGTAACAGTAAAAGTTGGTGATAAGTAATTTCCAATAAAAAAGGATTACACACATATATTACTGCAGATTGATTAAACTGTATGAAATAGTAATAGATAGGCAGTTCTGTGTTATTCTCTACTTCTGTGGCCATACCTCTTCAACTTCCCTTTTAACTGCTTCTTTGCATTATGCCAGTATTCTTGACTATGCAGTACCACAGAGAATTTGCCCATCATAACAAACTTCCCATTGTATTATGTGGATGACTTCAGTATTTTTTCCAATAGACCATTAACCCTTTGTGGATAAGAATTATCTTTCAATATATTCTTGAAGTCTAGAATATTACAAACTATCAGTAAGTATGAACTGGGTGCTTCAGATTGAAAAAAATATGAATTTATTTCCTTGGATAATAAAAAAAGCCAAAAAAATCTTCATACTGTAGTAAAATATTTAAATGTATTGATTATGAGAACAGAAGTCAAGGTGTAAGATGAAGGAAGAAAATAACATCAAAATTATGTTGAATTGGTTAAGGGTAATTTAAATTTTTTCACTTCCTTTACTGTTGTTATGAATAAAAAATAGAAAAGATACGGCGAGTACTGAATTGTATATAACAGTTTTATTAATCAGCTTCTTTAAAATGAGAAAATTATTCCTCAACATTAAAAAAATTTCTTTTTTTTTTGTGATCTCTGATATCTAAATTTGAGTCCTTTGAAAAAGTCAATATATGTTTTCTGAGACCCAGTTTCCTCATCTGTAAAATGGAGATAATACTATCAACTTAAAAATACTATTTCTACTGGGCACGATGGCACACACCTATAATCCCATTTGCTTGGGAGGCTGAGGCAGGAGGATTGCAATTTCAAAGCCAACCTCAGTAAAAGCAAGGTGCTAAATAATTCAGTGAGACCCTGTCTCTAAATAAAATACAAAGTAGGGCTGCAGATGTGGCTCAGTGGTCAAGTGCCCCTGAGTTCAATTCCCAGGACCTCTCCACCAAAAATATTATTCCTGCACCAAAAAAACCCGTCTAGTAAATATGTATCCAAACAGAGTGGAGCAGTTCTTCTGTATATAAGAGCTTAGAACAGTTTCCAGAGGAAGGAAGCACTACTGAAAAAAATGAGTTCAAAATTCTAAGAGGAAACTTTGAGTGAGAAACACTGTATAAGAAAACAAGATATATAATTCACCTCTAATCCCCTAATACTTACCATTTTAACTGACAAAATAGACTTCTGCAGCACAAGTGTCCTTCTTTGTGTGTGTGTTTATATATTAGGATATACTATTAATATACATATTAGTATATATAATTATGTACTATAAATAATTCATATTTATATATTACAAATGATTATTTATAAATAATATTTATGTATTATAAATAATTATATATGATTAATGATATATTATATTTGTGTGTACATAAATAAATTATAAACTAATTTCAGCTTGTGCTTGAGCTTGTGCTTACCTGTCTCTGGATCCAAGGTTGACTTGGTTCCATTGATGAACTTCCATGAGTTTTCGTACTAGCATTCCAAGTGGTCATATTGTAAACATACGCACACACACACACACACACACACACACACACACACACCAAAATGCAACCTTTTAGTATATGCAGTAATCCATTTCACTGGAACCCCAGTGAATATCAAAAATAACAGGTAGCACTAAACTCTGTATACACTATGTTTTTTTTCCTATACATATATACCAGTGACAGAATTAAATTTATTAATTAAGTACAGAAAGAGATGAATAGTAACTACTAATAAAATGCAGCAATTAAATAACGTGCTATGAAAATTATTTGAATATAATTCATTAGTTTTTTCTAGATTTTCCATTTGAAACTTTTGGACTATAGTTGACTATGAGCAAGAAAACATGGAAAGAGAAACAGATAAGTGGGGACTAGTGTATTTCTGAATTCTCACTAATACCTCTAGTCATAAAACCACACAATTGAGAAACTGAATAGTTGCATCAACCTAAATGATTTTCTACCTTTGTGACCTTTAAGTCGACCCTTCTCCATAACCTGCACTCTGATAACCACTGGACTGTTTTTGGTTCTCTAATTTTGACATTCATGACATATAAATGGTATATACAGTGTTTAGCCTTTGGAGTCTGGCTGCTTTAACTTAGTGCATTTGAGATCCATCCATAATTCTGAGTTTATCAGTAGGCAGTTCATTTTTGTCAGAGTAGCACTTTATTGCAGGGATGGACCATGGATAATTTATCTAGTTACCAGTGGAGGACATATGTGCTGTTTCCAATTTTGGACAGTTAGGAATAAATTTGCTGTAAACATTTATGGACAAGTTGTTGTTTGTATTTGGTAAATATTTAGGAGTAAGATTTTCTGGTCATATGTAAGTGTAATGCAACTTCTTTAAAAAACTGACTTCTAAAATGATTTTACTCTTCTGTAACCTTACTAGCAGGGTCTTGTTGCTCTGCATCCTTGACGATATTTCCTGATGTTAGGTTTTCTTTATTTTCACAGTATAATGTCTACATGCTTTACACTGGGATGTCATTGTGATATGTCCATTTGATTTTATTTTGAATTTCCCTAACGGCTAATTAGACTGAACCTCTTTCATGTATTATTTACCATAAGTGTAATTTCTTCAAGGGTTTCTCTTCATCTTCACTTTTTTTTTTTTTTTTTAGAGCAGAGGACTGAACATACTTGGACACATCTTCAGCCTGTTTTTATATTTTATTTAGAGACAGGGCCTCACTGAATTGCTTAGCACCTTACCATTACTGAGGTTGGCTTTAAACTTGCCATGCTCTTGCCTCAACCTACCGAGCTGCCCACATTTTCTTTTTGATATATGTGTTCTACATGATGAAATAACCATTGCACATGTCCACTATACCCACCCCACCATGGAACTGCATCAAATGCCTCCAAATTTGAATTAAATAAAATCTCTTATGGAGAATCTGCTCAAGAAATGCCCCATCGGTAGGTAAAAGAGAATGAAGAAAAGCATGTAAGCCTCAAAAAGTTAGATGCCTTACTCCCTGTTTTTTCTGGTGATTTCAAGTTCAATGGAGTGCCTACTCTGGCAATAGAAAATTATATCAGCTTCTCAAATGAGGTTCTGCTGTATTTTAATGTAATCCACTCAAAAACCAAAATATAGAATATTGAAGTTAATAAACCAGAAAATGTTTTAGAGTTATTTATTTCCTTCTCTCCTGTTAGGGTTTCATTCACTGTGCGGATAAATTGCTAATATTCTATGCCTAAATATTTATTGAAAGTTTACGATGTATAAGACACAATGTTAGTTGCTCAATAAATATTTGTTGATCTGAAGTGAAGATAAATATACTGCACTATATATTCAAAGTAAAATGTATAACTTACCTTAGATCATTCAATATTTCATGTTGAAAAGTTACACTGAAACTTTTTACTAAGCACTGTGTTATGCTAGATATAACAGAATGATAGAAAAGATGGAAAACATAACCTCAGGTCTCAAAAGTTATTGATTTTCATTGGAAAGTTTAAAACATGAACTAAAGTAATACACACACACACACACACTTAAAGTTCTAAAATTGATATGCTATAAAGTACGTACTTGAACTTTGCAGAAATGCAATGACTGAGGTGGATGTACCATAGGAAATGATTCTCCCATGGACATAGACCACAACAGAGGCATAATACATAGAAATGATAACAATTACAATTTCATGGGTCAAAAGCACAATGGACACATAAATCAACACAAGGAAGTGCATAAAGAAAAGGACCAAGAACAAAACCTGTAGCTCAGAAAAGGAAGGGGCAGGAGGTTAGAATTAAAAGCTAAGCTGTTTAAGGTTAGACATAGGAGGGAAGGGTAAGGTAGGTTTTCCAGGTAAACAGGTTGCACAGCTAGGAGATTTGCACTAGTGATATTTAGAATAACATGTTAAAGACAGTATTGAGAAGATCTCATTGCTAAAAATATTGACAATATGATGTAGAATTAGGAATCATTTCTGGGAGGAAATAAAGACAAAACAATATTATTCCTATGAACTGATGGGCACAGTAAGAACTCCTTTCCAAGAAGAGAACAACTTTTTGTTTCACTTGGTTAAACAATAAAGGTGAAGTCTTGAATGGAAACTAAGGAGGCTGAGCTGAGGGCATCAGAAAAAGACTTAATTGAGAGCAAATAATAATAAATTGACATTAATAAGGATGGAAAAAAGACACATGGAGAATTCAGATAATTTTTGTGCCCTATTTTCAGGATTTTAACAAGAGGTTGATTATATCCCCTTTAACATTACATTCTGCCTACACTTACAATCCAAGATCATACTTTGATTTCCTGTTACAGATCTAGTCATTTCCAACTTGTAGTTATGTAATTCCTTCTTTCTCCCCAAGGAGAAAGTTCATTTCATAAATGCAATATACAAATAAATATAGGCAACAGAGGATCTAGGCTTGGAAGCTTTTACAGAGCTGATAAAATTTGATTAAATTCTTTTGTTGTTATTATGTTTTCATCACCTTTGTCATTGTGTCTACACTTATGAACTCCACCTGGGAGCAACAGTAACAAGATATCACAAAACTGGCTTTTCTCACTCTAATTCCAACCTGCCAGAAGCAGCAAATGTAGAAAATCTCAGGAGAAAACCCCTTGTCATACAATTTACTGCCCAATTTTGCAAACCGAAGAGGTTTAGCTACTAGTAGTTTCCAGAGTTTCAAATAAGCTTACCAGTTTGGGGCTATTTATCTATAATAAACTTCTAAATATTCAACATAAAAACCATGGGTTTTCAGCTCTGAGTATGCTGATGAATATTTTTTAAGAATTTCAGAGAAAGGAGCTCAATATAGAAAGGATATCATATGATTTTACTCCTCTGTTACTACCTAATATTTACAGTGAAAATTATACCATTTCGGAGCTAAAAGAGACCTTGGCGATAATCTGATTTAATGAGTTCATTTCATAGAAAGGTTTGAAAATGAGTTACCCAAGATCATACAGTTATTTAGTAAAAGAATTGAAATAAGAATCAGGTTTTATAACTCTGCACAGGCATATACTCCATTCAGAAATTGAATTGAATTCACTTCAACCGAAGCCCAGAGCTGTTCTACAAAAGAAGTAAAAGGCATAATATTTTTCCTCAATAGCCTTACACTGTCTACAAAACATACAGGCAGAGGAGATGATTCTGTTTGACTCTATATGATTCTAACCTAAACTGAACCCATTGAAATAATACATGTGTGATGCTCTAGCACAGAAACTTTAATGAAGGTAGCCATTAAGCTCAGCTTTAAAGGATGGCAAGAAGATATATGGAAGAATAAATATTATACTACAATATATAAGCATAAAGCATAGAGCTATAGATTTAAAAATAGAAAAAGGATTATATGTGAATGTAATAAAGACAGGAAAAACTGCATGTTGTCATATTCGTTAATTAATACAGCTCAAACAAAATTTAATCATGAGAAAAACATTTAATTTACTTAATGAATCTTTTCTAGGCCTATTCAGCTATCGTGTAACAAGAATAAAAGTGTATCTGTCTTAGTCATGTTGTTCTGCTATAACAAAATACCATACACTTATGGCTTTACAAACAAAAAACATTTCCTTCACACAATTCCTGTAGCTGGGCAGTCCAAGCTCAAGATCTCAGCAGATTAAGTGTCCAGTGAGGTCCATTCCTCATAGATGATGCCTTTTAGCTGTGTCCTCAAGTAGTGAAGGAAGCAAGGCAGCAATCTGGAGCTTCTTTCATGAAAGCACTAATCCTGTGAATATAGTCTTCAGTCTTTTGACCTAGTATAAGAGCATTAATCCCATAACTTATTTACCTGCCCAAAAGTCACACTTCCTGCTTTCATACTGGGGAATTAGGAACGCAACACATGAATTTTGAGGTAGTTACAAACATTCAGACAATAGAATATATATAAGGATTAAATACTGCTACAGATTTATTTTTCTTTTAAAAATGTAAAATTTTAATAAAGTGTATAAAGATGGTATATGTGTGTATATATATATATATATATTCCTTATTTTAAAATTTTTTATCTTAGACCTTTTTAAAAGTATTTAATACTTGCAAAATGTATCAACAATAGTTACTACGTAACTTACCCTCACTTTCCTTAGTTAAAATATTTTATTTAAATATGGTGTTTTCAAAACCAGGATTTTACATTGATAGAATATATTTTTTAAATCCATCAATTTAGGTACTTACTCTGAAGTAGTAGGTAACTAAATATGTAGGTAACTAAATAAGTTGTAGGTAACTAAATATACTTTAATAATGTACTCAGATCTGCCAAACAAACAGATAAAAACAATTATTTAAGGCTTCTTATAGCCTAATCTCTTCATCAAACAGATGCCAAAGAAAGAGGGGCAATTGAAAGGTTTTAATAATAAAGATAATTTTTAAAAAGATGTGAAAATAATAGAAAATGGCAAGGGATAGTGAGGTTCCCAGCAACTAGTAACAATGGTCACTAATACTCTTAAGTTTAACAGGGAGTGAAGGCAGCTATTATGCCAATCCACAGAAAACTTTGTTATTATATGGTACTAGAACATTAGACAGGAACCATGTTACCTTCAGACAAGGAATGTAGCTGCTCTGGATCAGCAACCATATGAGAAGCAAGATGGGGAATAAGTACACCAACTCATGTCTCCTCTCCCATTCTTGTCTTCAGCTGATTCCTTCCCTTGCATTTCCAAAATCCAGTCAGATATAAGAGGATGAGAGAGTGATACAGGTTAACTTCCCTGAACAATAAGCAGAGTAAAATGAGTAAATAATAAGTTCACAGAAGAAGAAGAATATCCAGCATGGCAATTCAAATACATAATAAACAAAGCTAAATATTTTATAAGGCATCCATTCATGCCAATCATTTCACTAATTGTTGTTGAACTTGATGAAGCAGGTATAGTATTAATTTATACACATTTTTGCAGTTTTACTCTCCATGTCCTTATTCTTCCATGAAACATCAATCTAGAAAATGCAGAATTTCATAGAGAAGTTTAGAACTCAGATGCTAGGTGATAGGCAAGGCCATAAATAATAATGATTGCATCAAACCATTCTCATCTTACATCATCTAATTTTTATCATTTTTATGAATCCAAAGAGTTTATAAACAACTTAGCTTAGTTCTTTCTCTGAAATTGAAATAATTTTCCTTAACCTGTACTGTTTTGGGGGTCAATTCATGCATCAATGCTAATAGTTTTAGACTTCTACCTCTGTCCAAGACAGAGGAACAGGGCCATATTTACCCATCTTTCTGAATCTATAAATAAAAAGCTAATAAAATATTTTTCTTTTTTCTTTTGTTTCCATTCTTTCTTTTTATTTATTTATGTATTTTGGTACTGGTACTCGAACCCAGGGGCACTTTACCATTGAACTACAACCAGTACCCTCCTTTTTAAACTTTTTGAGATAGGATTTCACTAAGTTTCTGAGGGTCTTGCTAAATTACTGAGGCTGGCCTGGAATTTATAATCTTCCTCTTTTAGCTTCCCCAGGTACTGGGATTATAGATGTGCATCACGATGCCCAGTAAAACCATCAACATTCAAGACACTGAAATTCAAGTAGCAAAGGACAATTATCTTTGAGTGATAGAAAACTAAAAATTGAGCCACCTGATTTCCCCATGTTATTATCATGAGAATTTCTGGTCTACAGAGCAACTTGGCAAAGTTTAGGGCACTTAAAAATAAAAGAAGGAAATGAAATTTCAGGAAGACTGAGGAAGTTAGAAATTGGAGGACAAAAATACCACAGAGGAAAGACTATGCAGAGAAATAATACAATTGTCATATAATGAACTATCATGCCTAACATATACATATGCATTTTGTTTTATACTGACACATATAAAATTTAACTGACAGATTCCCTATCTCAAAAAACAAAACACAGTTTTTGAGTACCAAAAAAAATTCTAATAGAACATATATTCAATTGTGTGATGACATCAAAGACATGTGAAAGAACTTAAGTAATGCAAGGAATTTTCTCCAACCATAAGGAATTAACTAGGTATCAATAAAAACAATATCTAAAAAATCTCTAATACTAAGGGGAAGACAATACAATACGAAATAGCACATAGGTCTATAAAGAAATTGAAAGTGAAATTAGAAATTATTTTAACTAAATTAAAATGAAATAAACTATGTTGGAATTTGTATGATGATGCTAAAATGGTACATAGAGAGATATTTATAGTGCTGCATGCCTAGATGAGAAGATTACAAATCAATGAGTTTGTCTTGCACTGTATGAAACTTAATAAAAGCAAATTAGCACAAATTTAACAGTAGAAGGGAAATAAGCAAAAAAAACAACCAATGGATCACAGAAATAATAGAGGAAAAATAAAACTTGATTATTTGACAGTATAAATACATTATATGAAGCTCTAGCCAGACTCATTAAATAATAAAAGAAAGACACAAACTATCAATTAATTGAATGAAAGAAGAGGCATCACTACAGAGTCTACAGATATTGAAGAATATCAAGTAATACTGTGAATGATGTTATTCTTATAATTATGACAATTTAGACAAATTCTGTGAAAGACAAAAAAAACTAAATTTCAGTGAAGAGGAAAAGATAATATGAATATCCTTATACTAAATTAAGAAACAGAATTTGGTTTGAAAACCTTTCTACAAAGAAAATTTCAGGCACCATTGGCTTCACTGGCAAATTACAGCTAATATGTAAAGATTAAATGATGTATGTTCTACACAGGTTCCTTTAGTGAGTTAAAAAAAAAGGGGGAATTTTCCCAACTAAGTTTTGCAACATTATCAGATACTAAAACCAGACAGTAACTTCCCAGAAAAAGAACTATAGAAGATATGAATCTTGATTCTGAATAAAATTTTATACATCCAGACAAAAAATAACACAGTTATCCCTTAGCATCATGGGGGTTAATGCAAGTAATCTTTAAGAGATCCAAATCCATGGATACACAAGTCCATGGATAAAATGTCATGTTATCTGCATACAACCTATACACATCCTCCCACATACATTAAATTTTCTTTAGGTTATTTATAATATCCACAACAGCATAAATTGTAAGTATACAATCATCATAATGTTTAGGAAATAAAGACAAGGAGAAAGGTCTACCCATGTTTACATGCAATTTTATTTGAAATACTTTTAATCCATTGTTGGTGGAATCTGTGAATGTGGAAACCACAGATATGGAAGGCTAAATGTATATGACATATAGGTGGGTTTTATCCCAGGAAATCAGGATGATCCAATTTGCAATTAATTATATACTAAGAGACTAAAAACCTGCAATCGTGTGACTAGACACAGGAAAAGCATTTTACAAAATCCACAGTCCATTCCCGTTAAAAGTTTTGGAAAGTTAGGGAAAAAAGGAGCATCCTCAATTTAAAAAATAATATTTGGAAAAAAACTATACAGTTAAGGTCATATTTAATGGTAGACAGACTGAATGATCTTCCCTGAGATCACAGTGACACAATGGTGCCTGCCCTCACCACTTCTCTTCCACATTGTACTAAACTTTCTACTCGGCAAAATAGGGAAAGGAGAAAGAGAGAGAGAGAGGGAGAGAGGGAGGGAGGGGGAAAAAGAATGAGAGAAAGAAAGAGAAGGAAAAAGAATAAAAAATGTTAAAGCTTGATCTCAGATATTTATTTAACCACACAAAGTTGGATAGCATATGGACACACAAACTCTTGTACAGGGATGGTCCTAGTAACTCTACCTATAACAGGCAAAATCTAGAGACAAACTCAATATGTAAATAGATTTTAAAAAATTGAATTTTAAAAAATTGATTTTAAAAAATTGAATTGTATAAAGGAAAATGCTGACATAATTTAGCAATAAAATGGAAGAAACTATTGACACCAAAAAACATGGGTAATTATTGAAATATATATGCTCTTTTTAATATAAGATTCCACAGTTTTAAGCAAAGATATAAATGTAAACTAATCTATAGTAAACAGAAAACAGATCAATGGTTTCCTGGAGATAATTAGGAGAGAAGCATTATAAAGATTGAAAGGAATTTGGGGGGATGCCAAATATGTTTATTATTTTGATTTGGGTGACAATTTTAACAGGTATGTATGTAAATCAAAACTAAAATAACTATATGTATATTTAAATGTGTACATTTATGATATGTCAATTGTACCTCACTTATAAACTAAAAAACCTTACATATTCAATCTTCCCCTTCTTTTATTCTTGTTTTCTCATTTTTCCATAAAATCCTGTACATTTTGTTCTCAAAATTTTCAGCCTTTTTCCTGATCTGAAAAGTCATACCTCTTATGAAATATGAATAGGTAGACAGAGAATTTTTTTTTTTTTTGGTACCAGGGTTGAACTCAGGAGTAGTCGACCACTGAGCCACATCTTCCCCCCATTTTGAGTCTCACTGAGTTGCTTAGCTCTTCACTGTTGCTGAGGCTGGCTTTGAACTCATAATCCTCCTGTCTCAGCCTACCAAAGTGCTGGAATTACAGGCGTGCACCACCATGCCCGGCTGAAATTTTTAATTAGGTGTTAATACATAGCAATGGGCTAAAAAACAAAAATTGAAACTACAAAAATATTGTATTAAAATAATGAGTGTGCTTCCCTCTCCTTCAGTAGAATGTGTGATCTCTGAGTATCTTACTAAATGTTTTAGTAAAATTCTGGCATGCAACTATCTTTCACTATGTAATTTTAAAAGAATGAATGACTGATGTCTTGCTTAAAGAAGTTCACTGATGAAGGTAAGATAGAATTCTCTCCACAATTATGTAAGAGCTATAAAAATCTCTCACTACATGGGAGTAACAGGAAAAATATTGTCTAAATCAACAGCCTGGGGTAGGGAGCATGCAAAACAATATAGGATACAATTAGTACAATGACAAAGTCCCAATGGTTTGAGGGAGGGAGCTACATTTGAGGATGGAAGTAATAACTTGAGTACTTGCACCATGTAGATATACATAGATATATATATATATATCCTGCCCTTTCTGATCACCTGGCACTAATTTCTCTTTTACCTGGTCAATTGAGTGACCAAGAGTTTCTTGTTGCTCCTTTGTACTTTGCCTGGCTTCTGCCACCTCTATTTCTTCTTCATATGGGTACCTCGGAATGGTGGCTTTAATACCTAAACGATGGGGTAAACACCATTGAAGGAAACCACTGATTCCTATTCAGGAAAATGCTATTGAAGTTCTAGCTGGTTGCTTGAAGATTTCACTAAAGTGTAGGGTTTTTTTTCTTCCCCCCCTTTCTTTTGCTATACAGAGGAATTTTTTCCCTTAAGATGTTTGCTGGTCTGTTAAAACCTTTTTCTCTTAAACTGTTCCTCTGCATGGCTTGCATTATGAGTGTGGCTAAATAATTCTTAATGAATCCTCCTTTATCAGCAAGACTCAGCTCTTATGAGCAGGATTTGCTACTTTTAATTCTATATGGAACGCAAATGGGCCACCAAATTGTCCTGTTGCTATTACCAGCAAGATATGTTGCCATCATTTAATTATGAAAAAGTTTCAATTTTTGAGAGGCTTCTTTATGTAAATATACATACTGGATATAGGAAATATGCGGGAAAAAAGCTATACCAAGAATTCTGATTTGGCAATTATTTAAAGAAAGGTTAAGTTCTGGAAGAGCTTTGGTCATATAACTTCAAATTGAAAATACATATAGAAACTGAGTACTTCTAAGAATTGGTGGACACATACATGCATCAAAGTAGTCACAGGAATATGATGATCAAGAGAGTGGGGATATTGTTATTTGAAGGCAGACTTTTCAGAATTCCCATTAAGGAAACACTCAGAGGAGGAGATACAGGGTATTTTATTTCAGTAGTCTTCCCTTCCTTTGAATGTTATCCATTTGATGCCTGTAAGTTATTTGCTAATTATCACATAGTGTGTTCTATAATGGTTGTGAAGTGTAACTTAAATTAACATTGCTGTCTGCTTGCCCTATATTTTTACAGGCATATTAAAAGATTCCCAGGGGCAAAGTCTGTGTGTTCTTGGTTTTCAAGGGGAGGTTGCATAGACTCTTGCTTTTAGTTTGTGCCAAATATGTATGTTCATTTTTTAAATATTACTGAAATTTTTAGAGTGAATATAGAACATAGCTCTTATGACAAATAAAAATACTAGAATTAAAACAGACATCATAAAATATTGAAAAAAAAAGTGAGGCACATAAAAAGAGATACTACTTAAAGGCCAAATGTAGAACAGGCATGGATCCTTTCTTGTGAACATTGAATGGATTAGAATGCACAGAGGTAGAGAAAATTTTGAAGTTAAACACATGTAATTGTAACCAGAAAAATTAAAAATTCATGGATTTTACTGACTTTCTTAGAACATCTAAGAATTTGCAACCTGGGCATTGAATTCTTAATCATCCTTATGATCTTCTTGGACCAATACAAAGCAGACATTTAATAGGTGACGGCTATATCTAAATTTTGTGACTGATGTAAAAAAAAAATACCAGTTAGTGGTCTAAAATAAATGTGTTCTTTTGCTATTCTAGCAGCCATGACTCAAAAACAGTATTGCTGGTTCAAAATCAAAATGTCATAAAAGACACACAGTCACTGAAAGTTTCAGGGGAGCATCCTGCTTTGCTTTTTTCAACTCATTTTGGGAATGGAAATTTCATGATCTTATAGAAAATACTTAGAGGCTGCTTTTCTTTGCTTGGGCCTGCAAATGTCCAGTGTATAAATAAAAGCAATATAAAAGCTTGGCAACTCTGCCTCCATATTGCATCTGGCTCCTTAAGATACATTAAACTTGGGGTCAATTTCCTGCTCAATTCTAAACAAAGTCATGTTAATCATTTGTGTTCCTCTAAAACTGGTAATTCTCCCAGTTCAAGGATGAAGATACCAATGTAAGACTAACTAAGGTATTTTCAAGGTTTACAAGAACATCAAAATTTACAGGAACATCATAAACAGATTGCCCACTTCTAGCTTTCACCATATCCTATCGTAGACCACTGGAGTGATGTCTAGAAGTTATGAATTATTTCATAAAGGAAGACAAAACTGTTGATCTAACTCCATTTTGCCTTTCCTACTAGTTCTTCCTCAGACTTACTCTCTCTTGTAGTCACCATGTATTCCAGGAAAGAAAGGTCTGATTGACAAATATCTAGTGTCCCCACAAGCAGCAGCCTCTTTTTTATCACCAATGAAACAGTGCATGACTGATCCTGAAATAATGATCAACCAGAGCATGTCCTGACCATGGTCACCACCTATGCAAGCCCCCAGCTGTTGTCTTTGTTTCTTCTACATATAGCCCCAAATCTCTTGTCAGACTCTGGTCTCCCTGTTTCCTCCCAGTATGGCCGCACTGAATAACACATTCCCTTCTCACTTCACCACTCTCATTTCTCTCTTCCTGGCTTTTAAGCTAGTAGACGACTGAATATGGCCTGATGGACCCCAGATCCTGCAAAATTCCTGTTCTAAAATTATAGTTGCATTGCCTGCTCCTCTTCAACCTACATGTCAAAATGTCCTCTTCCTTATCCTTTTGTGAATATCTATGATTGCATTTAGAGCACATCCAGAAAATTCAAATATTACTTTTATATCAAGATTTTTCACTTAATTGCATGCACAGATTATTTTTTCTTTCCAATTAAGGTTGCAGCATTTGCAGGTCCCAGAGATTATAACCTGATATTTTTATAATTATCAGCCTACCATAATGACTGTCATTGCAATTGCTGACTTTAAAAGTAGCATCATGACCTATAATTTGACTCTGCCATTGGACAAAGTTGAATTCACAGCCCATACCTGTCATATTGACAAAATCATGCACTTCTCTTACTTCAGTTTCTGCATCTGTTAAATGCATTATTAATATCTCACAATATTTTATATCATTACATAGGAGTGTGTGGATAAAATATTTCAGTATTTGGACTTATTGAGTTCTTCATAAATTTTAAATATCATTTTTAAGAAATTAATAAACTCTATATTTTCAAAACAATGTGCTAGTTAACCTGAAGATTATAAAATCTCATAAAGTTCAACTGCTGTTTTTAGAAGCTTACAATCTAATTGGTGAGATAAAATTCACATGTATAAAAGAATATAAAAAAAGGGGAGAAATATGTTATGGGAAATAATGAGTACCACAGTTGTTCAAAATAAATTTTAATGAAGGGCATGTCAATTTGTTTCATGTTTGTGTTAAAATGGTTTATGTGTACTGTTCAATGGCATAAAATGTATTCATAATATTGTGCAATCATTACCAGATCCATATCTGTAACTCTACATCTGGTAAAACTGAAGCTCTACACTCATCAAACAACATTTCTGCAATTTCTCTTCTCCCTACCCACTGGGAAATCCTGCTTTACTTTCTGTCTTTACAACTTGATTACTCTGTTACTTTGCAAATAAATTACTATTTGTCTTTTGTGTTCGATTTATTTTATCCACCATAATTGTCTATGAGGTTCATCTATGTTGTAACATATGTCAGAACTTCCTTTCATTTTTAAGGTTTCCATTGCACGTGTGATTGAATAGGTGTGTGGGGGGGGGAGGTGTATGTGTGTGTGTGTGTTTCACACTTTGCTTTTATAAACCCTCTGCAATCAACAGATCCACATTCTAGTTGATATAATTAATGTGAATATGGGTACATGAATTATTGAATCCCAACTCCAGTTCTTTTGACTATATACTCAGACTTAGAATTGCTAGATCATGTAGGGATTCTATTTTTAAGTTTCTGAGAACTCATGTACTATTGCCATGGTGATTGCACCATTTTACCTTCCCAGCAAAAATGTACAAGTGTTGCAATTTCTTCACATCCTTGCCAACATGTATAATTTCATGTTTTTTAATTACATCCATCCTGACTGTTATGAGATGATATCTTATTGTAGTTTTGATTTGTATTTCCCTAATAATCAGTGATGTTGAGCATCTTTTCATATGATTATTGGTTGTATGTATATCTTCCTTGGAGCAGTATCTACTTAAATCTTTTGTTCCTTTTGGAATCATATTGGCTTTTGTTGTTGAGATGTAGGAGTTCACCACATAATATGGATGTTAATGTCTTAGCTACATGCTTTGCAAATATTTTCTCCTATTCTTTTGATTACATTTATACTCTGTCAATTCCATTTTTCTTTCACAGCTAAGAGGAATAGATATTTTTTAAAAAAGTTTTTAATAGTGCATTATAGTT
This sequence comes from Geosciurus inauris, assembly GCA_004024805.1. NCBI lineage: Eukaryota > Metazoa > Chordata > Mammalia > Rodentia > Sciuridae > Geosciurus > Geosciurus inauris. The sequence goes on from PVHX01001574.1 coordinate 94,434, forward strand.
ATACATATATTTTGACATGATCCTACATGCATGGAATATAATTTGCTTTATTTCAGTCCTGAGTGCTTCTTCTTTTCCTCTCTCCCTCCCCCTGGTCTCCTTCCTCTACTCTACTGGTCTTCCTTCTACATATTTATTGTTTTCAGGTGGGTCACAAATATATCGAAAGGTAGAATTCACTGTGGTATGTTTATCTACGTACATAGCATAATTTTGTCATTTTCATTCCATGGTTCTTCTTGTTTTTCCATCCCCTTTCTCTCCCCATCAATCCCCTTCCTTTACTTGATTGATCTCCCCTCTGTTTTAATAGGATCTTCCCTCACTACTTTTTCCCCTTAATTTGCTGTCATTTCAATGTATGAGAGAAAGTGTTTGACCCTTAACTTTCTGAGTCTGACATTTCATTTAGCACATTTCCCAGTTCCATCCATTTACTGGCAGATGCCATAATTCTATTCTTCTTTATAGTTGAGTAAACCTCCATTATGTATGTCTACCATATTTTCTTTCTCCATTCATCTGTTGATGGGTCCCTGGGCGGGTTCGATGAATTGATATTGTAAATTACACGGTTATAAACGTCGATGAGCCTATATCACTGTGGTACGCTAATTTTAGTTCTTTAGAATAAATACCAAGGAGTGGGATAACTGAATCATACAGTGGTTCCATTCCTAATCTTTTGAGGAATTTTCATACTGCTTTCCAAAGTGGTTATACTAATTTTCAGTTCCATCAACAATGTGTGAGGGTACCTTTTTCTCCATATCCCATGTGCGTGAGAATTTATTTCTCGGCTATATTTTCCATAGGTCTATACATCTCTCTTTATGGCAGGACCACACTGTTGGGATTATGCACCTTTATAGTAAAGTTTTGAAATACAGAAATTTGAATTTTCTATCTTTGTTCTTTATCTTCAAGACTGTTTTGGGTATTTAGAAATCTTGAGATTTCATATTTTGAGAATGCATTTCTAACTTTGGCAAAAAATTGTCATTGTGACATTGACAGGAATTGTATGAAACTAGATTGATTTTGGTAATATTGCTATATTAGCAATAATATAACAATATTATAATCCTTATAATCCATGAACATCATATGAGTTTCTATTGATCAATGTCTTCTTTAATTTCTGTTGGCAACATTTGCAGTTATTGTTATATAAGTGTTTTTTTCACCTTTTTGGTGAAGTTTATTCATACTATTATAAATAGTACTGTTTTCATAACTTCCTTTTCACATTGTTCACTGTTAATATATAGAAATACAACTAATTATTTCAGGGTTCTGCTACCTGGCTGAAATCTTTTTTGAAAAATTTTAACTGGTTTTTGTGTTTTGTTTTTGTTTTGTTTTGTTTTGTTTTGTTTTGGTGTGATCCCTTCTTGGTCCATTGGCTGCTGAAGAGTGTGTTATTTCATTCTCCACACATTTGAAATAACATTTGCTCCTCTTTCTCTTCTTCTTCCTGTGTTAGAGGTCAAATCAAGGGCCTTGCACATGGTAGGTCAGTGCTCTACCACCAAACTATAGCATGGAACTATTTAAAAACTATGTTTCTAAATCAATTGTGGCCAACTATGTGGTATATCCTGTAAAATATGCCATGTGAACTTGAGAAGGTGCATGAAGTGTTTGGGGGAAGAGTGTTGTATATAAGTTTGTTACGTTAAGTTGGTTTATTTTATTGTTTAATTTCCACCTTTCTTTACTTTCTTCTGTTTGGTTTTTTCATATATTATTAATGTTAGGTATTGAAGATTGTAGCTATTCTTGTATAACTATTTCTCTGTTTAGTTCCAGAAGGCTTTCTTTTTTTTTTAATATTTATTTTTTAGTTGTAGGTGGACAGAATATCTTCATTTTATTTTTATGTGGTGCTGAGAATCGAACGCAGTGCCTCTCGCGTGCTAGGCGAGCACGCTACCACTGCACCGTAACCCCAGCCCCCATAAGGCTTTCTTGATATATCTCAATGATCCATCTTTATGTGCATAAATATTCATAATAGTTATATGTTATTGTTATATTGAGACTTTTATTAATATATAGTGTGCTTTTCATGTCTTATAAACTTTCATGATTTAAAGCCTATACTATTTGATATTAGTATAGCAACCACTGCTCTCTTTTAGTTACTATTTACCTACAATATCTTTTTGCCATTCATTTATTCTAAAATATTTTTCTCTATTTCTAAGGTGAGTCTCTAATGGAAAGCATCAAGTCAGACCATTGTCTTTTTAATTGATTTTCTTTGAAGAGTTTAATCCATGTACATTTAATTACTAGTAAGGGAATAGTTATATTATTTTCCTAATATTTTCTATAATTTATATAGCCTATCGTCCCTAATTTGCTGGATTGTTTTTTAAATTTATTTATTTTTATTTTTTAAAACAGAAGAATGCATTTCAAGTCACAGTACACATATGGAACACAATTTTCCATTTTTCTTTTCGTAAACAAGGTAGAGTCACACTATTTTTGTTTTCATAAATGACCTAGCATGGTGATGTCCATCTCATTCAATCATATTTCCTACCCTCATGTCCCTCCCTCCCTCCCTCTGCTTTGCCCTATCCAAAGTTCCTCCATTTCTTTTGTGCCCTGGCTCCAATCCCTATTATAGGTCAGCATCCACTAATCAAAGAAAATATTCAGCCTTTGGTTCTTTGGGATTGGCTTACTTCACTTAGCATGATGTTCTCCAACTCCATCCATTTACCCAAAAATGCCATGATTTCATTCTCTTTTAATGCTGAGTAATATTCCATTGTGTATATATACCACAGTTTGTTTATTCATTCATCTTTTGAAGGGCACCTAGGTTACTTCCACAGTTTAGCAATTTTGAATTGTGCTGCTATAAACTTCAAAGTGGCTGCGTTACTATAGTATGCTGTTTTTAAGTCTTTAGGGTATAGACAGAGGAGTGGAATAGCTGGGTCAAATGGTGGTTCGATTCCAAGTTTTATAAGGAATCTCCATACTGCTTTCCAGATTGGTTGCAATATTTGAGTGTGCTTTTTCCCCCACATCCTCACCAAAATTTATTGTTGCTTGTATTCTTGATTGCTGCCATTCTGAGCGGAGTGAGATGAAATCTTAGAATAGTTTTGATTTGCATTTCTCTAATTGCTAGAGATGTTGAAAATGTCTTTATATATTTGTTGATCAATTGTATATCTTCTTCTGAGAAGTTTCTATTCAGTTCCTTAGCCCATTTATAGATTGGGCTGTTTGTTTATTTGGTGTTTTTTGAGTTCTTTATGTGTCCTGAAGATTAGTGCTCTATCTGATGTCATGTGGCAAAAATTTGCTCCCAGAATGTAGGCCCTCTGTTTACCTCATTGATTGTTTCTTTTGCTGAGAAGAAGCTTTGTAGTTTGCATTCATCCATTTTATTGATTCTGGATTTTATTTCTTGCACTTTAGGAGTCTTGTTAAGGAAGTTCAGGGCCTAATCTCACATGATGAAGGTTTGGGCCTAACTTTTTCTTCTATTAGGCGCAGGGTCTCTGGTCTAATTCCTAGGTCCTTGATTCACTTTGAGTTGAGTTTTGTGCATGGTGAGAAAAAGGAGTTTAGTTTCATTTTGCTGCACATGGATTTCCAGTTATCCCAGCACCATTTGTTGAAGAGGATATCTTTTCTCCAGTGTATGTTTTTGGCACCTTTGTCTAGTATGATGAGATAAATGTATTTATGTGGATTTGTCTCTTTGTCTTTTATTTTTTACCATTGGTCTACATGTCTATTTTGGTGCTAATACCATGTTGTTTTTGTTACTATAGCTTTGTAGTATAGTCAAAGGTTTGGTATTGTGATGCCTACTGCTTCACACTTTTAACTAAGGATTGTTTTGTCTATTCTGGTTCTTTTACTTTTCCAAATGAATTTCACGATTGCTTTTTCTATTTCTATAAGGAATGAACTTGGGATTTTAATTGGGATTGCATTGAATCTGTATAGCACTTTGGGTAGTATGGCCACTTTGACAATATTGATTCTACCTATCCAAGAGCATGGGAGATTTTTCTATCTTCTCAGGTATTCTTTAATTTCTTTCTTTAGTGTCTTATAATTTTTATTGTAGAGGCCTTTCATTACTCTTGTTAGATTGATTCCCAATATTTGTGTGTGTGTGTGTGACTATTGTGAATGATGTAGTTTTCCTGATTTCTCTTTCAGAGGATTCATCACTCATGTATAGAAATGTATTTCATTTATGGATGTTGATTTTATATCCTGCAACTTTGCTGAATTCATGTATTAATTCTAGAAGTTTTCTGGTGGAGTCTTTTGAATCTTCTAAGTATAGAATCATGTTGTTAACAAATAATGATATTTTGAGTTCTTTTCCTATTTGTATCCCTTTAATTTCTTTTATCTAATTGCTCTAACTAGAGTTTCAAAGACAGTGTTGAATACAAGTGGTGAAAGAGGACATCCCTGTCTTGTTCCATTTTTTAGAGGGAATGCTTTTAATTTTTCTCCGTTTAGGATGATGTTGCCCTTGGGTTTAGCATAGATACCTTTTACAATGTTGAGGTATGTTCCTACTATCCCTAGTTTTTCTAATGTTTTAAACATGAAATTGTGCTGTATTTTGTCAAATGCTTTATCTGTAACAATTGATAAAATCATATGATTCTTATCTTTAAGTCTATTGATGTGATGGATTACGTTTATTGATTTCCGTATGTTGAACCAACATTGCATCCCTGGAATGAACCCCATTTGATCATGGTGTACTAGTTTTTTAATATGTTTTTGTGATTTGTCAGAACTTTATTTAGAATTTTTCCATCTATATTAATCAGTAATATTGGTCTGAAATTTTCCTTCTTTGATATGTCTATGTCTGGTTTTGGTATCAGGGTGATACTAGCCTCATAGAATAAGTTTAGAAGGTTCCCTCCTTTTCTAATTCATGGAATAATTTGAGGAATATTGGCATTATTTCTTTTTTTTTAATTTTTTAAAATTTTTTTAGTTGTAGATGGACATAATATCTTTATTTTTATGTGATGCTGAGGATCGAACCCAGTGCCTCACGCATGTGAGGCAAGCGCTCTACCACTGAGCCACAATCCCAGCCCCGGCATTATTTCTTCTTTGTAGGTCTTGTAGAACTCAGATGAGAATTCATCTGGTCCTGAGCTTTCCTTGTTTTGTAGACTTTTGATGGCCTCTTCTATTTCCTTGCTTGAAATTGATCTATTTAAGTTGTGTATGTCCTCCTAGTTCACTTGGGGTAGGTCATATGCTTCTAGAAATGTGTTGGTGTCGTCAGAGTTTTATAGTTTACTGTAATATAAATTTTCAAAATAGTTTCTAATTATACTCTATTTCAATAGAGTCTGTCATGATATTTTCTTTTTATTACAAATTTTAGTAATTTGGGTTTTTTCTCCCCTTTTCATTAGGATGGCTAAGGGTTTTAAGATGTATAGTCAGTTCACTTATTTGTTAACTTTTTCTTCTTTTAATGAATGAGCTTAATGCAATGAACTTTCCTCTTAGCACTGCCTTCATAGTGCCCCAGAGATTTTAATATGTTCTCATTTGCCTCTAAGAATTTTTTTTATCTCCTCTCTGACGTCTTCTGTTATCCATCAATCATTCAATAGCATATTTGACTCTCCAAGTGTTGGAGTAACTTCTATTTTTTAATCTGTCATTAATTTTTAGTTTCATTCCATTATGGTCAGATAGAATGTAATATTTCTATTTTTTGTTTTTTGTATTTGCTGACTAGTTTTGTAGAATAGCATATGATCTATTTTGGAGAAGGACCCATGTGCTGCTAAGAGAAAAACTGTATTCATTTGTTGAATAATGAAATATTCTATATATGTCTGTTAAGTCTAGATTATTGATTATTTTATTTAGTTCTCTTTTTTTATTTAGTTTTTGTTTGGAAGATCTATCCATTTGGTGAGAGGAATGTGTTAAAGTCACTCAGTATCATTGCATTGTGCTCTATTTGATTCTTGAAGTTGAGAAGTGTTTGTTTGATATACATAGATGCCTCACTGTTTGGGGCATTGATATTTAAGACTGTTATGTTTTGTTGATGTATAATTCCCTTACACAGTATGAAATGACCTTCTTTATCCCTTTTCACTAACTTTGGTTTGAAGTCCACTTTATCTGATATGAAGATGAAAACCCCTTCTTGTTTATGCAGTCCATGTGAGTGATACATTTTTTTCCTACCCCTTCACCTTTAATCTGTGGAAGTCTTTTTCTATGAGAAGAGTCTCTTGGAGGCAGCATATTCTTGGTTTCTTTTTTTTTCTTTCTTTCTTTTCTTTGATGTGAGGGTGGGAAAAGAGGGAGAGAATAAAAAAGACAAAAAAATTTAATAGAAAAAAAATCTCAAGGTACATAAAAAGGATTGCTTCTGTTGGAATTCAATATTTTTCCTGCTTCCCTTCTCATCCAGTAGATGAGATTGTCTGTTGTTTGCTGGTATCTCCCCGGTCAGGATGGCGCAGGTTATTATCCAACATGTGTTGCTCTTAGAGGCAGAGCTTCTGGAGGTGGGGTTTAGCACTTGCCAATCCCTGTGGGAAGACTCCACTCCAAGGATCTCCTTTGGGGCACCTCACATAATTTGGAGGCCTGGTCTTATCTCCTTATATGGCCTGTAGACTTCACAGTTCCTGGTCTCTCATTTAGCCTCTAAATTGTATCTCTTTCTCCCCCTCCCTTTGTCCTTTCCAATCTGAAATATCTCTCTCTCTGGAGGTCACGGAAAGCTATTTTCTGTTGGGAGGTCAGGACCAGGCTTTGCAGCTATGGACCAACCACATAACTACAAGTGCTGTGCTGAGTTAGTGGCTATAGGGCAGAGGGATGAGCTGGGGAATGTTAAGTACCTTGATATTGCTTCTGGGCCCCCGCTGGTATTCCAAGCTGGGAGTTACCCCAACTAAAAATAGTGATGGCAGTAGGGAGGATAATCCAAGATGGTGACAAAGGTGGCCCAAGATGGAGGTATCTGCTTTCAGAGATGGGCTGTTGGGGTGTTCTATGTGGTGGCATTGGGCAATGTGTTTGGAGATGCAGCTCTGTGGCATGCAGTGTTGTGGCAGGAAGCTGTCTCCAGACCCTGTCTGGTGTCCCCAGCTGCAGGGTACCATGTGAAGGGGACTATGGCCAAGTGGTTGCAGTGTTCCAAGATGGAGGCCAATGGGAAACCCCATGCTGGTAGGTGGGGGTCCACACAGGAGCAGCAGCCAGGGGTCCTGTGCACGAGCTGGGGTCCGGCGTGGGAGTGTAGGCTAGGGGCCTTGCATGCGTGGGCGACCAGAGGTCCTGCATAGTGTGTGGGCACTGGAGCAAAGGGTCCTATGTAGTGGCAAGTCCTGTGTGGGTGAGTGGCTGGGGTCCCGTGCAAACATTGAGGCCTGGAGACCCTCATGGGCATGCGGCTGGAATTCTTGCATAGGAGCAGCTATCAGAGGTCCTTTAATAACTCTCAGAGAAACAGTATTCTGACTGCTTTAATCCCAGGTCACAGAGAGACTAGGAATGCATGTCCGTCTAGGTCACCATCTTGGATGGGATTCCTGAATTATTGTTCTTGAATTTAGTATATATTCTGTAGTGAAATGATTAAAGTATTTTTATTTACTTTTTAAAACTATTTTATAGCAATTTCTCTTTGTGGTTATCATTGTAGTCACATTTAAAATCCTTATATATAATACTCCAATTTGGATTTATATCAACTTAACTTCAATAACATAAAAAAGTATGCTTTTTTATATCTATCCCCACCCTTTCCATTATTGTGATAAAATTATACCTTTAAATATTGTCTTCTTCCCAAATAAACTAAAACTTATTTTCCAAACATTAATTTATTGAATTACATAGAAAAAATGTGGAATTACAAATCAAGATAAGAGCAACATTAGCTTTTACATTAGCTTGAGTATTTATCTTTCTGAGATCTTTATTTCTTCATACAGTTTCAATTTTCCATCTTGTGTCCTTTCCCTATTTTATTTCTGGACATTCTTACAGACATCTTGTATGAAAAATCTAATATAATTAAAAGAATTTAGCTTTCCTTTATAGGGAATATCTTATTATCTTGCTCATTCTTGAAGGATGAGTTGGTTGATATGAAATTCTTGGTTGACAAATTTCTTTCATTTTTTTCCTTTGATCATGTGTAATATATTGGTCTACTTTAGTTTGTTCTTGAAATTCTCTGATGAGAAAACACTCTTGATCTTATTGAGGACACCATGTATGTAATGAGCCATTTCTCTTTTGCTGCATTGAAAATTCTCTGTCTTCCAAAAGTTTACTTATAATATGTTTCATTGTAGAGCTCTCTGGGTTCATTTTACATGGAATCTGTTGTGGTACTTACATTTTTGTTTGTTTATTTCATTGAATTTGGAAAACTTTATAACTATTATTTTTTTAGATATCCTTAGTGCCTCTTTCTTTCTCTCATACCCTTCTGGCACTTTCCTAATGCATAATTTGCTTTCCATTCATTTTTTTTCAATGTTTTATCCTTCTGTTTCTCAGACACTATCATTTTCATTGTATTTTCTTCAAATTTGATAATTGCTTTTTCTCTGATCAAATGTACATTTGAGTTTGTTTAGTGAATTTTTATATCAATTGTTAGAAGTATTTAAGCACCAGAACTTTTTGTTTTTATTTTATGTTTTCTGTTTTTACAATATTTACATTTTGTTTTTACAATATTTCCTTGACTTTCTCCATATCTTTAGTTTTTTGGGCATCTTTATGGTAATTGTTTAAAAGTCTTTGTCCAGTAGATTTGTAGTAAAACATATTATAGTAATGCACCCTGTCTGCTTATGTATTGGATGGGTAACTACTGCATGCTAAGGGCTTGGTTTATCTGAAATTTTCCACAATTTACTGTACAAACATTTCCATGGAAGCTGAAACTTTCAATAAACTTTAGCGTTCCAAAGTAGTTACATTATAATCATTATGCCAGCACAATTATTGTCTAGGTAAAGAGGCAGAATTCTGAAAAAAAATAAAAATGGTAGGAACCTCCACCATCTTCTGAGAATTCTTTCAATGTGACAACTTCTTATGCATTTTGTTGTTGTTGTTAGGATTTACGAGTAAAGGATACAAGGATATTAAATATAGGGCACATGTGGTGGTATGGGTGGGAAGGGATATCCAACAACTGATAGACCAGAACACAGTATGATAATCGGAATAACGAGTTCAAAATGCAAAGCTGAAAACATACTTTGTCTATGAACCAAAACAGAAACAAAAGTTCAATCTCTCTCTCTCTGGCTGTTTGTTTCTTGGTCTCTCTGTCTCTTTCATGTATGCATCTGCACACATACACACTCTACACCTCTGGTTTAGTGGCTAAGCCCTAATTGTTGTTCATATAAGGTTTGTTTCATAATTGAATAAGAAAATGAAGGAAGTATAGACTTAACAGAGACAAAAAACGACATCATCCTGGAGTGGGAACTTCCCTGGTCAACATGTGGAACAAGGGTTTTGCTGCCTTAACACCATTGACTTTGCACTGCATAAGGCTTTGTTAGAATGAGGGACATGGCATGGAGTACATTGTGCATAGAATCTTAACATAATCCCTGATAATATTCACTAGGTGAGAGTTTTACTGTTCCCCCAAGTTGTGTCAAATAAACATGTCTTCAGGCATTGCCAGCCGACCTCTAAAGGGTTTTGGCAAAGTCATCTCAGTTTATGAATTAATAGGTTAAACAAAATGAAGCACATGGGGCTTAATATAAGTTAACGAGAGTTTTAGTTGAAAAAGAGTTTTATTAAAATCAACCAAATAATGAAATTTCATGTGCCATGTATTCTATTGATCTTACCTGGTAAAAATATAGATCTCTAGTTTCCCAGTATTTTATATATATATATAATTCTAAGTTATGTGTGTGTGCATACATATGTCTGCAAATATTTTTTTTTTTCAAAATCTGAAGACCATAGACTAAAATGTTTCTTCAGGTTCTTTCCTATTAATACATGTTGGGGGAGACCATCTTCATGAAACTGGAGCTTATTATCTGCCAGTGCTCCTTAGAGGGCATTGTTCTGGAAGTCAGCACCTCCTGTTTGCTGTGCAGATGAAGACATACACATTCAGGGACCACAATACATATCCTATTATCAAAATTAGGCTTGACTTAAGAGAAACAAAATACACATATTGATTTCTGCTGCATTAAATACATTTACACATCAAAGGAAAAGAACACAGGAATGTTTCAAATTGAGTTTCATACTTAAAATTCCATTATTAAAATATATATTCCATATTCTCTATCAAACAGCAAATTTGAAGTAGTATACACACATATACGCGCACACACACACACACACACACACACCCCACTTTCATAGGCAAGTGGTTTCTCTTTTTATGCTGTGTTTTCTGGAATACAATGAAACTGATGATGAATATCAAAAGTAAAATATGCAACCAATTCTGAATAGCTGGAATTACAACAGGCGTCACAACACCTGGAAAATAAGGAAGTTCATATTTCTAATCATGTGATGTATCCTCTTCCAAATTCACCCTGTTTAGGATGGATGAATTACTTCCCTTGTCTCTTTACACAAAGGATATTGGAGATTTGGGTTCTCTGGCCAAAAGAAATTAATAAATAATGGAAAGAAAATGGATAAATAAACTGATTAATTAATTGTGCCTAATATAGACTTAATTTAAAAAAAAAACTAAAATAAAAACTCCATCTTTCCAGAGGATCAGTCTCTGAGTTCTTGGTAATTCCAAGAAAAAAAAATTGTAGTTGAAAGTATTATGGAACTAAAATGTTTGTGAAGAAGTTGGTAGCAGTGCCTCTATTTTCAGAATTGATTTAAGCCCTGTGGAAAGGCAGAAGCTCTACCATGACCCATTTTTCCCTGGAATGGTTAAGTAATACAGATATGGAATACAATTAGTGAAGTGGGTTTAGACCAACCTGAATGACCATGCTCAGAATAACCCCTGTGGTGACTCTTTGGTGCATCTCTTCTCTCCCTATTCTTCACAAAGAAAAGAGCATGTAAAAATAACACTTGTTTGAATTCAATTCCTCCAAGTCGATTTTATTTACAAATTGTATCACTTCTGAAAATAGTGTTTGAACTGAATGCTCTGTAACAACACCAAAATGCCTTTCCCAAGCTGTGTAGATACCTTACCTGCTTCATGTGCTTTTGCCTGTATCTTGTTATCCACTTTTCACTATTCAGTAGATAGTTAACATCTTACCAAATTTTTATCTTAAGATAGAGCAAACTGAACAAAGACTTGAGAATATGAAGAGAACTCTGAGAAATTCATTTCACTCAACTACATTGGAATATGATTTATATTTTTAAAATAAGGAAATGTGCATTGAAGAGCTCTTGCATCTAAGTGATAGTAGAAGGCAAATAAAAGCAAGAAAGTATTTTTTACAGTAGCAAAATAATTGTTTTTTCAAATATATTTTTCAAATACTCTGAATATTCTCAAGAATTTTCAAAATTAAAAAAAAGTCTTAAGCATTCAAATTGTTGATAACAGACCTTAAATAGTATGAATCACAGGTGGGCAGCTTTTAAAACTTGACTTCCAAAAATCCTTTCATCTAGAGATGGTGGGAAGGCCATACTCTTACAAGGAGAAACGACGAATGCCAGCATCTTTTGTCTTGTGCCTTGTACTTACGTGGCCAGAAAAGGAAAGAATATACAGCTCTTCCTCATTTAGTATGTGCTACATGGAGCCTAAAGTCTCTAAGAGATCCTAACTTGAATTCATTTTTTTTTCTTCTGGCTCTATGCAACACATGCTTAATCAGGTAGGGTCATAATTTGAAAGCAATAAAATGATTCTCTATTCAAACATCTCTCTCCTATCTGTCTGCTCTCCAACATTAGACATCCTTTTTAGTTAAGTCATTCATGTTCCTTATTAAAATGTAAATATATTATTAGGCATTAGTTTCTTATTACTAATTAGTTAATCAATTTTACTCTGACAAAATGAAAGAGCAGGAAACAATGGGAGATAGAGGTCAGGCAAGAATATTTATGAGGTGAAAGATCAGCAAAGGCTGGAACCATTGGGCATTGAGGGGAGGAAGGTTCAGGTGAGGCAGCACAGAGGAGGAATTATAGGAAGGCAGATAATGTCCTGGGGCATTGACACTTTCAGATCTATCTACATACTTGGGTAATCACATACACTAACTGAGCCATTGACCTGACCTTCAATGTGTGTGCGCGCTGGGGAGTGGGAAAGATTCATATCTATGTGGCTTACATGGACATGCATTTTGATCACTTAGATTTCCTTTGCAGGAAAGATTTGAGACAAAATTCACGACTCCTTCTGAATATGGATAATGTCTAAATTTGAGCCAAGAACATGGCCACAATTTCCGGTAAATGGGTGTATCATTGAAAGATCAGAGAAAGCAAAGTGAAACAGAACACGGATAATAAAAATAATGATAGTGTGTATGCATCAGTCAGAACACAGAAGGAGAACGAACACACAAAGGTGAAGATACCACAGGGAAGGGTGAAAGAGCAGACAGGAAGTGCAGCAGACTTGGCCACATGAGGGGAATCTGGCTGTCCCTTTTGTCCTTTTCTTGCAATATCCTCAAAGAACAGTTCTTTTTCAGTAGTAAATCTTAGTTCTTATGATTCCTGTTACAACTGGACCTGAGTGTGCATGTCAGAGGCATTGCTCAATATTCAAAATAGCTAAATATTTTGAACCATTTACCCATGTGTCAAGCACTCGTCTGAGTTTTTCATATATAAGAGTCATTTCATATTTGCATAAAAATGTCAGGACAGTGAAATAAATTAAACATTTCCCCAAAGAGATTATGTCCAAAAAGTGGAAGGGTAGTATTCAATGTAGAGTCCAGTGTTTCAGTCTGACTTAAGTGATTTCATGATAGAAAGCCACTCTCAACTCTAAATAATAATTAATGCTTTAGTATGGCAACCTATTACTAATTTCCTCCTCCTATCAACTAATGCTCATCATGTTTGCAATGTTTTTGACTTTTAATCCATTATTTATATCTTAAAACAACCTAAGAATGAATGATAAGAAAACTGAAACACAAGAGAGTTCATTTACTCAGGGTCATATGGGAGCAATTATTGGGACCAAGTTCTAAATCCAGGCAGGAGGGCAAGCTCCTTATTACAAGACATAGAAACACTTTGGCTTTGACTCAATTTGCCCACAGAGAGTCTCTTGACTGTCTTTGGAATGTCTATGAGATGAATGGGAAGGCAGTTGAATCCTAAGGTCCTTCCAAGTATTTAACTTCTGTGACACATTGTGGTAAAGATGTGGGGTAATAGTTACTCTGCTATCTCCTCAAAAGGACCAAATATAGCTTCTCTTACAGAAAACAAAAACAAAAACACATGCCCTTGCATTATTCCATTTCTAGAAATTCATCCTAGGATATGCAATAAATAAAGGCAAGGTGTGATAAATCAGGATGCTTTACTGAGATTTATCTAGAACAGCATGTAATTTGAAAATAATTTTAGTATCTAATAGGAAGAGATTGATTATTTATATTTTGATATATGATTGCATTATTATTAATATCACATTTTCAAGGAATAGTTAATTAAATTGAAAAAGTTAGCAATACAATAGTTGGTACAATATAAAAAGGATATTAAATATATAAACAGAACTATGAAACCTTGTTTTATATGTATGTGTATATGTATACATGCATTTACACTATAAAAATAAGTATGTAGATATGAACTTATTGTTTCTTAACATAATTGTATAACTTGTTTTCCTAAATTTTACCAAGCAGTGTTTTTAAAATCAGAAAAACAAAATATTTTGAAACAATGCATTTAATAACATATGTCAAATCTCATGAACAATTTCCCTCTCCTTTCTTTTGTGTGTCTGATCAGCTGAGAAAATTGATCAGATCCTAAGAATGACTTTCTCTGGCTATCTCAGGGATCAGTGACATTCCTGTTGCTGCCATTTGGATAAATCTTTGGAAACACCATAATTTGGAATGATCACATGAATTTTCCTGTAAGGAGGACATGTTGGGGGTACTATAGCTTGAAATTCTATACAAGAAGCCTCGTGTAGAATGGTTAAATACATGGTCATCTGATGCTGCCTCTAATAGCACACAGCATATTGTTTGCACTCAATAAATTTTAAGTCATAATAATCAATAATACTAATAATGAGGCAATAAAAAATAACTAGATTCAGTAGCACTGATGCAGTAGCTCTTTATGAGCTCCCTGTGGAGAAAGCAACTTGCAAGTAGAACAATAAAGACCATGGTGTTCAGCATGGTAGACCTTCCAGAACAACCTGTGAAGCAGAACCAATCTCCAGTGTGCACACATATGGGCCTGCAGCAATGTCAGTTTGCAGCTTCAGGAGGAGGATGATCAAATAGCATAAGAGGAACTGGAAAAATCTGCCCATCTCCAATTTTCTCTGGATTGTATCTGAAAAATTCTGTTTGAAAGATCAGAAAATGTCATGAACTTGGTCATGGCAATTGGATAAACCTACTGTAAACTTGTTCCGTTAAATCATATCTTCTTTAAGGAATCGAATCCTGCCCATCCTAACCCTAGTCCTCCATTTCCATTTTTATTACCCATAAAGCACTAATCATCTTATACATTCAATCAGATATATGTACATTTTATTTTGTACTTTGGAAGTATTTATGCACTGTCCTTCATATCTTCTTTGTGAATTATCTAAACTGTATCATCTGCTTTTTTTCTTCTTCTTCTTCTTCTTTTTTAACCTTCCCATGAAGTAACTTTAGAAAGTTAGAGCTCCTAGAAGCATAGCCCTGGTCCACATCTAGAAAGCAACAGCTAGATAGACAATAGGGCTTAGAAACTTATAACTAGTTATTTATTTATTCTATTATTGACTTCTTTCTTCACTAGGACATAAGCTGTATGAGGACAGAGTTTTATTTTTTTTTTATTTTTTCATAATATAACCTGGGCAACTGAAAGAAACATTTAAAACATAAGGAACATTCATTAAGTATTTTTCAGTGAAACAGAAGAATATTTGATGAAGTTACTCTCCAAGAAAACACATCACTTTAAGTTTTATACATGGTTTCTTTGACTTTCAAAGGAGATCTTTTACATCATGAGTTGGTCAGGCCTCCTGGTGTGGAACAGGCTGACTGAGAGAACTCAGCCCAAAAGCACAATTTTCCTTATACACATCAGAAAACTGTGTTAAATAAGATACTTTATGTGCACACTAACCATAACCAGAAAAAAATTTCTGCTCATAAAAAAGTAACAGACTTAACAGTAGTAATTATTATCATTCAATAATCTTTGTTTTCAGCTAATATACATGGAAAGTGGACTATGCACTTTTAGTGAGTTTTCAGTTATATAAATATAGATAGTAAATATGAGATATGCAGATGTTGATGAATTGAGCGTATTAAGATTTCCCCAACACCTACTTTCAGCTTTTGCTGAAAATCTCTATGTGACTAGGGAATTTTAATAATAAAATATAAGATAAAACAAAAATTAAGGGCTTAATTGGCTGTTGTCAACATCATAGTACAAAAAGAACAGTACACAGACCAAAAGACAAACATTTATTCATATATTTCAATATCAAATGTGTATGTGTGTGTATGCATGTGTGTGTTATTTTTTCACTGAGGTTGATCTTTTAGTCAATGTAAGCTATCTGGGGTAAAATGCCTCATAGTACCTACTTGGAGATAGGTACAGTAGCAGGTGTCCAGAAACATCTCTGGGTTGTTAGTTTTTTTGTTTGAAGATCTGTGCTTAAGATATCTAATTTGAGCAAGAATATTTATTCTTCATCTGTTCCAAAAGATGAACTCTTGTGATTTGCAAAATTAATTACAGACACACTCATCTGAAAATATTCATAGGAACCATTTTGTCAGCCCTCCTTGTTGAAACATGAAATTCTTTTCTCCAGTGCTCATAATGGTCAGCTAACAATTCTGAAATGAGAAAAAAATTTAAAGTAGTAATTGAAGGCCTTTGTGTTGCTGGTGAAATAGCAACAAAAGTGAAAAGTGTCCTGTATCCAGAACAGTTGACTTGAAGAAAATTTGAGAAGAGAAATTATACCAAGACTGATACCAAGAAGATTGAGTATCATCAAGCATCATTTTTAACATGAAAGTAAATCGACAAGACCCCTCCTCTCCACCTGTGCCTGTATCATTGTCCAATTAAAATCATGTTTTCTTTAAAGATTCAGAGAAAGAAGGGAGCATCTGAGCACGTAAGGGACATCAGTAGTCTGTTTGGCAGACAGGTGCTTTTGTAATACCCTGGGGAACAGGGATGTTTGTTTCACTTTATTAATTGATACATCTATGATATCCACTTTATCTCATTCTCTTGTAGACAGGGATGCAGGAGGGAAATGGACATTCCATGGTTAAGCAGGCAAAATAAAACCCCCTTTTTTTGGTTTTATTGCATTATAATTAAGCATGATGGGAGAGAGAGATCCTACAGCAATGCAGCAGGCTCAGAACACTGACAAGGTCAATTATCTCCTGATAAGCCCTGCACACGCACAGATTAATAATATGACTAATATTAATTGAATGTGAGTTCATTGAGTTTTATGTCTTATTTTAAAGTTCTCTTGGTGGGTATACAAGCCATGGTGCACACAAAATGATGGATGGGAGTGATGGAATCACTAAAAAGCCCTTAGACCCTCTGGCCCACTGGGCACACAGAGAATGCAGGTTTGGTTTGCTTTTTTGGTTTTCATCCCCCGACCCCCATCATGCTAGAGACTGGCAGGGAACCCAGAAGGGTAACTTTTATAGTGCAATTTGTTCTACAAATGAAGAAAGTTCAAGGGACTTCAGACCTATGAATTTAGAATTTCCAAAATGAAACTGAAATGAATCTGACTGCATGGTGTCACTTTAGGCAACATAGGTGTAGTCGATTTGTACAGAAAAGGAAGATGGTTGGTGTTACTTCTTTATTGGTTTCAGTCATCAAAGATAAGTTGGCTACTCTACTTGTATATTGTGTGTGTGTTTGTGTGTTTTCTTTTAGATTGTGTGCTTTTTGTGAATTTGGAAAAGGAGATCCATGGATAAGACTTATTTTGAACAAATTGAAAGATGGAAGTTAAATTTGCATTGAGTATTGTGATCTCACAGGTAATTTCACTGACTTGGGAGTTGGGAGGCTGTTATTTTCATACAGTTTTTTTCTCATACATTAGATATCACTTTTATATTTAGAGATGACTGACCTCTATTCACTGATCCTATGAATTTACATGTTTCCTTTGTGGAATGGGAACGGAATATAAGGTTTTACATTATTCTAAAACATAGAGAAAACCAAACATTTTTTGGAATATTAAATATACAAAATATATCATTTCATTTTTCTAATAATTTGTGTTTAAAATGCTGCTTTTCAAAAATATATTAAAATGAATGCTACATACAGGAAAAAAATGAAAAAAAACAGTAACTATAAGTACAATAAGTCACAAAGGATCTTAAAGTGATTTGAAGACAGCTTTTGAAGCCCTGGAGGAAATAATTATATATGTGGTTTTAAACATAACATCAACCTCCAACTTAATTCATCTTCCAATTTTTCCTACCCATCCTAGCTAAATATGACAACTCCTTTCCTCTGAACTAGTTACTAATTCCTCTTCTAACTCTAATTTGGCATTTCACAACTGGAATTATTATTTGTATCAGTGGCATATTATAATTCATCTCATATAATCTTGTGTTTGCTTTTCATGTATGTTGGTCTTATCTCCTCAGTGGACATTTGACTACAGAGACCACTTCTTTAACATTTTCAAACTCTGCAAAGTACCAGGCAAGGCAGAGTACGCATTAGGTGTTAAATATTTAATCAGGTAACCAATGCTTGGATTGATTGGTTTGTGATAAGAGAGCAGTGACAGGGGTATGTAAGGTGTATGGGGAGGTGCTTTTCCTCCAGGTCATCCTGAGGTCTCTGGAGGATTATCTGGATTTGCCAAGCAATGATGTTGCCAGGGATATGGGTAGCATTCGTAAGATGTGGCACCTACTATTGAAAACTAACACACCATACCAGGGAGGTGGGGGAAAGGGATGAAGGAAGAAATTTTTAACTGCAAAGAAGAAGAATAAAGGAGACTCATTAGTGGCAAAAACAAAGCCATAAGCCAGACTCCTCCAGAGGCACCAGAAGTTCAGAGCAATGAAAAAGGCGCTGGAGAGGTTAGCGCCATCTGTAAGTTTACATGTTGATAGCTTAGGGGGGAATCAATTACAATTATTCAGAAATACTGATGAGAAAGTTCATAATTAAGGGAAGCAAGATTTAAATAGAATATAGATTGTTGGAGGTATTGTTCTCTGTTTTGCTTATTTATGTTCCTTTTGCTCTTACACTTAATGTCATCCAGGAAGGCTTAGAGGAACAGGGCCTGATGATACAGTTTCTAACACACAACCTATCCAGTGTGTTTTGTCTGCTTGTTTTCCCTTCTCTATGAATAGGTTGGCAACTGCATCCACAACAAAGTGAGAGCAATCTCTATCTAGAATATTAAAGTCAGATGCATGTGACGGGGGTTTTATGGAAATACATCAAGAAGAATGAAACCCTTTAAATTACCCTGCTATTTTCAAAACCAAAGTACTTGGAGTCTCTATTGAAACACATTGCAATGCCCATCACCATGTTTTTCAGAATGTAATCTGACATTGCCTCCTCCATTTCCCATATCTCAGTTAAATGTGTACAATATCTGCAAATGGTGCTTATTCTATTGTAAATAGGGTTTGGATTATTTTGTACATCCTGGTTACAAGTTTTACCTCTGCCCTTTCTCAATAAATTTCTATGAAGTACATAAAAGAATCCAGACAGAAATATTATTGATCCCCATAATGAAAGAAAAGACATGTTAGGCTCAGAGTCACCATCTGTTGTTGTATTTGGAAATATACACTACAGAGATATGTTTACATTTCTTGTTTTTATAAAAAAGCCTCTTTTTGTCCTTACAGCATATCTGTATGTTCCTATATTTTCTAATCCTTTAGATAGGTGGGATATAGCTGGTGGTGAGAAGAAGCACAAATACTATTGGGAAGAAAGCAATGGTACTTTTCTGCTTGATGGTGACAATGTGAGAAAGTTTATCTAATAATGTCTAAATTTTAGAGTCTATAGTTTTTTTTGGGTACTTAAAAACCTTACTTTTTTTATTTTTGAAGACCCTGTGCTAAGAAATGATCCAAAGTAAAATTTCCTACCCACTTATGTAAAATCCTACAACATACCATTCATATTTTTCCGTTTAGATTTAGAATATCAATTAGCGTAACAGCAAAGACTCTGTATGTGATGGTAGGTGGAACTTAATTAACTTAGAATGGTGTATGAAACACTGACTTTAAATTATAAATCTGCAACTTATGTTGTATATGTTTTTGGGTATATTGTATGTATTGTCTTTGTATTGTTCATCATTCTTAAAATTTTAATGTAGCCTATATTTCAGATTACAAGAATTAAAAGAAATAATCTATTTGATATGTCTAACTTTAAGAAATTTAAGACACAGGTGAGGCTCCGGTAGTAATAATGCACTCCTGTGAACCCAGTGGCTTGGGAGGCTGAGGCAGGAGTATCACAAGTTCAAAGCCAGCCTCAGTAAAAACAAGGCTCTAAGCAACTCAGTGAGACAATGTCTCTAAATAAAATACAAAATAGGGCTGGGGATGTGGCTCAGTGTCTAAGTGCCCCTGAGTTCAATCCTTGGTATCCCCACCAAAGAAAAGAAAGAAACCAATGAACAAACAAACAAGTAAGGAAAAGTAAGAAACTCATCCAGTATCCAAATTCTTTTAACATAAAATAAATGTGCCCAACTAATAATGCTGGGCATGATGATGGGCCAGTCCACTATATCGCACTTCAAGACTACAGCATGGAGCCTTAATTTTAACTCAGAAAAAAATGTGTTTCTAGTGTTACTATGTGAGCAATTAGAAAACTGAAGATTAAAAAAATATTTTTCATGTGTCCTAAGTTGGACAGCTGACTAGGAAGATGTAAGTACCTGAGGTAAGTACCTGACTTCAGAAGCTTCTTCTCACTAAAGGGCATTTTATAAATATTACTATTTATCAATAACTAAATATGATATCAATTCTGATGCAACACTGTAATAAAGACCAAGATGACACCCATTTCCACATACACACTGAAAGAAATAAACAAAAAATGTTGGAATTATTTTCTTCAAAGATAAACCTTAAATGTAGAAAATTATGAGAAACGTGAATGCTTACTCTCCGTGACATATTAATGTTTAGGACACCTTTTTAACTTATGACATTGTAAATAGGAACTTTTTTCCAGAATGTATTTTCTTGTCTCTTGGTTGCTTCATATACAACATCATATAGTACAAAAGTTGTTTGAGAACTAAGAAAACATATGTTTGTATCAATTATAGCAATGGCTATGTTACAGACAGGTAATTTTAACCATCCTCAAATTTCCTAAGTTACCATTCCTGAAGAATCAACAGTAGGATGGAAAAAACAGACTAACAAAAACAAAGCAACAAGATTATTTTTCCCCTCAAAAATAAAGGGCTTAGTTGCAAGAGAAATAATCATGCTCTTAAATTTGTTCTGTGTTAAATGGGAGAGGTAGATAGCACCCCCTGCCTGGGTCCCTCACACTTGTGTTTGAAGTAAAGTAACAGTTTAAAAGTGGTAAGACATTTTGATAAAGACATGGAGCCATGCCTGAATAGCAGAGAACAAAAGAAGGAGGCAGAAGTTCTAACATGAGGTCATAGCACTGCAGAAGACAGAGCAGGGGGCCATTATCAAAGGCACAGGTCTACAGATTTAGACCACATAGAATCTTAGTTTTATTTTTACAACAATCATCAGATAGCAAAATGTGTGAAATTATTTTCATAATTACCTAAGAAGGTAGACAGATTATTTTTTAAAGTAAACTTTCTAATTGTTTACCTTTGCTTTGTGAACCCTCCATTGTCTGATAAAAATGAAAAAAGAAATGAAACTTCTATTAGTGCATTTGGTGAGAATGTAATTTTGGGTCTGTATGGCTGATGATTGGCTTACCGCCAGAGATGAAGTGCTGCATCATGCAGGAGCCATTCAAGAGAGTGAGTCAACGTGCAAATGGCAAACTCTGTGGAGTACCAATACTCAGAGCACTTGACTTGTGAGTCTTCTGTCAAAGATGTGTGCAGTGACCTAACCTGCTACCATATATCATGGTCTATATTTGAACCCCATAGCTGGTGTGTTCTGCTGTAATGTGGATTAACTCCATGAAGGAGAACATCAAACTGTTTGTCAACATTTAAACCATGGATCTGTTGTGTCATATACTTTTATGTGTAGCCTTCAAAAGGATGGTGAGCACAGAAAGGTTGAGATAATCTAGTCTAGACAAGAAATGGAAGGATCAGAGGTTTGCTGAATAGGGTCTATTTCAGTCCAGTCATCTTCTCCAGTCTCATTATTTCAAATATCATCCAGGTGGGAACACCTTGTTTTTCAAGCTCATATTCTTGGTCTGAATTTTAGGTTTATACTTCCAACCACCTAGTCAATATTTTATTTTAAAAAATATACTAGACATGTGTTTAAAAACGGAATGTATTTGGTCTGTGTTGATCATTAAGGATTGTTAGAATTTGGCAACAAAAAGAGGAAGAGAAACACATATACAAATACAATTATATAAGAACATGACCTACCTGAGCCAGAGGCCAAAGGAAAGTCCCAGAACAATTATGACAAGTGGTGATCTTACTTTACAGAGTGGGAAATAGTGTATTTATCAATATGATAGAAATAAAAGGAATAGGAAATTCCTCACTGAAGAGATCAGATTAGTCATGAGACCAGGGAGCTCTTCATTTCAGCATAATGGCTTTTATCATTTTTAAAATTGCGAACATCCCCAACATTCTAATTGATAAATCACCTTCTGGAATCCTCTCAGAATTCCCCAGTCTTTAATAGTGGGAGAAGAGAAATTTAAATGTGTCTTGTCAGAAGATTCTTGGATTGTGCTCATGTTCTATGCTGAGTCAAGGCCCAGCTCAAACATCAGCAGGGTTCTACACTGCCCTCTGAAGGTTCCTCAACATGTTTAAGGAACCATAGCTTGTAGTTACAGCCTGCATTATATTCATCCAACTCTTTCTCAACAGCAATGAGCTCAGAGGCAACAGGATAGCAGATATCTTCTTTTATGTCTCCTTTTTACCCCTACTCTTTATTACCAGTGCCTTGCAAGAACAAGCATGAAAAAATAAGACAATTTCCAAACATAGACTAAAATCCCAAAAGGTAAGATATAACCATCTGGAGTACAATAAGCACATCATATTTTCTTTCCTTAGCAAGACACTTCTGAGTTTTACGGGAGGCATTCTAGTAGGCAAAGTCCTACTAGCTGTTTGTAATTCCTTAAAAAAATTTAAAAAAAATAATAAAAGTGCAATGTTTCTTTAATGTCACAGTCTGAATTATAAGCAGAGAGTTGGCACATCTCTCATTTTATTCATTCTAATTACAATTGCCTTGTCACTGAGATGCCAACCTGACGAAGAGCAAATCAGGTAGTGAATCCCCAGGGGCCGCTTAGTAACAGGAAGGCTGTCTCCAGTGGAATCAACGTGACAATTTCTTCTCTCCCTCTTCAAAGTTGAGAGTCCCTCTGGACAAATTCACATTTGATTATTTTCACTAGGCTCTCTGTCTTCAACTGCTTGATTAGCATCTCACTCACCTAAGAAATTAGACTAAAGTTTTTGACCATTAAAAGGAAACCAAAAGATGTGCATGAGTGCACATATGTGCGTGCAACATGCCTGTGCAAACCCGTGTTCTTAACTTAGCACCTAGATTGGGCACCAAGATGACTCTGAAGTGTCTACTGTGTGTGTGTGTGTACATGTGCACGAGTGCTGTTGTTAGTGTCTGCAAGGCAATCTTTTCACAAATCTTTCTGTCCACAAATATGAATCCGCATATTTGCAAACCATAGGCCAAGGTGTGGTAGTTAGCTCCTGTGTACCTGATTTTCCTTTTCCCAACTTCACTGCAGCTGTGCTTAGAGATAAGACCACTGTTCCTATTGCTACTAAAATGTTTATTATTAAACTGCATTCTCTCTGATAAAACACATTTCTGCAGAATAATGCAATTAACTTTAGAGAAGAATAATTAGAACTTATAATTGGTGTTCTAAACACAGAATTTATATATTAAATCAAAACCAAGGAAATTACCAGGATATTCTTCCCCAAGTCTGTCACCAACTGTGGCATTTGACTGATCAGAGACCCAGGACACAGGGTAGATAAAAGACACAAGGATGCAGAATTCTGCCATTAGAATCTCCCATCCTACTCTTCTCTGATGACTTCCTTCACCCTTCTACTTAAGACAAACATTCTCAAACTCTGTGTCCATAAAAAGAAGATCCCTGGGAACTTGGAACAGTCGTTCTACTTTACTACATAAGAGATGTAGTTTAGAAATTTACATTTTAACGGTCATGATTGGTGTTAATATTGGAAACACTACCATAGCCATTCTCTCAATTCCCAAATCTAATGATAATAACATGTGCATCATAAAATTGGCCTATAGCTCAGTTAGGGTGCACAATTAATTATGATGTGTGTCAGCTCCTCCTCAATTATGCCCAAGTAATAACTGGATATTAATATTTTCTCTTTGCCAGAACACTATTTATATAAAAACTATTCAATAGATATTTGCTGATATGAGTTGATTTAATGCAGAAATCTTCTTTCTTTAAGTGCCTTCCTCCTTAGAAGCAGAAGTTTCATTTGCCAACACATAGACCATATCCCTTTAGAATTCTAACTTATTTTAGAAGAGCATTAGTCTCTTCAAGGAGATTGGCTATGGATGACTAGCTCTCCCATGGGATAGCAGATTTTGCAGCTCTGGCTCCAGCTCACGAGGTAAAATGATTCAGTGTTGTTTCTGTCCAATGCACTGTTGATGGTCCAGCTCCTGCACTCATGGCCACCTGAGCTGCTCAAGCTGAAAAAATACACCTTTTCCTGGGACTGGAAGGTCAACCAACAAGAACAGAGTTATATCAGCCAGTATAGAGATTAAATACCGTAGCTTTGAACCTTCATACCAAAAAAATAGGTTCATATTCTCCTTCATGCTTGAAGTAGGTCAGCAAATTGAGTTATCAGCCATTCATGTGACAGCTCTAAGCCCAAGGCCCAGGGCTATGTGGAATGTAGAGTGGTGAGTTTTGTCTTTACCCTCAAGTAACTTGCAGTTTTGTATGGGACATAGATTGTAAGTGTGTGTAAACTGGGATGAGAATGAAAATTTAAGTCACACAATGACAGAAGAGATAGCACATGAAGTTGTATCATTATTTGCCAAATAAGTAAAAGTGCTATAACAGTTTAGGGAAAAGAGAAACAATTTTCAGATAGGTTCAGAATACCCTTCAAGGTGGGACAGAATATGGCTGAATCAGACAAAAAAAAAAAAAATAGATAGATTGGAAAAAAACAATTTGTCAACCTGAGCAGAGCTGACTCCAACCAGAAATATAAGAAAGGCAAAACTGGCTTTCTTTTCCTTTCTTGTTCTTACTGTACTTCAGGACTTATTTGAAGGTCAGCTAACTAACCCATCATATTTGACCTACACTCCTTGAAGAAGGGTCCTCCTACTCTCCCCAGTGACCAAAAGTCATCAAGTTACATGTTCAGATATGTCTTAATTCGTATACATGATCTATGCAATCTAGCTTGTTCTTGATTGCTACATTGAATAATGTACACTTTTTAGGTTTCCCAAACCCTTTGTGTTAATAATCTAGTATTTTATCTTCAAGGTGTTAACCAGCAAATCAATTAATTAATCCATACAGAAATAATAAACGAAAAACCCAAATGACACCCTGGATAAAATGTCAGATATAGTAGTCCTAATTTAGGACAGAGACTAATAAGGATACATTTTTTTTTTTTTTTTAGAGAGACTAGGGGAAACCTTCAGGTCACATCAGGAGGGTTATGACTCAGTAAAGTGTCAGAAGACTCAGCAGCAATAGATGAGTTCTTAAGTCTGAGCGTGGTTGGGATTTTATTTTTAATTTTATGAAATTTCAACGTTTGCCCTCTTCCTAATAGCACTTGGTTGTAGATACAGATCTCTTTAGCCTGATTTTACCCAGAATGGCTACAGCTTTTCATTTCTTATTAGAGAAGGACCCTTTTAAGTCTTACTAATGATATTTTTCCCTCTCTCTCCACTTCGTTTGCTACTGCTTAATCCATCATTTTCCTTGTGTACCTTGTATCATTTTTGGACTTTGCACAGACGTTCCGTACTTCTTGTGCTTCCCTTTTATCAGCCCCAAACCAAACTCCCAGACTCCAAATGTATATAAGACATTATTGATGTTTCTCTGTATATTTGGAAGTCAAGGCTTGGGCCTTTTTGCATAAGTGATTGAATCAATTATAGGTGTTCAGATATGAATGTGTGACTACAGAAAATCAGAAGAACCATACATTGTCTAAGTGTGTGGTATTTGAAAAGGATGGACTTCTGGTGATAAGGACTACAATCAGTTTGTTCTAGATCTCTTCATCTCAAAGGCTGGAGGGATCATCTAATCAGTTTTGATAGACCTAGGCAGAAATTAGTGGTGGCTATGAAGAAAGTTCCATTTGCCAACCACATCAAGCTTTCCTAATGGATTTGACAATCCCCAAATTGAGACATTTACACAGTGCAAACTGAAATACAACGCACCTTAAATGTTGTTCACCGTCTCTTGCTAGACCTGAGAGAATAAACGAACTTACATATACTAAGAATGTGTGTAAAATGCAAGGAGACTATGATTTACCAAAGCATTGTCCTTTTTAGGTCTGTGATAGACACTACACTCCTCACATTCCTGTGAGGAGGGGTGATTTTCATATACGGGTATCAGTGAAAATTCTCTGCTCTTCAAATTACTGCTTCTAATGTAGTTTTAATGGCCGACTAAGCTGTTCAGTCTGCTTGGGATGCTGGGCCAATAATATTCATTTATAGTGTTCAGTGGATGGCACTGATGATCAAAGATGGTCCCAAAACCACCATTTCCTCCAGATAACCTTTTAGCCAAAAGAAGTGGGTTCCAACTACCAGCAGCATGTTTAAAAGACAAATTCCAGTGTGACTCAAAGCTAATAATATCACAACACTAATATCTTGTGAAATGTTCTCATTTTCATGGTTTATGTCAAGTACT
Source organism: Geosciurus inauris (assembly GCA_004024805.1). Lineage (NCBI taxonomy): Eukaryota > Metazoa > Chordata > Mammalia > Rodentia > Sciuridae > Geosciurus > Geosciurus inauris. The sequence goes on from PVHX01001574.1 coordinate 120,903, forward strand.
TTGAGTATCTCATAGAATTTCTCAGAATCTTAAGAGAATGGAGAGATTAATAGTCATTTAGTTGTGGGTAAAAACAAATTCTAACCAAATGGTAAATCCCATAAGGCATTCTTAAACATGTCCCAAGGTAACATTGGGGAGAAGAGAGGAAATCAAGTGATAAGGGGAGTGGAAAGGGATTCAATGTTTTACATGCTGAGAAATGTAGATTTGGAATTCAATATAGTTAGGAGGAAAAGTAGTAACACAAGTCTAGATATATGCACCTGCTGAACAACAGATTCAATACCAAACTGGAGACTTCATAGAAACTGGGAGTGGGGGAGAGTTGGCTAATATGGAGGGAATTCATATGAAATAAACTTTAATTTAGACCTAGAAAATAGACCTAGTGTGGAAATGATTCTCTGATAATTCTGGAAACCACTGAAAATGTGTTAAAATAATTTATAGGGTCCAGTTGTACTTGATCAAATGATTAACGGCGTTCCATCTGCTTTCTAAATATTCCCACCCTCCACTAATTCCTCTGAAATTTTGCCATTTCAGTCAAGCTGAAATTTATTAGCACCCACTTACCATGATTTACATGCAGAATGATTTGCATGCCTCTTTTCTGGGTTATTTGCATGCCTTTATTAGGAATGCAGCTTATTTGGGGGCACATTTGATTTATATGCATTTGGCAAGTCTGCCCTTTTATTCTGTTTTTTTTTTTTCTTTTGATTTATGCAAGGGCAGAGTTATGTTCCTGGGACTCATTCATTCCCTAGGAAATTAATTTTTTTAACTGAAATTTTCCCATTTGGTTAAAAACTTGCAACAAATTAGATTCAATACCCATTGCTTGGCTATAAGATGAACAGTAGTTGGAATCAGGATATCACTTTTGTAAAGTTTTGAATGACATAAAACTTGTATTCATTGGCTATGGGCTCACCATTCAATGCCTGTGGTTTCCTCCTGTTACTCAGCCTGTTTTATATAAAAATTCATGTACATCACATTTTGTTTTACCATATGAAGTACACCCCAATTTTGTCTCTCTATTCCCTTTCCCACTTTTAGAGGATCATTGCTCACTGGCCTGTCCTTAACTGTCACAAAGAAAATGAGCTAATAAAATTATACCACCAGAGTGAGACTCATGCCCGCCTCCATGAGACAGCTGGGATTTGAAATGGGACACTTAGAGAAACAATGCCTTAATTATAACTTCATAATTTATAATGAACCATTCACATACATTATCTAATTTGATCCCTAAAACATTCTTCAAGTTAATTATTCTACTTATTTCAGTTTTACATGTGGGAAAATTATGGCTCAGGAAAAATAGTCAGTTTAGGGGAAGACAGTGGATAGTGGGGTATCCCAAGCCTGGTCAACTCTCATTTGAATTCTATATATTTTCCAGCTCTGCACTGGCTCCTTGGTGCAGAAGGACAATCCATTAATAGTGAAGATTCCTGGAGGAGGCTGTAAGATGAATTTTCTTCTGGGCTGGAAAGCTTCCTTCCTTCCATCTTTCAAATCAAATTATGTAGATGGCTTCCTATGCTGCCGAAAAGTGAGGAAGAGCAGGAAAAAGCACCCTAAGGAATGGTTGGGTGAAACTTCAAGTGGGTCTTTAACTGAGGAGGAGATCTCATGGGGCTTCATGTCCACATGAAGCAGTCCACAGCAGGTCATTCTCCTCCAGTTCTTCAATCAGTTTATTTCCATTTTTAGTCTATTCACCATTCAGTGACCTTGTCCTGTGGCACAGCCGGACAACATTACAAGAGAAACTGGAACAGTGCTAGTCTAATTATTCAATTACATATTCATTTACCCCCCAGAGAGTCTAAGACTTTTCCAGGAGGCAAACAAGAAGTGGTTGGGTGGAAACTCATTTCCAGAGATTGTGTCACCTCAAGACACTGAAGCTGTTCTAAATATGGCACATATAATTATCAGCTAAATTGGACTGGTAGGCATTGAGAGAAAAATAAAATTATAAGATGCATATAAAATTCATAAAACAACCAGATTTGAAAATTTATATTTAAATTTGTATTGTTAGGCAAGTTCAATTTTATCAGTGTAAAGTAATTGCAGTGTAAAGTACCTGGAGGGTGTCCAAACATTTTCTGATTCAAACAAGTCATCTTCAGGACTAACTGCTGTTATGTACCCTATTTAATTTTCACTCTTTCATGATACTAGTGGATCAGAGATAGTGGGAAAAAAAGGAAGAGGCCACATTCTACAAAATAGTCCATTCTTGCACTTATCTATCTTAAAAATTGATGAATTAAAACATTTCCCAAATTGTCTTTCTTGATAGTACAGTGCCTTAGTCTGTCTTCTGCTGCTGTAATAGCATACCAGAAACTGAATAAATTATAAGCAATATAAATGTATTTGCTCATGATTCTGGAGATTAGGAAATACAAGATTGAGGGGATATGCTGGTAAGGGATTGCTTGCTACATCATAAGATGGTGGAAAGTATCACATGGAAAAAGATAAGTGAGAGAGAGAAGGCAGGAGCAAGAGAGCACGTGAAAGGGAGAGCTCAATTTCTAAAACAAAATTATTCTTCAAATATCTAACGTTGATAAATACCTTTAATGAGGCTAGAACCCTCAAGACCCAGTCACCACATAAAGGTCCCATTTCCCAATACCATCACAGTGGCAATGTAAGTATTGGTGGGGACTGTGAAACCATAGCATACTGGCATGTACTCAATCTGTAACAGGTTTTGACAAACCTTTTGTATATAGGTCCAGATAGTGAATATTTTAGGCTTTGCAAACTATATACTATGTCTTAATTATCTACTCAGTTCTTCTGTTGTGGAATAAATGCAGGCATAGAAAATATGTAAATTAATAAGTATGGCTATACTTCAATAAAATTGTCTTAACCAAAGAATACTTTAGGCCAGATATGGCCTACAGTTTGGATTTTGCCAATCCCTGCTTTATAAGATCCACAGGATATTGAAAAGTTTGGTACCAAATTTTAAGAGAGGACAAGCTATTTTTTTTCTTTAATATTGTTTCATTTGTCAAAGTTGTTATAATAAATTAATTAAAAGAGTTTCATGAGTTTAATATATTGGAGTAACTTACCATTAAAAATGTCTTTTTGTAGTAATGTCAAAAACAACATTTTTGTGAGCAAATGTCAAACATCTTTAAGAAATTCAAGGAAAAATTTTAAACGTCTTTTTAATAAACATTTATTGTCATTTCAGTTGATTAAAATTTGGGCCCACAATGTATTTTTGAGATTATAATCAAACACAAATCTCAACAGCTACAAAAGTTGCTTTCTCCTTGTACTCACTGTCCACATGACTGCCTCTTGTGTCATACTTCTGTCCTGCAGCAGTCCTTTCTTAGACTTTGAAGGCTAATCTAGGTTCCATATTTTCCCACAATGCATTGTTAGCTATTTCTACTAACCACTCCTTTCCATTTTCCCCAACTCAGTCATTGAGGATTCTAGCTGCACTCTCTCATGTGTCTGTGGTCTAAAGGTGGGCATCAGTGTCTTCGTATGTTCTCATAAGTAGCTTTTTGTGCAAAGAGGCACTTGGCATTTTAAATCACTTTTCCCATGAGAATGTAAAAGAATATTCTGGAGACTCACATGCTTGTCATGGTTGTGATAATACTCTTTGTAACTTTTTGCATCAGTTGACCCACACAAAGATCCAAACTATAATTTCTATCTCACACAGTGTTTTAATCATCTCCACTAATATTCTCTATTCTTCAGACAGAATTGGGTATCCAATTCACCTTAATATTATCTCTACCCTACAATTAGCCAAAATATTTAAGATGACTCATCTCCAAATGGCATGTCATTCTTATTGTAGACTACCTACAACACAATATAATCAGTCAAGTGGGACTGCTGCAGGACAGCTTGCCTTTTTGAGGACAATACAACCCTCATTATTGGAATTAAAAGATCAAAGACAAAATTGCTTTCTAGAAACAGTTTGAAACAAGCCACAACAAACGAACTAAAACCTTGCAGTAAAGAATGTAACCAGAACAGGTGCTTCCTCATGGGCATTTTGCAAAAACATAGCCTATTTGAAAATGCTCATTACATTCCCTTAATTTCTCTATCCTCATTCCTTAATAATTAAAGAATCAAATACATGGTGATGATAACAGGACCCCATGCCTTAAGTGACCATCCCCATCTGCTCTTCATTCCCCACCTGAAGCTATCATCTTCTTTTTAGGCCATTGCCTGGGACAGCTGGAAAGCTGAGAGCAAGCTCATAAATATGAGGTTTGAAAATGCAGCCAGACGGTTGCAAAAACTATAACAAACTGGGGGTTTCTAACTCCTGGGGTATTGGCTTCATTTCTTTTTTTCTGAAGATGTGTTTTTATATTTGGTGCTCCTACTGTCTCTTCGAAAGTCGGCAGTATAATTTTCTCAGTGAGGATGAAGAGATTTCAGATTTCCTCCTATTTATAATATCCACCTTAATCCCAAATAATGAGAGAAGCATTAGGTATCTTTTCCATTTTATCTTGGCAGAAAAAATACATATATTTCCTAAATATGTGCAGCATAGAATTATTTGTTTATATGGTGACTGATTAAGATCAAGTTGCTAATATAAAAATCCCATAAGGGTTCCTTCCAAAGGGTAAAGGGAAAAGCAAAAATTCAGTATCTATTTCCAAGCCTTATAGCAAAATGGTGCAGCAAAGGGTGGAGTTGGCAGATATGCAGAAGGGCTGCCATGAAATAAAACAAAAAAATAAAGAGGAAGGGCATATAAATTGAAAACATTCTTCTTTATGGCTGAGTAATACGCTATGGATCTGAAGACTATCATACTAAATGAAATAAGCCAATGCCCAAAAACCAGAGGTTTAATATTCTTTCTGATATGTGGATGCTAACCAAAAACAAAGTTGGGGGATGGGGGTGCAACCAAGAAAGTCTGACTCTGTCTTCTTTTAAGAAGTAAATCAGATAGAACAGAAGATCTTTTCTCTCTCAGTCTATGGGAAATATTTTCAAATTACAACATGATGAAAAATACCTTGGGGAGCTTTTTAAATGCAGATTCCAAAGCTCCACCTTAATTTTATTTTTGAACTGTTCAGGTTACTGTGATATAAGTGAATTGAAGATCACACCACAACAAGGGAGAATGAATGAAAGGGAGGGGAATAGGAAGGAATAGGAAAGATGGTAGAATGATTCTGACATAACTTTCTTCTGCACATATATGAATACAATACAGTGAATCTCAACATCAAGTACATACACAAGACTGGGATCCTAATCACAATGAGATGTATTCCATGTTTGTATATAAGTATCCAAATCGATTCTACTGTCATGTTTAACTGAAAAGAACAAATAAAAAGTAAAAAACAAGGAAAGCATATTGTGACAAAAAGATAAAAATGAGCCAATGGAAGTTATCTATTTTTCTATAAAATAAAGTATGACGATTGAGCAGATGGTACCTCTGACTATAAATCACTAACCAACAAGCTATGCTGACTTTGTGTTTTAAACAGTTCTGAAGCTTTCTATACTTCTATGTCATGATGTCATGTAGGATTAGCAATAACCCATGTTTGAGCATCAAACAAAAGATTTTCTGCCAGACACTATTGGTAGTCTCCTAAGAGCAATCTTGCCTATTATTCTCCTTGCTAAAGATCTCTAACTTTGTTTGATATTGGATGATGGTGTACTCCTTGGCTTTTTCCCCTACCCTGTGATGAAATCTAATTAGTCTAAAGGATCATGACCATTTATTCTGCTTGGAGTTCACTCAAGGGCATATGACACAGCCAAACTTCACCAAAGACATGAAAGGGGACTTCCACTGAGAAAGCAACTTGCCAAGGTTAACACAGTTGTAGGTGACTCAGCCGAGCTTCCAACCCAGAAAGTCTGACTCTGTCTTCTTTTGAGAAATAAATCAAATAGATCAGAAAGCCATTTCTCTTTCAGTCTATGGGAAATTTCTGCAAATTGCAACATGAGAATCAATAACTTGGGGAGTTTTGTTAAATGCAGATTCCAAAGCTCCACCTTAATCTTATTGTTGAATTCATCAGGTTATTGTGATACAAGTGAACTGAAGATCACACCATCAGATATGACCTTTGAGAATTTACTGATTCTTGCTTTCTGAATACAATTGAGAAATGGGCAGTTGCTCTCCTGTGTTGCATACGGTGGTTTTATTTATTCTAGGGCATTACATTAAGTATTTATTCTTTGAAGTCATGGAGGTAAGGATAGGATTTTTAAATGGATTACGTTTAGTGAATAATGCTAGATTTCTGTCCTTTGTTTAGACAAAACTCATATCAACAGCTTATTATTTATACAACTGTGTGCTTGATATAATTACTAGGATATTCATTGAAGATGTTAAATTCATTTGTTTATTCTGCTGGAAGAGAGCTGTTTATCAGAAGCTGGTGAAGCTGTGGAAATATTCGGTTAACTGTGATGTCTAACATTTGCAATCTGTAGTCATCCATGACTATCATGAACCTGATTGTGATTGGTGAAATTGAGGAAATTAACTGTTTATTTAATTTTAATTTATTTATGTGTAGCCATTGTAGCCAGTGGATATAGTATGGAATAGTGCATATATCTGCACAAATATGTATTTTAAAATCCTAGAAATTGTTATCTTATTCATAAGTTTAATTTGGAGAACAGTCTATGCCATGAATGTCACTTCTCTTGAGAACCCAATACATGGTTCTAATCCTTTATGTTTGATGGGGTGAAGTCTTTGTCTTCGCAGCTTTGCTATTCCCAGGATGCTCCATCTTTGTGAAGCAATGTAATCTCAATGTCAGACACATTCAGGGAAGTTGGCCTCAGAATCCTGACAAACAATAGCCCAGCATCCTGAAAAGCTGCCACAGTGTTCCCAGGACAGGAACCACCTTTGCAGAGAGACTGCCTCATTCATTATTCTGAAAGATTAAGTACCAAATACCTCATTAGAGAAACTGCAAGCGGAAAAACAGATAACAGCTGGAGAAAAGGAAAAAAGTCATTTGTAGATGAGGAAGTAGTGAGGGTAGGAACTAATTGGTTCTGCACCAAATAGGTCTGGCTTTCTTCCCTAATCACCCAGGGCCACATTTCTCCCAGAAAGGGTACATCTAAGTTTCTACATTTTTGCTATAGGAGCCAGGTAAGACTTAACATTACAATCCTAATAGAATAGTAAAAATGACAAATTGTTCAATAAATCACACACTGGTCTCTTCCATTTGAATGAGAATTGACTGTCACAAATGATTGATTAACTTTGACAAACACATATGGGTTCAAACCAAATTCCTGTAGTTCATACTTTGAAACAATTCCAATTATATCTTTCTTTAAGTACCAACATTGAGTTATTTATTTTCTTTCTTTTTTATTTATTTTTTCCAGACTCATCTGGGGGAAAGAGAGTTGGACTGATTCTCAGGTCTATCTCCTACTGGCTGTGTGATCTTAATAGTTAACCTTTGAGCCTTTTTTCCCCCTTTGTCAAATACTTTGTTGCTTAAAGTGTAACACTTGGAAGACTGTGACTTTCAAGAATGGCTCCATCATCATCACTATGGTTTTGACAAATTCCTCCAACAGTTTCAGTCTCCTGCATGAGGATGACTTGGACTGTGTAGGTTAACTATATGTGTCAACTTGATTGAACTAAGGAATACACAGATTGAATTAAGGAATACTCAGATAACTGGTAAGGTGATTTTTCTAGGTGTGTCTGGGGGCTATCTATAGAAGAGATTAGCATTTTGATAGGTACACTAATTAAGCAATTTTGCCCTTACTAATGTGGGTGGGCATCATCCAATCTGTCAAGGACCCAGATAGAACCAAGAGGCCAAGGAAGAGCAAGTTTACTCCCCTTCCTTTTCCCTCTTCTCTCTCTCTCAGCTAGGACATCATCTTCTCTTGCTCTGATTCTCTGACTCTCTGGCCTTTGAATTTGCACAAGGACATACACCATGACTCCCACCCCTCCCAACTTATCCACTCCCACTTCTGGTCCTTCAGACTTGGAGTGAATTATACTACCCAGCTTTTCTGGTTCTCTAGTTTGTAGATGGGAGATCATGGGATTTCTTGGTCTCCATCGTCATGTGAGCCAATTACTTTACTGAATCTCTAGCATATACCCCTCTCTATATATCTTAATAATCTTTGTAGAATTCTAATATTGACTGTCTGGCATATAGATATAAGGTATTCCACAATTTTAGCATGAATTGTCCATCTTAAGTAGACTATAAACTCCTCAAATGCAGGTACAAATTGTGACTCTATGAAATCTTCACAATCTTGTGTCCAATAGAACACAACCCACTGTTTTTGTCTCAGTTGATTATGCTCATTTTTGTCTTTTCTGGGTCAATCCCAGTTGGTGGAAAATGTGGAGGAGGTTGGGACTTTCAAGAGAACTGGCACACAAAGAGAGCTTGTCAAGATTCAGGTGACAGTGTCAGTGCTTAACATGGATGATGGGGTTCCAATAAGATAGATGGAATTTAGTACTGAGAGTCAGTGAAAAAAAACACTAATAATCATCACAGCCTGTTTACATGGGTATCAAGCTCTAGTCCCTGGGGCAGGCCCATTCTCTATTCATATGAGGAGAAAGACTCGAGAAAGGTTGGTCCCTAAATTCAAAGTTTGATTCCAGCACATAGCTTTCAAAGTAACTATTTGGAATTTCACATCACAGAAGCCCAATTTTTGTTAAATGAACAAAGGTATAGGTTGAGGATAAAGAATAGTAGATATGTGGCCAGTGTCGGTATTAGTGACTTGGAGAGAGAAAAAATAAAGGCCATATTTCACTGGAGTTTCAGCCCTAGGTCTGGATAGATAGCTTTTGTCTAAGTTCCACTAGGTTAGAGGGTAGGGGAAGCCAAAGGGAAATGCAAATCTTATACTGTATCAGTGTCCTGCCTCATCAGAACTGACTTAGGTATGGTACAGGACAGAGACTAAATGTAGAAAACTTCCTTGAACATGTCAGCTATGAGTTGCCTACAAAAGCATATTCAGAAAAATCCATCTGTAGGACGTTCATGCCATCCTCAAGAGAAGAATATATCTCCTGGGTACATATCACCTGTCTTACAGCTGAGCTTTCCCTGTTATAAATATTAGCTGTAGCCAAGATCTTTTTGGTTTTTCACATCGGGAAGTCTAATCAATGGCCAAAGGGTGGAATCATGTTGCAACATGGTAACATGATTGCCCAAGTGGTAACCATAAGGATGAAAAGGAAAAATCAGGACCAGGATCCTAGGCATTCTCAGAACACTGGGGAGGATGATAAATCAATAGCTATCAGCTATTGTTTAGCAATAGCTATAGCTACAGGCTTTGTACCAAACAACCCGATATCCATTGTGCTATGGAGATCTTTGAGTTTGATTCAAGGTATTTCAGCCTGACTTGATCTCATCTCAAAACAACCTGGGCTCTGGATTTGTGTTTCTTCTTGTCTCAACCCTCTCTCTCTGATGTGTTTGGATTCTATTTGTTTTTCTCTTGTACTCCTACATTTCCTTCTAACACCAGAGGAGTTTGCAAAGAAGCCTGTCTTTCCTTATCAATTCCCCTTCCCATGTGCTAAAATTTGATGAACTCTCTATTTCTATATACCTGGCAGTGTCAGAGTATGTAGTAGTAACTTATCCATACACACACATACACACACACAGATCCAATTTTCCTAGACACAATTTAGACGACATCTGTATAGCCCTTTTTAATATTATAGTTTAATGTTAGACAACGTATTTTTTAGGTTTTGAAATGGTTAAGAACACAGATTCTGGAATTTGAACATCACTTAGACAAAACCACAGTTCTACCACTTAGTGGAGTTAATTGAACAAATTACTAAATCTTTATAAGCATTTGATTCTTCTAATCAGTAATAAAGAGAATTACAGCAACTCTGTCACCTAGCATTTCCAAATCTATAGTAACTGCTCAGTTAATGTCCCCTCTTATCACTTAGAATTTTTAACATTATCATATAATTCCCTTATCTCCATTTTCTCAGACCAGATAGAACTAACTCCCAGTTCAAACTTTTCTTCACTGCTAGCTAATTTTCCTTTTTAAAAATTTCTTCATCCCTATAAAGCCAAGCTCTATTACCTGATAATGCTTCTTTATCTTTAAAGGTGGGTCCAAGTAATTCACAAATGAGCATATTTAAATATATAAAACTTTTAAATTTGAATTTCTTGATATATTTTCAATATCCCATCATCATGACCAAATATAACCAAATACAATATTGGATATTTCTATTTTGCAGGTTTGACAGACTATTCTTGAACAAGGTAAAAACTAAAAGCAAAATAAAACAAAGCAATATTTGGTAAGCAGTATATTAGCAACAAATTTTATGAAAAATTTTCCTTTAGATTTTTCACCTAATTCACTCTTGGATGTCAGACTGTGTGATTTTGTTATTACATATGAGGAAGTGGAAATAAGCTAATACATGATTTACCAATCATATAAAATAAAACGAGAACGTGGGCATGATTGAAAGTGAAGTTTAACTAGTCTTGTTATCCACTGGCTATTGCTTTCCAAAATTTATATACTAATTTTACAGTCTATAATATATAATCTATTGCTTTATGAAGGTGAAAAAAACTTACTCAATAATAAACAAGAACTGAAAGAAGTTTAGATAGCATAGTGTGTTTCAGTTTTTATAAAGAGAGAAAAAGATGCCATCTCAATGCAGCAGTGATTTATTCCTTCATCTACATTTCACACACCATCAAGCCAGATTCCTACAGACTCTCTCAGCTGCATGCCTTCCACCCATTTCTTGCCCATCTAATAAACTCAACTAATTTCCTCAAGCTTTTTCTCAAAATGCAAAGCAGTAATTCTTGTTTGTTTGTTTGTTTGTTCTCTTTTTTCTTTCTTTTTCTGTTATTTCATTTTTAACTTAACACCAACTAGTCCTTGGCTACTGTATATCTGGGTAATATTTTTCCCAATTAGATTTAGTTCTCCTTTGGATAGCTTTATTCATTCCCTACCCTTTTTCTTTCCTAAAAGGCATGGGATATTCTACTTTTTTGCATGGGTTTGTTCTTGGTGCTGTAGTTCTTGTTTCAATTGCTTCTGAGTGTTACCTGAGAACATAAATCATATTGCACAAATACTGCTTATGTACAACACAATGATGCCACCTGGGAGGAACTTCAAGTTTCCCACTGTCCCCAATGCAAGCACTCTGTTTCAAATGTAAAAACTTACAATTAGAACAGTAAACTTCCTGTACCAACAGATCTCAGTAAACTGTCCCCAGCAACCTATAGCAATCTGGGGTCCCAATCTGGGGTCTTGTTTGTCATCTCCCTAGAGAATCTTCAAAACTCTGAGCAGAGTTTGAAAGTCTCTGAAGAGCAGTTATACTTCATTAAGGAAGAGACAGAAGTACTGATGGGAATTCAGATTACCAGCCCAAAGTCACAAAGCTGACACTTTGCACAGGGCTAGCAAATTAGCCAACCCAGGATACCAATTGAATTGAATGTTGGGTGATCGCCAGTTGTCAATTAATAATTACCTAGGTGTCACTTAAAGAATGAAGAAAACAAGATGTATCTATTTCTACCAGAAGAAAGTGTGTAATAAAACAACTAAGAGAACTTTTATGCTAATATATTTGTGTCTGCTAAAATTTTAAGTTATTTTGAATACTAGAAATTTATGATTTGTTATGGCTCACAAAGCACCTGGGGAAAGATAGAAACCTCACTTAGCAGAAATCAACCTGAGTCTTGTACTCCTGCTGCTACTGCCTTGAATTCTTTCTACTTAGTGTCATTTTCCAAAGAGTCAGTTTACCAAATAAGATGATCACTATTCTTGCAAATGGAAATCATAATTTCTCAGAGGCCAACAGCCTTTCGAAGGGACTTTTTTTTTTCTCTCTACCAAGCAGAATTGTTGTGGGAATATTCTGCCTATAAGCAATGTCTCTGAAGATATAGAAGATGCATAGACCTGCTGTGTATATAATTATTAACTCATATTATTAACTCAATCTTTAGCTAAAAGGAGGAGTTTGCTGCAAATGTCTTAATATTTTAAAATTTGAGACTGTAGTTTTTCTTTTGCTCCTTTATTCAACGAAATTCTACTGCTTTTATGTAGAAAGTGGTGTGCCCTGTTTAGACACCTCCTTGGCAATCCATAAGCCTGGTGTGTTTAAGCAGTTTTCACAGTCTAAGAACTAGTCATTGATAGATTCAATTTAGAAATCTCTTGATGAACACCATAAAACCATTTTTTTCAGGTGGATATAGAAATAAGAAAATTCTACCATAAACATGACTTGGTATTCCACGCTGAAAGGCATAACCTGGGGTTTACCACCATTTAGATAGACAACCTATCACCTCCTTTTTTCTTCCTTGCAAAGTAATATATATAAGTGTGTGGTAATTGTATCTTTTGAATGATGATACACATCTATGGAGTATGAAAGTAATATGTGAATTGACTACCGTAATATCCTAATATGAAGTGAAATCTTGCTTTCAAACATAATCTGTATGTTTTTAATAATATTTTTTCTCCAATTTCTTGGATGGTTATTTTCCCTTGTGTTGATGTACTTCTGTGACCTTTAGTTTTTCCTCAATAACCTCTATTTATTGACTTAATTTCATAGAAAAATGATAAAATCTACACAATTTGCTCCTTTGGGTTAGTGTGCCAACCACCATTTAGTCTTTAAATTAACAAAAAAAAAAAAAAAAAAAAGTAAAACTTTAGGTATATTTGCAAGGCAATTACATCTAATGATTATATTTTTTGGTAATGATAGTAATGGAATTACTCAAATTTCAGAGTGATACCTGAAACACACTGCTACGACTAAATCCCCTGCTAATGGAAAAAAAAGAATAAGGAAGTGGCCCAGGGATAGAGCTGAACAAGTCATCTGTCCCTCATCGCATGTGCCCAAGCAAACCAGTGTTTATCCTCTGAGGAAGATGGGTACAAGGGTCTGTGGTCTCCAAGGAGACTCAAGACTCAGTGCAGCTTATTTCTCCAGGTCCCCTCATTGGAACACGATGCTTCCCATGGTCATTTGTTCTTCCCTAGCTTCCCTTTCCCACCAGTTTCCAGTTCCTGCAGAATGCGTGTCTCCACTTGTGTCTTTCATCTCAATTTGCTATAATCCGATTCAGCTGTATTGTCCAGCTATCCCTTGATCTTGACTTACTCTTGTCCTAAAACTGCACAATTTGTCCAAACCATGTGGAGAGCCCTTAACAGGTGCTTGAGATATCACTTCCCCAGACATCTACTGATGATCCTCTATCTCCGGTGACTCCAGTGAACTCCATATCACCTTAAACAAAATTGAGAATTATCTTCATGAATTTAGAGAAAAGAAAAAAAAAAAACTTTTAATGCTTAGCCAGACACCAACCTAATTTAACATGAGACTTTTGCTTTAATTTTAGAATTCCAGTCTTATTTTTCTTCTCATTAGTTGGCTTAGATGACTGTTTATTTAGTGCTGTATTCAAAGCATCACTACAATGCATTTCAAAGTTTCTGAATGTTAAACAATTCTATGAATTACTTACAATTCCATCTCATTTACCCAGGCTAAAATTAAAGAAAATAAACATGAAGCATACTTCAAAAAATATGGTAAAATTATAATAGCAGAATAGCAGTAGCCCTGACCACCCATATAATGAGATGCCAGCTCCCCGAAAATGTGGCACAACACATGCATCAGTGTCAACCCAAGGCTGAGATCTAATTAGGGCACATTCAGCCGGTCTGATTATGTGTTTCTTGTTTGGTGACAAATCCGTTCATTTTGCAACAACATTTTTGTGAATGTCCAACAATTTGTTTCTGAACCTAAAGCAGATTTTAAAAATATATAATTCTATGGGGTGATAAATAAGTGTTTTCCTCGATAAATAACCATTCACATACACTCTGCTCCTCAGCTATTCAGTTGGAATTGCCAGGCCTGTTTAATGAATCAGTGAATTCAATCAATTAATATTTTTGTATGCTAATTTGGCTTGTTTGTTTACTTTTCTAAAGACAATTGATTAGTGGTGGAACATACAGCTGATTTGATTTAACTGAGTAGATCAGTTGTGTTTGTAGACTGCATCTGATTTTCAAGAATAATATAGAATGATATCTATCATGAAAGGTGTTGTCCAAAAGAAACTAGTTGTAAAAGCTGCAAATAAATTGCTCATTACTAAAAGCAGATTTATAGTCTTTTGATTATAAAACTAAGAAGCTCAAAAGAAAATAAAATATTCAGTAAAATTAGATGATTTCTGCTACTTGTGAAATAAATATTTTGTGAAGGATATTTGAGTTTGGATACTTCATACACACACACACACACACACACACACACATTTTGCATAGATGTGTCTGTCCTCCTTGTTATTTTTTTCCATAATTCAATACATAGCTGAATTTAAGTGGGTTATTGTTCTTAATACTTTGGCTAACATTTCTAAACTGGTTAAACTGATTTTCATTTCATTTCTAAACAGCACTATTTTTCTGTCTTCTTGGATACTTCAACACTTTCCAATTTGTTGTTGTTAATGTTTTCATCAGTGCGATGTTTTTTCCCTCTTCTAGATCATCAGCAAAAGGATCAAGTGAAGCCAATTCTCCTTGCTGCTGATGGCCTTCCCTCAGCCTCTGCTGTCAAATGGAACATATTTTCAATCTTCACTGTTCTCAGTTTACCACTAACTAAGCAGGTGTTATAGCTATATTCCTTCACAAGTCTACTGGGCATATATTCTGCAAATATGTTTTTACTAACGTTGGCCCACAGGATTACTACTTAAACCAAAGCTAATGGCAACCAGAAAAAAAATGTCAGGAAAAAAATCCCACCAGTTTGAAAGGCATTAGTATAATGGGTCTTTTTGTGATGGTCAGGGAAGTCTGAAACTAACAAGATTCATACAGTTTGTATCTAAGACACAGTAGATAATCTGTGGGGCTGGAACAATCACTTCCTCTTCCTATAGGCTGGGAAAATGCATCAATGGATAGACAGACATGTTTATTATTCCCAATAAGTGCTCTGAGTCTGACAATTCTTCTTAGTTTAATGTATGAATTTCATTTCATAACAGCAATAAGATACTCCAGGCTCTGCATTTGTTAGGGATTATTGCACTTCTTGGGTAGTTTAAGTCATTCTGCCTTTAGTCTTATGCCATATAACATGACCCAAGGCACCTTATAAATAGCTGAGCAATGCACTGCCTGTCATGTGTTATAGCCTGAATAGCCTTGTAAAGGGACATGGATTATAGAGGTATGATAATAACTATAAAATAGGAGTGGTAATTTAGGTGCCTGTGTTGGATAATCTGTATGATTAGTATTTTTTTTATTTTGGTCTTTTGTGTTTCATTCTACTTAGAATTCTCATTTACTGAAATCACTGCTCAACAATACAATGTGCTAATGGGGTTGAAGGTAATTCAAGATCTAATTTAATATTTCAGACCTTCTCATTGTTTTGTTTACCAATTAACTGTCAGAGGTTAGGTTGGAATTAGCCGCCTTGCACAGCAACCTTGTTGGCTCAGAGATCACAGGTAACCATCTTAAGTTATAGTAAATCCGCTAAGGGTTGAATTCTTAGATGCCATGCAACACTAATACCCCCAAAAGAATATCTTATTGTTTCATTATCACAACTGAAAGAGCAATTGGGTGTTTCTTATATTTGAAAGCTAAAGTTGTAAACTTATTACATATAACATTAGGCCTAGTGGGAAATTTGCATTTTGTAAACCAACATATTATTCTGTCAATTTTTTTTTATTTCTAACAAATTCATTTTTTGTTATTTTTTTCATCCATATATTTAACATAATGGTTTCCAAATGTACACACATTTGGGTTGTTTTCAGTCATATAAATGAAATAATAAGGACAAGTTGAAGTGTCATGAGGCTGGCTGGGGTTAATGAGGGAAAAAGAAATGAGTAAGAAGATAGGATCAGGTCTCCAAGTTTCTAGTCCTTTTACATTAGCTGTTTTGCATTAAAAAAACTGCAGTTCCACATGTTACATTTTCTCTATCAATTCAATGGAAAAACTATTAAATCAGAGTGCATAATTAGCAGGTAGATGATAGTTGTATATTTATAATGTACTGAACTTTTTTTGTTGTGGGTTGAACAGAATATATAAAGTGCTGTGAGAGATAATCCATCACCACATACCACTCATGTCCACTGTCTCCCATGCTATTCAATTGTTACTCCATTTCAGGGTGGATATTCATTTTAATGCCTTCTACTCATCTTGAATTAAATTTCATAGTTATATCATAGAAAGAATCATTCAATCATAAAATTGATTATGAGTTTTCCACAGCAAGCTTTTACCCATGTAGGAATTCTTACTCCAGCATTCTGGATGGATGGTTATTCTTTCCTATAATGGATTTCCACTGTTGGAGAGCTACACTTAGGATTTTCTCAAGCTACTTCAAAATATACTTCTTTGTAATCTCTTCACATTGGTAAAGGTCTGGTCTTTTATGCCATCATGAAAAAAAAAATGCCATTCAGTTTCTGATTCTAAATTCCTATGAAGGGGAACACTCAATATTTTACTTTTCTTCAGTCACTTTTAATCCTAGACAGGAGGTTCTATAAAGCACACTGCTAATTGCATCCTGTATGTTTAATGATGAAATTCTGTAGTACTGCAGAATGTTCTGCAAAGCAGTTTATAGATTAAATTTTGCCATGCTTCATTCAGTGAAAGGAGAAGAAAGACTGATAACGTTGACAATGGCCTCCATTTAAATTCATGTAATAGATCTAATATGGCATTTTGTAACATTCTGCAGAGCTGTTCTTTTTATTTTATCAGGATAGGAACAGTTACTTTTTAACAAAGAATAGGATTGAAAGGATATAATAAAAAAGAACAAGTGCCTTGCTATTAATTTTTATATTTCACCTAGCAATATATAGACCAGCATGCATATTATTAGTTATAAATTATTATTATTTTATTATTCTTTACAAATGAAAGCCTGCTGAGGGCTAAAACCAGACCTAATCACTTAGCAACACAATAAGTCTGCCAAGAGAAAAATACTCCATCAATACCAGAAAAAAATGTGATTGATTAATAAAGCTTTCATCCATAGAATCCTTAAGCTCTAGCTTAAGTACCTGTCTCTATTCTACCTTTTAGTCCTATTCCCTCTCATTGAAGCATTCCCAGCTCACTGTATTCCATATTTGTTATTTTTTCTTGTTTGATGATAATCAACGATCAGACCATTACCAAGTATTAACATGCTGTATTGTGCAATTAACTGAATTGTCACATTGAGCTGTATTTTATGTTTTAATATGATTATTTAAAGTTTTAACTGTTTGTCATTGTTGACCAGTGGAATATGATGCTACTAGTAGTAGAATTGTTTTTCAATGACATTGTGTTTCTCCCTTCCTCAGTACCCTGGCACTGAGTTTGGCACATGGCAAAAAACACAAAATAATTAAGCAGCTTATTTAATTACTTTCAGCATCCAGGACATTTGACCTTAAAGAAGGGGGTGCATAGTAAATGTTAGAAAAATTGTGACTCACATACAGCATCTCATGCATTTCAAATCAAGTATCAATGAAGTGAGGAGGAATGTGCTTCATCATTAAAGTCTCCTTTCAGAAACTGCACAATGACAGCCAAAGTTTTTTTTTTCTTCCCCACATATATATTTGAATGCTCAGAAAAGATAAGAAAGCCTGAAGAAGAACAGATGTGTTAGAAGTGTGAAATGGATTAACATCAAAGCCCCCTGGGAAAAATCTGAAACATGAAATGCAGGCTCCTGACTGACAAGAGCTATTCAGACAGTGTTCAAAGCCCGGCAGTGCATTTCGGGCTATGCCTCTTCCTGAGCTGTGAGAGGCCTGTGTAGCAGGTAGAGATGCTGGGGGAAATAAACCCTCTCTGAACTTTAGGGAAATGTAGTCTCCATGTGTGCTCATATGCTGGAGATGGGCAAGGCAAGTTTGTTTTGTTTTGTTTTGTTTTGTTTTTTTCTTCAACTGTGAAAAGACGGTGGGTTTCAGAGAGAGGCATAGCAACAAACCACTGAAGTATTTGATATGAAAGAGAACAGGAGGGGAAGAGCCTTTTGCATAAAATCCCAACACAATGACTCGAACGTTTAGTATTTATGACTAATTCCTCTGGTCTTCATGGACTTGAAACCGGAAGCCCTCAGCATCCCTTATTGCCCTACCATGACCCCAAAGATTTAAAGGAATCATTAAAACCGGTTATTTATCAGTATTTATCAGTATTTAATACTAAAAGCCAGAGTCTAGAAAATGCATTATCCTTCTCAACTGTTTCAAGTAAGTTTTGAATTACGCTTGTGTTAGTCAACTTTTGAATACTGTGACCAAAATGCCTGATGGTAATGACTTAAAGAAGGAAGGATGTACTTTGGTTCGTGTTTCAGTCCTTGCTCAGCTGGTTCTGTTGCTCTGGACCTGAGGTAAGGCAGAACATCATGGTGGAAGGGCATGGCAGAGGAAAGCTGTTCAACTCATAAGAGCCAAGAAACAAAGAGAGAGGGTGGAGGGGGAAGGAGCCAGGAAACCCTGTCTAGGGCATGTCCCTAGTGAACTACTTCCTCAAAATAGGCCCCACCTCCCAATAGTGCATCATGCATTGGTAGATTATCCACTGATGAGTTCAGAACCCTGATGATCCAGTCACTTTCTGGAAGCCTTATCTCTGGATGATGCTACACTAGGAACCAAATCTTCAAAACATGAGCTTTTGGGAGACATTTTGGATGTAAACTATACTTTTAATATTCTTGGACAGAGGTCTGTTTGTTTTTAATTTTATAATACTTGTCATTCTCCAAAACTGACAGGTAAATTCAATGACAGTTTAGGTTTGGAAATCTTGAATATACTTTGAGTATGACAGCAAAATAGGGCAAGAAGAGGGAGAGATGCTTTTGGTTTTAGAGAAGAATTCTAATTAAAGAATTTGCTCCATCCATTATTGCGGCTCTTAAACTTGAGCTATTGCCTCACTTTATATTTGTGCTTTAAATATTAACACCAAAGACCTATAGATATGACTGCAAAGTAATGAAACTTTTGATCCTTCTTTTTAAAACTTCAGTGAAGCACAATGGAATGTCCTCCCTGAATGTACTTTGCTGCCCCTCAGGGCAGTATATTCAACATTGAGACAAGACCTCCTTTATGAAGGTGAGTTTTAATTTTGAAAAAAGTCAAAATACTTTTGAATCACACTTGCCAAATAAGAAGACCCTACTTTCTTAAGCTAACACCACAAATCATTTCTTGTCTTTCAGGAAGGTTAGAAGATAATGCAAATGTCTTCTCTATTTGTAACTAAGAGCCATGCATACTGCAACTCACCTCTTCCCAGACTCTAGATTCACTAAGCAAAAAGCAACTCTGTTTGAAGTTTTTATGCACAATTTAAAATATTAATCAGTTAAATGAGGGAGTCAACAAATATTTATTTGGAGTCTATGATGTTCTAGGCAATGCAGTGGGAAGACAAGAGAAAACAAAAAGTTTTAATCATGATTGATGAAGCTCACAACATGTAATTATCTATCTAAATCAACCATGTTGCATTTGTCATATTCTGCTTTTTTATTGTTGGATACATGTTTCATTTTTATATGACCTGTCTCTCCACCATGTTTTAATTACATTGAGATAAATATTGTGTGACAGTTAATGATCTGCAGAGTCAGGCACATAGGAGTTCGAATCTTGGGTGTTTTCACTTAATACCTTTTGCAATATCAACATTATAATGTCTCCCTTGTTCAATTGCTAATGTCTTCAATATTTGTTTTTATCAATTAAAAATGTGAAAGAAAAAGATTGCTTCATTGATATTATAAATTTAAGTAAGGTAATAGCTATGAGGAACTCTGCATAGTAATTAGACAAAGATGCTCAAACGAATTATTTCTGACTGTAGACAGTATGTAGCACTCTCTCTCCTCATTCCATAAGAAGTGCTTGCACAATACTCAATGAGATTGATTCTTAGTGTAGCTACATTGATTAACTTTGATAATTCTGTAGGTAAGATTCTTGAAAGCCTTGTCAAAGAAAAAAAATGCCTGAGCACTTACAAAATATGTAAAAGGGGCTCTGTACATGGATGTCAATGAGAAGCGATTTGAAATTTATGAAGAAGTAAAGGGACCTGCTTTAATTGTTTTTGTTTCCTAGAAATTTTGTAAGTTTATACACTTTTGAGATAAGCATTATCTTTTTTATCCTTTATCTTTCTTTATTGTGCTACTGGAGGTTTAACACAGGGTCATGTGCATGCCAGGCAAGTGCTCTACCACTGAACTACCTTTCTAGTCTTTTAAAATTTTATTTTGAGACAGGATCTTGCTAAGTTCTTCAGGCTGGCCTTGAACTTGAGGTCCTGTCTCAGCCTCCTGAGTAGCTGGATTGCAGATATATGACCCTGTCCCTGACTTTTTATGTGTATGTGTGTGATGCTAGGATCAAACCCAGAATGTAGTTCATGCTAGACATGCACTCTACCAATAAAATACACGTCCAATTCCAAAATAAGACTTTTTTTCATGGACATTCCCCTTTTAAATGTAGATATCACTGCAATGGGTAATATATTAATCTTTTGACTTTTCTTTAAATTAAAAAAAAAAACCTCAGATCTTCTGGGTACAGAAATTAGTTTGTTTATCTTTGTATTTGTAGTACATAGAAAACTAAGTCAAAATTCACACTTATTGAAATTGAGAAACATAAACGTATGCAGGCTAGGAAATCTTGCTCTTTTTCAAGCACACAGGTTTGTGTTGGTGGTGGTGGACTGGAGAGCAGTGATATTGAGTTCTTAATGGGAATATAATTTGCATTTTAAAAAACTGGAAACTTTGAGAAATATTTTTTCTACCTCATGAGTTTCTACCTTTACTCAGTGTTAGAACATCAAACAGCCATTTGACCCAACTGCCACTATGGTCTGTCACAATCTACAAAGGCAAATCTTGGGTTTTTGTATGTTGATACAAGGGAAGATTTCTCCTGTACCAGTGAGTTTCTTTTCCATAGGTGGTACCATTGTGCCCTGGAGAAACTACCAACGGGCTTCAGTTGCTCATTTTCTTCAGGGGAAAGAACAGGAATCAAATAAAAAAACAAAAGCAAAACAAAACACTCAGAAAACAAGAAACCAAAAGAGTTGAGCTATTGCCTAACCATAGACATTATCTAAAGGTAAACCTGGAGCTATCGAGAATACTTGATCTTAAATTTTATCTGAAAACTTTTGAAGGAAAGAAAAATCTGAACAGTGCAAGTACTTATTTCTTGGTGAAATACTTTTCTTCGTTGTGAAAAGATTACAATCAAAACATTCCCTTTTACTGTGGTTGGAAGTCTGCTTGAGGCTACTGTGTAATGTTTACCTCGTATCTTTTAAATTGTTTATGAATTTTCCACCAACTTATTCTTTATATTGGAAGTTATACTGTGAAGAAACAAAAGTGAAACTTACAAATATGTACTTCTGGACATGGCTGGAGTAGACTGGGGGTGAGATGAACTGTCCTTCTCTCTACCTGTGGAAGAAGTAACATGGAACCAGGAAGGAAGAACATAAAGGGAGCTATAAGAATTTAAACACTTCTAATTTCACATAATGCAAGGTTCACATAGCAGATATTTACAGAGCAGTGGCATTTGAATATATCAAATCAGAAAAAATACAGATTTATTAATATTTTTATTAAGAATGTAGTATTGAATTGATAAAGGCAAAAACAGAAGAAAGAAGTGATGTTCTAGAGATTAGTTGGTAATGACTTAGGCCAGAAAATAATGACTAGATATATCTTCCAGAATAGATGTCCAGAATATAAAAAAAGGTGTCAGCAGGAGTCAATTAAAGAAAACTCATGTAATTAGGTGTAAACATCAGAGCATCACAATACAAATCATGGTAAAATATTGCAGCGCTGAGATGAAAAACACAACATAGAATGTTGGGAAAGAGATGATAAACAGATATTTAAATAGATATACAGTTGAAACTAGAGAGGTTCAATGGTGTAAAACAGAAACTTGACCCTAGCCCTGCACCTAGTTTACAGGAAAATATTAATGTCACTTAGGACATGAGGTTAAAAGTGCAGTTTACACCCAAATTTAGACCAAACAAAGAAATTGCAATATAATTAAAATTGGACACACAGCAAAAGTAACTATGAGGTATAAGACAAGAAATCAGATGCTGAAACAGAAATAGAACTAACTTCAGGCTGTGATTCACCATATTTTATAAGTTGTCTTCATATAGACCAAAAAGGCCACCATCTGTAATAGATTCAGCCTGTAGGTATGGGTCTAAAGTACTCTGGCTGGGTACAAATCTATGCAAATCTGCAAAGTACTTATGTCAAAGAGGGGTATTTGTAAAATCTTTCTAGATAACAGCCCTTAATGTGATGTTCCCAGGATCTATGCTCACAAAGGAAGTATCACCAAGTTCATGAAAGCCATTATTTTTTTTTTTTTAATTTTTTTAGCTGTAGATGGACATAATGTCTTTATTTTATTGCTTTGTATGTGGTGCTGAGGATCGAACCCAGGGCCTCACGCATGCGAGGCAAGCGCTCTACCGCTGAGCTACAATCCCAGCCCCCAAGCCATTATTTTTGAGATTTATTTTAAAATATTTTTAAATTTATATATATAGGCATATACATGTTTATATACACGTGTTTATTTATATGTACATATAAATTTCTCGTTATTTTTTCCATTAAACTAAAGAATTAACCTATGAAACAGAGTATGTGTCTGTCAGAGGAGTAGGTGGACAAAAGTAAAGGGATGTTATTAAAGAATGTGATTCTAAAAGTGGCAACTCACAGCTACCAAGAGCACTAGACAGGAGATTGTACTGTCACACAGAACAGTAATGAACAATGTTGATTTTCTTCTATTTTCTTTGCTTTAAAAAGAAGTGAAGCTTATAAAACAGCTTAGAAAGTTTCTCAGATAGCATGAGTACATGTCAGGAGATGGGGTTGGTGAGGCCATCTGCAAGCTCCAATTATCTGAGGAAACCACTTGAGTGTAACACTTCATTTCCAGGTGGTGCTGGATACATGAGAGGGAAAATATAGCTGTAGGAACAAGTAACACAATTAATGAGAGACATCAAAAAGTCTTGGTATTATTAGGAAAACCCAGAAATTACATCACAAACACTATTCTTCAATGTATACTCTCTGAGCTAAAGAATTAATTGTAAAAGAAGACATGACAATTCTTGATTTTGTTATCTTGCTTCAGTTTCCAGTTAAATGGCTGAAAGGCAGCAAGTCGCCTCTGTAGAAGTTGCTGCTCAGCAGACATTCACTTAAGTCTTGGATATTGGAGGCTTTATCTGTTTATTTGATGATTGGAATTTTCTGCCCATTATTGATCTCTGCCACTCTTATGAACAACTTAAGTGTTTGACATGAGTGAGTTTATAAAATAGACTGTATTTTTCTCCATTAACAGGCACTTCATATATTGTCCAAAATCTGTCATGAGCTTTGGAGCATTTCCACAATAGTATAGTACCTGCCCAACAAAGGATCATATATCAAGGGACATGCACTCTGCCATAAAATAAATAGACTGACCACTGATATTTACCCACCCCACCTACTATAATAAAGTTCCCCCTTTCCCCTAATTTAGAAAAATGGGACATATTTTCAGGATAATTTTCTTTAATACTCTTCTACCCAATTAAAAAAAATGTGTTTTGTGATATTTGGTATCTGCTAGGTTACACACTGTTTACACACTAGCTTTCATCACTGTGATCAAAATACCTGACAAGAACAACTTACAGAAGGCAAAGTTTATTATGGTTTCATAGGTTAGTCCATGTTGGGCCTACTCCATTGTTCTGGGCCTAAGGTGAGGTGGAACTTCAGGGTGGAAGGGCATGGTGGAGGGTGCTTCTCTGTTTATGGCAACTGGGAAGTCGAGAGAGGAAGGGGAAAGATTCACAGAGAAGATGAAGCTCTCTAGGGTGTGCCCCAAGTGACCACCTCCTCCAACCACTCCCTACCTGTCTGTAATTACCACCTGGTTAGTCCATTCAAACTAGGGTGGACTGATTGCGTTTCAACTATGACCTCCTAACATTCCTGAATTAATATAGGAGCTTTTGGGGGATGCCTCGTATGCAAACAATAACACATACACACATTTACTTGCTTGAGAAAATATTCTGGAAAAAAATTAACTTCATGAAATAATTGTACTCTAAAATTTTAAAACTCAATAGAGAAGCAATCATACCCTGAAATTCTTTCTCCAGGCTGTAAAATCAACCCGTAGCTCTAAAACGTGGGAAAGAGACAAGATCCAATTTTTTAAATGCCAACGGATTATGAGATGTTTCTCCATACAATTATATACCTCATGTCTTTTAACATTCAGAGGCAGCTGTGAGATGCACATGAATTTAATTTTTGCCAGTTGAAGAAACCAAAGTGTACTGGTGGTTTATTAATTTGTGGGACCAAATAAGAAGTCATCTCATGGGGCGTCTATGAATGACACTGACGACACTCTATAATCACAGCATATATTTCTTTGGAAATGTGTGTTAATAATACTGACAACAATGATAGCCCAATAACCAAACAACAAACATTTATCAATATTTGTTATGTCATATGTCCTTTTCAATTATAAACTAAATCATCAAAACAACCAAAGTATTGGTTGTTCAGTTTTAAAGATTAAAAATTGAGGCAAATAAAGCTAAGTAATTTGCTCAAGTTTGTATCAATGACAGTGATGGGCAGGTGTTTAACCCATCTCAGACTTCAAAGTTCATGATCATAATAACTGTGATAAGTGCTAACTATGGTAAGTGCTTCCACATTCATTATTTTATTTGAGCCTATAAAACTTTATGAGAAGGGTAGAGCAAGCATCCTCTCACTTTACAGGCAATGAAATGGAGGGTTAGATATGACTAGAGCTGGTAAGCAGTAGGGCAATGGCTTAAGTCTGTGTCTTCTTACTTCATTTACTGTTAAGTGCTATAGGAAGTCACACAGTGCTGGAGAGGACATAGCATTTGCAAGAAGACATAAAGTTGCATGCCCTGTTCCTCAAGTTACAGGCACGAGGTACACGGGGTACCTTTAAGAGTGTAAAGATTGATTAAAAGGAGTCTTTTCATCTCCTTGAACCTGTCTTCTCAGCCAAATCCACTTAAGAATAGCCACTTGACAAATCTGTTATTAACAACAAACAAAATAATGCATTTGAATGTTTGCTTCCTGCTTTGGCTTATAAAATTATAAGACCTGACACAATTTTAGTATGAACAAAATGTGATTTTGACTTTAAGCAAGTCACAGTCATTTTATGGGGTGAGAGAAATTACTCATAGTTACACAAAATGATGGTTTGTGATGTATGCTGTAGATATTTAGCAAAAATTAATGCAAGTGAAGATTGGTATTGTTAGGTCAACTTTAGCAAGAAATGCTGAACTGAATCTTGAAGGAACAATTCTTTCAGAAAGAGTGGGCTTCTAGGTAAAGGAAGTAATGTGACCCTCAGGTACCTCTGCAGGATTTTTAATCAGCTACCTTGGAAAGGTCTCTGAGATACATTCTTCTGTGATTTCTCAAATTGTTTTAGATGTGGACAGATTTGCTGGTTCCTACTTCAGAATGGTGCCTAAAGTCCACTATTCAGCACACATTTTTTGAGATCATATTTCAAACTTCTAGAAATTTATAATAGAATCACACAAACTCCTGGAAACAGCAATACTATATAACCTTATCTAGCTAAATTACCTATTTACACATATGCATTTCTCAGACTGCTGTTCTAAGAACTGAGATCCAGAGGAAAAAGAAAGGCTGAAAAGAAATAATGAGAAGGCACTGCAGAAGGATCCTAACCCTAGTTGGAAGTTCTGGCAAGCTACTTCCGACAGCTGGAATAATAGGAATCTGTTAGGTATCTTGGAGCAAATAAAACTGAAGGTCTATGGTGGTAATGCAATAGTATCTACTTTTCAAACTTGTATTTGAGTTCCTGCAACTAACTTTTCTAGGGAAACAGTATTCACTCAGGAAACACATAGAACCTGAGGGATGGGAAACAGCAGAGAGCCAGTTTTCCCTGTCATACTCAGACATTCCCACTATTTTTATCCCCCAGGATATCCCTATTATCTTCATCCCTTTTCAATTTGACCTACATAAGAATAAATTAAGTATGCATGAGTTTGCTAGCACCTCCTGAGCAGAGATCTTGCTTTCTTCTAAGGAAGCATGATATTAGAGATGGTTGGTACTAAAGGTTCGTCATATTCCCCAGCATCCAACATTTTTCCAAGCAAGTCTACTGGATTGGGACTAAAAGCATTCACAACTTTGCCTCAGGACTGACATGTGCTCAATCAGCCATGTGAACAAAATGAGTCAGAGTTACAGGGGAATTAGTGCCATCATTGAGATACCCTTAACTAAAGGCAGATGGGAATTTGTAAATGAATATCCCGCTTAGCACCTGGGTTGACTATCTCTAGTATAATCTGTTTAAACTGACCTCCAGTATTTTCTAGCATAATGAAACTCAAGTTACCCAAAGTGAATAATAATATGCTTAATAATCAACCTTACTGATTTCTTTCCCTTTTCCATCTTCCTTCTCTAATCTCTTCATGGCGTTTCCAAGGATAACCTCTGAAATTAGCAGTTGACCCTTGAAACAACCTACTCATGACAGAATTTCACATAACATAAGTGAAATGCACACCACTGACTCCTCTTAAAATTCTGACAGTTCATTGCAAAATGTAACATGACTTCAGAGCATTTCCTATCTGAAAACAAAAACTTTAAAACCACTTTAAATAACATCTCCATTTCTACTCAAAGAAGCCAAGTAGAAAGCCCATTGATAGAAACACTTTGCTCTTGTGCATAATTTTGCACTTTTTAAAATGCTTTCCCATATTTAATCATATTTGATCCTCATGACAACCCTGTACAAAATGTAGGGCAAATGTTAGCTTGAGGGACAATGTGGAGTGGTGGAGAGAGCTCTCTGAACTGGGAGTCTGGAGACCTGATTCTGTCAGTAATTAGCAGTGCAACCATAGGCAAGGCCTTAACCCTCTCTGGGCCTCTCTGTCCTCATCACAGCATGTGAAGCTGGTCTATGGAATTTCAAAGATTGTTTCAACTATTAACATCCTATGAGACAGAAAAGACAGAGGTGGAAGGTAGAGCATGTGGGTGATAACTTTTATGGGTCAAATAGTGGTTACTAACAGAAATAGGACTAAATCAAGATCTGGTAACTTCAGGGAAAGGGAACATTATGTAGAAAATTCTATCCACCATTGATTTAGAGTCTTATACTAGCCATCCAAAGCACATTATATACCACATATTATCAGCACTCATGAAAAAATTCTATCAGCACTCATGAGAAAACCCTTAGACTCCAAGTGTTTCTGTCATTTGGCTTAGGCCACAAGCTATCAGTAGAACTCCTAATATTTTAGGCCATAATATTTCATTGAACAAGTGATTTTTACACAAATCACAATAATGTTAGAATATGTAAGTTTGATATGTATGGTTTTAAATCTTGACTCTTTCTTTGATTATATTCTTCTTTGATTATATCCCCTCATCAATATAATTGACACAATAGTGCCCTTAAAGTTATTGAGAGGATCAAAAGTGAGGAAGAATTCAGTCTTTGGAAATCAATTTTTGCTGAATTTGTGTTAGTTTGTTTTCCCTACTTTCTGCCAACCATTCTGCCCACCCAGCTAAACCAATGTCACATTGGCAATTTTATATGACAAAAACTTTTTTCTCTCTCAAATGGGTAAGGTACACTGAAAATCTTGATTATCTTTTTGAATTAATTGTTCTCCTGTTCTACCTCTGTCCTGATACTAGTTTTGTAATAAGTCCACCTCCTCCATCTATGGTCTCAGGATTCTTTTTACAGTTACCTATTCTTCATTAATTACTCTTTTTTTTTTAAAGCAATGCACCTGAGTGTGTCTATGTACATGAAAGTGTGTGTGGGAAGTGGAAATGAAGGAGATTATTGCACTCATTTTCAGATTCCACTAGTGAGTGATTTCTAACTAGTGGACTATGACTGTACCATAAGGCTAGTAGGACATGTTGCATATACCAGGGAAATTGCATAATAATTATATTTTAGCTTAAATAAAACCAGAAAAACTTTAATTAAGACTTTTAATTAATAGTTGAGAGATTAATCAATCAATAATTATAGCAATGATGATAGGGTATAATTGTGCTTAATTGGAGGGGGCTGATTAATGATCAGAATAAACCTTTCAGATTCCTTGTCTTGAAAAAATTCAGAAATGATGGATTTGGGCTCATAGAATTAAAATGAAATGCCAGAATTGCAGATGATGGGTCCTTGGCAACTAGGACATGAAAGGAAAAACACATGATTGAACTAAAAGAAATTATTCTATTGTTCAGCTTGTGCATCATTATAATGCTAATTTGTTTTAGTTGGAGTTTAATGGAAGGACATAAGTGTCTGAGGAAGTCTACAGAAAAAGTGGGGAGCAAGAAAAAAAGAAATTGCTTGAGACAGTTTTCTTTGGAAGCTCATTTCTCAGGGGTGCTCTTTCTGTCTCCAAGGGCAAAATGGTTGTTTGAATTCAAATGACATTCTTATCAGTTCATCATAGGAATAGATGAGATAGAGGATCAGACATCTCAAGGACACAGTCCTTGTTTATAGGATGATGACCCTTCTGATTTCTGCTTGATCTGTTCTAATAAAATCCAAATGGCTACTGGGACCAGTGTCAATTCCACCTGAAGATGGTTCAATTCTCTTTGGAGAATGGTAGGTGATCTCATTTTAGTGTCATCTAACTGAATGTGAAGATGAATCCCACAATGCACTGCCCAGAGAAAGACACATATGCTCAAGGACTGAGAGAATGTAGATAACACCACATTTTTGTTCCTGCACATCATTCTCAGGAAATAAACCAAATGTGGTACAGAAAGACAACCTCACAAACTATTTTCAAAAGTCTTTCAACTCACTAGAAAATTTATGTTAGCTACAAATTGGGAATTGTCTGCTCTCAAACTTTTCAAAGACTTACACCATTTCCTCTTGTCTCTCTAACTTATGTGTGTTCTCTAAACCCAAATGAAATTTTAGTCATGGCACATATTCTATATGAAGAGTATTTAAGTAGTTCATGACCTCAGTCAAGGTTTATATTTTATATGTGCTTTATCAATTTGAATGTATGCTGGCTCTGATAGATCAAAATAAAGAAGAAGGTGATATTTTCCTGCCATTAACTTCTATAAGGCTAACACACATAATTGATTGAGAGTACAATGTAGTGATCAGTGTAATGGATCTAAAGCTTAACATTAATCATTGGCCCACCCATATTTGTTCTATATTGACAAATCACCTTAATTTCTTATCTTCAGTTACTTCATCTGTATGTGTGTGGGGGGGGAACTTATCATGATTTTTCCAAAGTTGAAAACTCCATTAAATTATGGCAATGTGATTCTGACACGAACTTCCCATTGCTATTGCAGACTTCATAAGGTAACAACATAGTCCTCATTCAGTCTGATCTTACTTCAGACACTAGCTATAAGTTCCAGGGTTCCCAGACCAACTTCATTTCTGACCAATTGATTACAAATTTGTTAATTTCCACTATCATGTCCAGTGTAATTACTCACTAGAATGATTCAAAAACTTAAGAAAGTTCTTTATCTGTGATGATGATTTTATCATAACATTTGACCATGTGCTTAAACTCAATCTTCAGCACTTTGTTTCCCTCCTTGGACACTGAGAAGGCGGGCTGATATTTCATGGCTTCAAGCCCCATCATCTAATCATGGAAGGTCTTTTGCACATGAGCAGCTCAATACTGTAACTATCTAGAGGCCCGATAAATCACCTGGTTATCATAAACTCATGTATGATCCCAGAGCCCCACCATGAAAAAAAAAAAGATATTCCTATCACTTGAGGAATATCTAATGAATTTTCATCTCCAGAAACAGAGAAGATCACCAAATTCTTTATCATTCAACACCTATTGTTTATTAATTTATAAGTCATACATGTTTCAGTGTTATATTATTTAAAATTTTAAGCAACATTACTATGGCATAATTCCATTATTAGACACTAAAACAACAAGATAATTTATTTTATTCATATGATACAATATTATAATTTCAGAAGAAAGGAATGTTAGTATTGGCATCAGTAGTCAGTGGTCAGAAACTTTTCATATCTAACAGAATTTAAGTTGGGCTTTGCAGGATACACATAGTCTGTTAGAAAGAAAAGATCCCTTATGCTTCATATAAGCTGCCAAGGAAGTTCAAAACAATTTAACAGATACTAAAACTAGAGTTACTGATAGTTTATTTTACTTTTCTTTGTATTGTTTTAGTGCAATACAGCTCAAGAGAACCTAAGTGTTTTTCTTCACATGCCCATGAAAATCAACTTACAAGAGAAGCAGAGGAGCAACAGCTTTTAGCCCAAATCTCTGTTTTCTTCCTCAGAGTAAATCTTGATGCAGCAGAAACCAACCAATCTGGTACTGACTGGGATTTTGAGTCAAGAACCTCGTTCTCTTCTGGTTTCTACCAAATTCTAACTCAGGGAATTCATGCAAGATACTTGACCTCTTAGAAATTACTTTCTCTACCTGCTAAGTGAGAAGGGCATCTGCCATACCTATCTGGCAAGGTTATTTATTTTTTGAATTGAGAAGGGCATCTGCCATACCTATCTGGCAAGGTTATTTATTTTTTGAATTATTTATTTATTTATTTTGGTACCAGGGATTGAACCTAGGGGCACTTTACCATTGATCCACATTGCCAGCCCTTTTTTAATATTTAATTTAGACACAAGTTCTCCTTAAGTTGCTTAGGGCCTCACTAAGTTGCTAAGACTAGACTTGAATTCACAATACTCCTGCATTCTGAGCTGTCTCCTAAGATTATTTTAATGTCCAAAAATGCTTTATAAATTTATTGAACTGTCCTATTATATAATTCATCTCCAAGGTGAAGATTAGGAAACATGTTGGAAACTTGCAATATGGTGTTCAGCAGTATTACCCATTATCTTTTAGTGGACACTCCTGCTACCCTCTCAGGAATAGTTTTATTATTTCAATGTATTTCAATGTTCAGGAAGTTTTATGAAATATATTGTGATCCTGTTTTGAGTTTGTTTTGCAACATACAACTTCCATGAAGAGGAAATAAAACACCCTTTGCCAACACACACTGAGAGGACTGAATCTATGTGGCCTGGACATCATCTCTTGCTTTCCAGGTTTGGAATTCATGATAGAGGCTGGAGGCTGAAGCATTCATTGCCAACCACAGTGCGATTCCTACCATGGTAGACACTATCAGAATATATGTTAATATTGTAATGCATATTTAAATACTA
This sequence comes from Geosciurus inauris, assembly GCA_004024805.1. Lineage (NCBI taxonomy): Eukaryota > Metazoa > Chordata > Mammalia > Rodentia > Sciuridae > Geosciurus > Geosciurus inauris. The sequence goes on from PVHX01001574.1 coordinate 152,630, forward strand.
GGAAAATGAATTCTGACTGAGGAGAGGACCAGAGCATGCTTCAGAAAAGTGGATGTTCTCCATCTTGAGAGGCTACAGAGTTATGTGACCATTTCAACCATGAGCTCTAGCATAAGAAAATGCAGAGTGAGTGAAAGGGCACATTCTGGGGATAGTGGATGGAGGATGCCAGGATGTGAATGGCTATAGATAAAACCTGAGATGATCCACACTGTAACCGACAAGTGCATAAGAGATTGCAGAAGGGCAAGGGATGGAAGACTGATAACATTTTCATTTTGAATTACCAACTTCACTCTGGTGAGAAGAGTTGATGATTTGAAATGTGTTAATATCCTTCATTCCCCCAGTCATTTCAAAAGGTAAATGTTCTTATTAAAACTATTTCTTACACAAGGAAATAAGAAGCCCAGAAACTTAAGTGAAACTATCAAAGTGTTGACAGGTTATTTGGTTCCAAATCCATTTTTATTTTATCACCACAAACTAAAGCAGTTAGTAAAAATCAGAATAACAGAGATATCTACTTGACTGAGAGAAATTCCAGAGATATAATCACTTGGTGTTTTGCTTTGAATCTAGAATAGACGCTTAAAGCTTGTGTTTTAAAGGATTGTTTGCTGACCTGTGGCACTGCAGGAACTTTTAGGAAGTGAGGCCTAGTAGAAAGATAATAGGTCATTAGGTGTCCTTGAAGGGGATTTTGGAAGATGAATCTCTTCCTCCATCTTCACTTCCCTGCCTCCATGGGGTAAACAATTTGCTGCCCCATGGAACTCCCCACCATGATGTTCTGAAGTACACCACCTCCATAGAAAACAGGTCAAGGGACCATGTGCTAAAACTTTTTAACCCATTAACACAACAAAATACCTTTCTTCCTTTGATTTCTTTTTTAAGATAGTTTTTCACAGCAAAGAAAAACTGACTGAAATGTTTCATTTCTGAGACCTAGTGAATGATGAGGCTAAACAGGTAGAAGCTGAAAGGAAGTGTGGTTTTTACCTGGTAAGTTTGGGAACTCAGCAGGATATTTACACATTTTCAAGAATCATAAACTTCTCAATGAAAATTAGAAACATAGAGATCCAAGAATTTCCAAGATAGAGATTATCTCACAAAAAGAGAAGAGAGATTATTTACCTGAAGTCTGGGTCAATGGGAAACAAAACATTGAACATCCCCTCTGATTGTTAGTGTAGCTCCCTTTCCACAGGGGGTTGGTGGGAGATGGATTGCATTGGCCAAGATGGCTTCCATCTGCTCTCACTTCAGCCCAGAGCTTTTACAACTGCTTCACAGAGTTCACCACTGGAAATGAGAGAAAGAGTCCATGGCCAAAGGCTTGGGACTGTTGGGAGACATTTAATTACTTTAAAATTTCTACAGCCTGGAAAACATAATGGTTAATGGGGTAGTCAGATGGAAGGTGTGGAATTTTAAATAGTAAAAACTGTGTTACCAGAATAGATTGTCACTCCATTAGAGATGATAAAACCTAGTGCATAAATGGTGACTAGAGCATACCTTCAGAATTCATAAATCAATAATTGATAAAATGTACTCAGGTATAACTAAGTAGATTTTTATATGGTAGGTCAAATAAACTGATTACAGTATACTGCAAGAATCAGTGGAATTATGGACAGCATTTGATTCATAAGGTGAACTGTAGGCATTCCTAGATTTTTAAAGGTCTGAGCTACACAATTCAGATTAAATTAGAAAGGCATTAAGGCTAGATTATAGGTAAAAGTATTAATTCAACTGAAGGATTTTCTTCAGCATCCCCAGAATCAAACATTTTTTCAGAAAGTTAAGGATTCTGGTCTTTGAAGAAAATGACCTTATTTCAGATAAGAAGAAAGGAAAGAGAGCACTTTTGAGGCTAGCTGAAGGAACAAGTTGACCAGGAAGAGCTTGTAGTTTTGGAAATCCCAAGATAAAGGAGGCTATGGGAATTGTTAGACAAGTAAGGGGATATCTGTTTTGGTGTCTTGTTTACTTGGTAGCTTTTGTGGTATTTTATGTCAAATACCAAGTTGTTCCAAGCATGTTGCCAAGTGTCATAACAGAGATGTTGCACAGGGTAACTATTGGCAAAAGCTGGTATTCATGGGAGTGTATGGTGTGGTGTAATATTGTTGCTCCCTGTACTCTAGACTTCTAAAACATTTAGGAGGCTGAGACAAGAGAATAGGGAGTTCAAAGCCAGCCTCAGCAAGGGTGAGGCACTAAGCAACTCAGTGAGACTCTGTATCTAAATAGAATACAAAATAGGGCTGATAATGTGGCTCAGAGATAGAGTATCCCTGAGTTCAATCCATGATACCAACAAAGAAAACATGGGAAATACTTCTAGACCACACTAAAATCATGTTTGGGAAAAAAAATGAGATAATTATAAGTCATACCTCCTGATATAGCCCCTTATTATATTTGTATGTCTGCATGAAGTCTTCCTCAACTACATCAGTAGATAAAAATATCCCATGTACCTAACCCCTTGTGACTTCCATATCATTCACCACAGGTTCCTGGAAAGTTTGTGTGTCAAGGACACTTTAGACAGCATAAAATTAGGCACTGTTTTCTAGATTCAAAAACAGAAAATGAAACACTTGAATGAGTTTTATTAGAGCTTAAGTAATTTGATCTTCTGAAGATAACTCGATCTATCATGGATGGATTGGAAACATAAAATGGTATGAGGAGGGCAGGGAACAATGAGTAGTGTGAAGTGGTTCAGACAAGAGACCCAGGGACAGTGTTAGACTGAGCAATAGCAAGCTGAATAGAGAATGACATGCTAGAGAGCTGGGGCTGCATAGGTGGTGGAGAGGAAGTATGCACAACTAATGACTCACTGGGTAAAACATGGTCAGGTACAAATTTCAGATAGATAATTCTAGAGATAGTGGAAAAAATGGAGTCAAGGGTTTAGTTATAAACATAATAACATATTCTTAGTGATTGGTAAAGGGTTCTGAACAAAGGAAATTACTTTAAACTTCTAACTACAAAGTATCTTATGTTATCTCTATTGGAAGTTCACTTTGTATCTTGAGTTAGATTCTAAATTCACTGAGTACAAGAACACTGTCTTCCTCTTAGCCCAGAATTTAGCCTAGGATAAGAGATCCAAGATCAATAAATGGGTTTTGAACCAAGCTTGCGAGCACATGCTAGTGTTGGGGAGATTGTATGATGAAAGAACCAAGATCTTATTCTAATTTAAATTATTATATGAGTCACTAAAATTTGGGAAACTTCAGTTTCCTCAGTTACAAAATGTAGGAGTTATTCTTAATAAACTCTAAATCACTTCTCATCTTTAACAGTCTTTCATTTAAAAACTCAGGTTGTAATTACCTTGTATATCTAAACTCTTGCTCAAATACATCACACCGGTTGACTAGTGGGATATCATAAACATATGACTTCTGCATCCTTGTCAATTCTACAGTTCTGATAAAGGACACCCACAATTTTTCAGAGGATTTAGGGTTAAAGTGAGTCATCCCTCAATACTGTGGTGTCCTAAATGGCCTCTTCATATTCTAAAATAATCAATGTGAAGGTCATACTCATAGCCCTTGAACTGTATATACCTTGACAAGAAAATAGCACAAGTTCACTTAATTTTTGCAGCCTTGACTTTTTTTTGTAATATATTTTGAGTGTATCAGAATATCTGAAGTGTGAAAAAGTGGGTTACAACAATGTAAGTCTTTCTACATGTGATTTGCAGATTTTGTAATAACTGTCACTAGTCAGAATCAAGATGCTTCTTCCTCAAAGCCAGAATCGAAAAAGAGCAAATGGGGATGGATAAAAGGAAGAAATGTTTTATGGTTTCTGTGGTTCTTCAGATTATAAGACTTTATCAACCTTTTTACTTCATACTTCCTTATTATTTACTCATAGAAAGAGAATGACTGATCTGTTGATTTCCCTATTAAGGTAGCATTTTTTGTTTTCAAGTCAAAACCACTCAAGTGGGAGACCAATAGGACTGGGATGTCCAGATTAGTGGAAGTTTGCCATGCCTATAAAGAAATGATAACTATATAACCCATCTGAAAATCATAAATTCTGGATCACTAATTGAAGGATAATACAGAATTTCACTTACTTTGAGATTTTTTTTTAATTTTACCACCAACATTTTTAAAATTACCAGTGGGAATATCAAGTGTTCAACAACATAATAATTTATGTACATATAAATTGTATAAACAAAACATACTAAGTATAATTGGATTTTGTTATATGACAGACAGGATTCTGTTGTTGAAAAAGTTGAAAAATGAGAGGTAGACTGCCTAGTTGCTGCTTCCTGGGGACAAAATTTAATGGGGAAGGGAGACATGAGGAAAATAGCGTTGGACAAGTCCCTTTAATCCTGTTGCTGTAGTTCCCAAACAAATAAAGGAATGTTTGCAAGGCCCCTTTGACTAAAATGTAAATATATGATTTATGTAGGTTTAATGTTTGTAAAAGTAGAAGATGGCCCCAAAAGATGTCACATCCTAATCACTGGCATGTGAAACTGTATAGAAAAGGGAATTCAAAGTCACAGGGTAAAGTTGAAGGGTATTAAGGTCAGCTGGAGGGAAGATAATCCTAGATTCACAGAGAGGGGCTGATGTAATCTCAAAATTCTTATAAGTAGAAGAGATACGCTGGAGAGAGAGAGTAAGGGGGATGGGAGTTTAACAAAGACCCATTTCCAGCTCTGGATATCCAGGAGAGGATTACAAGTGGAGAAATGAGGGCAGTCTTTAAAAGCTGGAAAATAGAAGGATATGGACTCTTTCCAAAGCCTCCAGAAGATAGCACAATCCTGACTACACATTGGTTATAAAGCAGGGAAACCCAATTTAGATTTCTGACCTCCAAAATTGTGTTGTTTTAGGCCACTAAGTTTGTGGCAATTTGTGATTGCATCACCAGGAAGCTAATACAAGTATTACAAATATGCTAAAAAAAATTAATTTAAAAATCAAATAAAGAACCTCCAGCATGTTAATAACAATCTTCCTTATATGAATATATCTTATCAAAAACATGATTAGATAAGCAATTGTTCATATAAATAAGAATAATGTGAACTGAGATTTTTCTGCTCAATCACTAAAATGCAAACTTAGTTGTTTTTTTTAAATGTCAGTACTATAATCCTGGAGAAAATTAAGCAAAAATCTACTGCTTGCCATCCATTAGCTCATGTACCTAAAATATGCAATTCATTCATTTACAGATGGTACTATATTTTTTTTTTTTACTTTATTGTCAACCTCCAGTTTATACAGGTAACTCATCAACTGATGAATGATGCAAATAAACTTTTAACACCTGTTAAATTAATGAGTTCATTTTTTCCTTACACAGTGACTTTCATTTTTGAGTTGTTGTTATAATCAAAACACATACTCATTTTCCTTCACCATGCTATAATTCTTTCTCTGGCAAGACTTTAAAGGGTCAATTACTGAGGCCCTTCCTTTCAGCCCAATGTTTATTAAGTGTCAACTAAGGGTACTTTATGAACAAAACTTGCCAGGTAGACTTGAATCTGTGTAGACAGCAGCCTCAACAGTTTCCAAAGAGCTCCCTAAGGAACATCTCAGTTCAACCTGCATACCAATTCTGTAATGCCAGTAGGAAAGGAAATCCTGTCTTCATTTCATTTTAGGTGCAGGGTTAATGAATTAGCCAAGAGCACAGTTACCTCATTGCCTGAAATTAGAATCATGATCTGATCAATTAGCCCTTAATCTTTACTTGCACTTCTTCTTCAATTTCAACAAGAAGATAAAAATGGCTTTCCAAACTTTGACGACTATTGTTGCCAAGATCAATTGAAATCATAAAAGCAGGATTTTCCTTCATAATGGTATAGAAAGAATCAAATATTTAGGAATAAATTCAACCAAAGAGGGAAAACCTTGTTCACTGAAAGCTGCAAAATATTGTTTAAAGAAACTTAAGACATGAATAAACAGAAAAGCATCTCCATCGACAGATTGGAAACCTGAAATTGTAGAGACTACAGTACTACCTGAAGTGATCTATAGATTCAATGCAGGCCTATAAAAAGCACAATATCCTTTTTTTGCAGATAGAAATATGGATCAACACTTTCATATGGAATCACAAGAGATCTCTAATACTCAAAACAATCTTGAAAAAGAACAGAGTTTGAAGACTCATATTCCTTGAATTTAAAACTTACTTCAAGACTACAGCAATCAAAACATTGTACTACTGGCATAAGAAGAGACTCATTGATCAGTGGAGTAGGATAGATGACTTATAAATATACCTTCTTTTAATGCACAGTTAATTGATTTTTCACAAGGATGCCAAGACCATGAATTAAAGAAAGGACAGTCTTTTCAAAAAATGTTGCTAGGAAAATGGGCTATCCATTAGCACAAGAACAACATTGGACCCTTATCTAATGCCATACAGAAAAATTAATTTAAACTGGGTCAAGGACTAAAGCTCTAAAAATCTCAGAAAAAAGCAGAGGGACATTTCATGACACTAGATCTGATGAAGATTTATTGAATAGACACAGATAAGAAAAGAAATACTTACTGTAGATGTATTAAATCTATAGATAACTTTGGGTGGAACTGTAATCTCTACAATGTCAAGTCTCCAATCTACAAATACCATAAAATTTTTAATTTTAATTTTTAAAATTAAATGTTAAGTCTTCCAATCTACAAATACCATAATTTTTTTTCCAATCTATAAATACCACAAAAAATACACACCAAACGCCAATAATCGTCTGAAAAGTTGTTCAATCTTTTTAATCACTACAGAATATAAGCAAAATCACAAGGTTTTGGTACAGGGGATTGAACTCAGGGGTACTTAACCACTGAGCCTAGATTCCCATCTCTTTTTAAAATATTATGTTTAGAAACAGAGTCTCACAAAGTTGCTTAAGATCTTGCTAATTGCTAAAGCTGGTTTTGAACTCGTAATCCTCCTGCCTCAGCCTCTTGATCCAATGGGAATACAGGCATGTGCCACACCCAGCCTCAGAATCCCAATTTAATACTACTTTAGACAAATCTAGATGGCTAGTACAAAAACTAAAGAGAGAGAAAAAGAAAAGAAAAGAAAAATAACAGGTGTCAAGAATGGAGAAAGTGGAACTCTAATGAAGTGTTGGTGGGAACAGAAAATGATGCAGCTACTGTGGAAAATATTTTGGTGGCTCTTCAAAATCTAAATATGATATTACCATAAAATGAACTATTTCTATTTCTAGGAGTCCAAAAAATTGAGATAATCTCAACTGATATTTGTATACCAATGTCTGCAGCAGCATTTCCCACAAAGTAAAAGGGGAAAACAACCTAAGAGTCATCAACAGATGAACGGTTAAGTAAAATACATGTATATACATGTATGTACATATATACATGTAACTGTAGGTACAGGGTTATTACTGTTCTACAACTAACATGAAATGGAAGCAGTTTCCTTTCCTACTGACATCACAGAATTGGTATGTGGGTTGAACTGGAATGTTCTTTTGAGAGTTGTTTGGAAAGTCTTGAGGCTACCTCTTACACAGATTTAATCTACCTGGCATATTTCATTCAAATAGTAGCAGACTCCTTTTATCCATTTTGGTTCTTAAATTAGTGCATAATTATGAAATTTTCAAACATAATAATAGTTTCATAATGTGATGTAAATACACTACTCTGTTTTGAGGACCAATAGAATTTTAGCTATATGTAGAGGAGAGTCATTCTAGGGGTCAGGTCTCAATTCAGTGACTAATTTCAAAAACTGGCTATGATTCTCTAACTTCAGCTGTATTCCTTCCCCTTTGTCATTGACATTTTGGCATTAGGGTCATAGTATGTGCAGGATTAGTGTACCTGGAGAAGGTGAGAAAATGGGTGACTTAGGCTTCTATCCCCATTACCTGCACTCCCAGGTGCCTTCATACCTGTGCCACACAAAAGATGTCCATGTGCTTCTTGCAGATGAATTGGAGTTCACATTTGGATGTCTTTAAAACTTGATTCATAAAAACTTCTAGAAAAAGAAGTTTTTGAAAGAAATGTTTATTAGACTTTACATTGTTTAAAGTAATAATCAAATCTTGGAAAGGCAAGATTTTTCCTAGGAGAGTTGCCTCATTTTATACTATAAAAACTGACTTTTTAAAAACCTAATTTTTTTCCCCTAATCCCCAAGCCCTTGATTTTTTGACCACACATGATTTTGGGTGGTGACCCTTTTTGAGAACAGCCATGTGCCATTTCTGTCTTGCAGATGGCTCCTGCATCCGGTAACATTTGATATTTCTCCCTGTTCTGCAGTTGGGTGGCTCAGATTCTTAATTAAAAGATTCATTTCTATGGCAGCTTTTATAAAGCAAATATCTGCACATGAACGAAGAGGAAAGAGAACAGAAGGAGGAGGGAACACGATCTGCTTTCCACTAGATATTGAAACGTTCCACTAATTTTTTTCGCACCTTGTGGAGTTTCAATTTTCCCTTTAAAATGTGGATTAAACAAAGTTGCCAAAAAACATATGCTTTTGTGTCAAACATTTCACTTATTTGGGAGGCTAAAAGCAGCTTGAGAGTGCTCACTGACTCCGCCTGAGGAAATGAAACAGGGTGGTTTGGGCTTACAATTGGAAACTTTGTCCTTGGAAGACCAAATGTGTAGACACTGGAGGTTTGACATGGGACTAGCCATCATCAGTGGACTGCAGGGACAGTCCAGTTGATTGCATTTAAAGGAAGAAAGAACCAGGCTCAGTTGCCAGTGTAGATACTGGCCATACTTTCTTAGGCTGTGATCAAGGTTGGAATGAGTCAATACTGCTGCAAAATATCTCTAAGGCAAACCCATTTGCTGTAGGCAAACTGATAAGATAATGGGCAGCTTTCTTGGTGCATGGTTGCAACCCTGACCATCCAGGTGATCAATGTCATAAATGCATTAGTAAGAAGAGGAAAAGCAAAGGGTTCTGCATACTGGCATGAATGCTCCAAGAACTTGCCTCTTACAGATAGATGGTTGATATTGACTTCCCTGCAACCCTAAGCATTTCTCTAAAAGTACTTGGGTCTGGGAAAACATTGCCTTTTAGCAAAAGTTAGTGGAGGTTATTGATTTACTAAGATGGCAGAGACTTAAAGTAGTAATTCTTTGCAAACTACTGGCTTTGGAACTTAGGTATATCAATTTAATCTCCCTGGAACTCAATTGCCCACCTTATGGATTTTTTTTAGTCAAGGATGTTTTGAAGATAATAAAATATGTATAAATATGTGATTGTAACCTAGCAAATTCCATTTTATCTCTCTTAGTTCTTTGATCAAGCTAGTGTGGGTAGTAATAATAGCAGGTGTTCATAGGCTTTTATTATTTCTTAAGCTATGTGCCAGAGTTTTTAGATAAATCTCCCAACATAGTTTTCACTGAACCATTTTATGAAAAGACAGCTGTGTTCCCATTTTACAGATGAAGAAATCAAAGTTGTTTCAGACCAGTTGAGATGAGAACTTACCTTAGGTTGCTATACTGATACTTTGTAAAAAAAAGAAATAAAACCTCAGTTGTTTGATTTTGAAGTTCATGATCTTCATTCTGTGTTGTCCTCTGGTGTTAACAAAGGCATAATATGTCATTCAGTCCTTACCTATCCATGTTATTTAAATATATGGCTGCAAATCACTTGTATACAGTCCATATTAAAATCCCTGTTCTTGATCCCTTTTGTGCCAAGAAATGTAATTAATTTGTGCACAAATTATTAATTACATGATCTCAAGTTAAAAAGCATCAAGTTAGCTTCTCTACTGAACCTTTGCTATATAATGTTATTTACTTAAATAAATGCACATGTAATAATTCCTACATTCTAGAAGCAATTCAAACAATAATCTGAAGTTAGAATCTAGGATTGAGCACAGCTCCAATACTTGCAAACTTTGTCAAAGTCAGTCAACTGATTTATAAGTCAGTATTCTCATCAGTAATTTGGAAAAGATATTGTATCTTAGGGCTATTTTGAGAATTATAAGACTATGGACAGTTATTAAAACAATGTCAAATAGATAGTAGATACAACCTAAGTGTCAGATCCTCCTCCTGTACATCAATGGATTGAGATCTGCCTTTATGATATGATCATAATGAGCATATCCCTTTGTCCAAATTCCATTCTAACTTCCTATAAATAGCAGTACTATTGCCTACATTGACCTACAAAGCAAATAATTTATTTCATGAAATTATAACATTGGATATTTATCCTTTTTTTCCATAAGAGTTTTCAATATTGCAGAGGGCCAACAGTAAGATTTCTGGGAGCTAAGTTACATATGAAATTTCTAACAGCCTTAGTTTAGACAAAGTTGTATTGGAAAGAGAAAATGGATGGAAGACAGAGAATAAGTGAAAGACCAGGGTCAGGAGGGAGCTCAATGTGATGAGGAGGGACCACATCAAAATGCATCCTGCTTTTTCCAGGAATTTGTCTCTGTTTAGCTTAGGGACATAGCCAGATCCATGGATCATTATTTGCATACATAGGTACAGATGTTTGGTTCTACAGTCTGTCCTTCTTTCCTGATCTCCATATTACGGTATCCAACCTCTTCCGAAAAGACTTTTATGGTCATTCAATTGCAAAAGTTCAAACATGAACTAATTGCATTCATTCTCAAACATGCTCCTGCACCTGTGTTCCTCCCTCAGAGAATGATGCCATTGTTCCCTAAAACATGAGTCAGAAACCTGAGTGTCACTTGAACCTCTCACCTAGCCCCTTCTGTTTTTTTATAAATTTTTGTTTTTATAGAAGATCTATTTTTTTTATAATTTTTAATTTCCTTAGATCCATTCTTACCATTCTACATCGATTCAGAAATTCCTGATATCATCTTTGGATTACTGCAAATGAGGAAGCTATGTGAGCCTTCCTCATTCTCATCAAAGTAGTCTTTCCTAGTGTGAACATAATTCTGTCATGTCCCTATTGACACACTGTGTGAATTTTGAAGTAGTATCCAAGAAACTGTACTTTTAGAATAGTTGTAGGTTCTCAGTAAAGTTGAGTGGATAGTAAGGGATTATCCATATGCTCCCTGTCCTTATACATGCCTGGTTCCCCACATTATCCATTGCCCCTACCAGAATGGCAAATTTGTTATAATTCATGAACACTGTTTATTGTCATATTACCACCCAAGGTTCACATTTCACATTAGAAACAGGTTTATAGTGAAATGTTTAGACTATGAGAACTATAACCTCATCAGTGTATTAATCCATTTGATGGGTTAATAATTTGAAGGACTGGGTGGTAACAATAAGCATGTGAACTGTGGCTGGAGGAGGTGGGTCACTGGAGTTGTGCCCTTGGGGATTATGTTTTGTCCCTGACTCCTTGTGTTCTCTCTCTCTCCTCTCTCTCCTGCCCTCCCTTCCCTTTCTCTACCATCCCCTCTCCTCTCCTTTCCCTTCCTCTGAGTGGATAGTAAGAGATTATCCATATACTCCCTGTCCTCTCCTCTCCTCTCCTCTCCTCTCCTCTCCTCTCCTCTCCTCTCCTCTCGTCTCCTCGTCTCTCTCTCCCTGGCTACCATGAGCTGAGCAGCTTCCATGCCTTCCCCTATGATGTTCTGCCTTAGCTCAGGCCTGGAACAATGGAACCTGCTGATCATGGAGTGAACCTCTAAAATCATGAGCCAAAATATACTTTTTCTCCCTGGGAAAAAAGAAAAAAAAAAGCAAAAAAGAAAGGAAGGAAGGAAGGAAGGAAAGGGTTTGCACAAATATATAATGACAGTATCCTCCATTATAGTATATATAGAAAATTTTACTACTCTAATAAGCTTCTATTCTTCACTTATTCTTCTAAATCCTGGAAACCACTGATTTTTTTTTTTTTTTTTACTGATTCTATGGTTTTGCTTTTTCCAGAATGTCATTTAGTTAGAATCATAGAATATAAAGACTTTTAATATTGGTTTGGTTCACTTAATGATGTACATTTGAATTTTATCCATGCCGTTTTGTGGCTTGATAGCTTATTTCTTTTTCATACTGAAAAACATTCCATTGTCAGCATATACCACATTTTATATGCCCATTCACATACTGACGGACATTTTGATTTCTTCCAAGTTTTGGCATTTGTGAATAGATGTTATAAACATTCTTTTGCAGACTTTTTACACTGAATAATTGTGAATTTGAAATGCCATAACATTGATGGCACCATTCCACAACATCTCTAACTTGACTGTCTACTATACCTTGGCTCTCAGTGTAACCCGTCAAATGAACTTATTCTGTTCCCAGTCTTCAAAGTGCTTCTTACCTCTGACCTTCTGTGCAGGCTGTACCTACCCTGAGGAACATTTAGCCTCTAATATCTGTATCCTAATTTCCTTCTAGTTCTTGGTATTTGGCCTCGGAGATATTTCTTTTCAGATATCCTTCCCATGATTTTTTATTTGCAGAAATCTAGAAACCATATTCACATGTTTTGTTGGCCCAATCTCCTACTGGATCACAAAGCTTCTTGTGGGCAGAAATAAAAGATGACTACACTGTGTATCCCACACACCCAAGACAGTGTCTAGCTTAGAATAGACTTTATTTAATGAATAAATGGATAACATATGAGAATGAGCTAGTTTAAACTACATCATAGACTGAAGAGTTACTTAAGGCAAGATGATTGTGTGTTTCCTGACAAGGACATTTTAAGACAGACAAGATAATCTCTCCTGAAAAGTAAATAGACCATATCATAGATATTGAATGTAATTTCATCTCTCTTTATAGAGCAGAAGAGATAGATAAGAAAACACCATGCTGGTGAACTGGAGGGCATCAAAAAAGATCCAAGAGGGAGATTCATATAACTTGTTTTCCATTCTTGTCTGAGCTATTTATATGATTTTAGAATACCTCACTGGTCATCAAGACCTTTTTTTTAAAAAGAAAGGTAAGCTCAGATTAGTTACTTCCACATCCCTTGTGGCTCTACAGTTCTATGAATTGTTGGCAAAAATTATATAATCGTATCATGGTTTGAGTTTCATCTTGATTTACTATATCTCTATAACTTGACTCTTTGAGTTTACAACAGGTCTTAAAATACAATTTCAAGCTATGCTATGATGCTGGAGAACATAGCCTTTGGGGATTAAAATAGAAGTCAATTCATTGAACATTTATTGGGTACTTAGTAGGAGCACAACAGTGTTTTAAGTGTAGTGAACATTGCAAAAATAAGATGAAACCCCAGCCATAAATGGTTCTAAAATCTAACTGAGGAAGTAAAATTAAAAACAAGAAAGGGAAGAGGAAGATGTTCTAAGACACCGACCTTGTTTGATGGCTATAAAATACCCTGACACACATGAGATGTCAGGGTTGTTAAAGGAGGCCTGAAAGCGACATGAATTTAGTTGGGCCTTTATCATCCTCCAGGAATGATGGCAAGGGAAAGAACAGGACAAAACTAGGCACAAAGCGGAAAACAGATGGGCCAAGTAAGCACTGGGTATTGGAAGGCAAAAGGAAGATGGGATTTGGAGTACAGCGTGGAACAGATCTGACCTGAGGCAGAATCCCCGCAGGGAGACTGAGATGGAAGCAGAGACTAGATATACAGGCAGCTGAGATTTGAGCAAAGGTGGAAAACAACAAGGCACAGAGACCTCCAGGTCTGAACAGGACAACATAGGGAAACGATGCTGTGGCCCAAGAGAAGTGGATTAAAAAAAGGGGAATCTTCAGTGCCCACAACATGTCCAGGGTCAATTCAAAATGACAGTCTTCGCCCATCCTGAATCGTCACTCTCCTTAGAAACCACAAGTCAGAACAAACCCTCATTTAAACAATGTGAACCAGACTTGTGTTTTGGGTTTTTTTTGTTGTGTTTTGACATATCACGTCCAGTGCTTCACATGCTCATTTAATCCTTACTGTCTGCTTGGGTGCATGTCTGTAAATCCATAAACAAAAGATTCCCACCTCTCTGAACATTTATGCCCTTTTCTATATAAATGTTGGCACTTTACCCCTTGTTTCTCTAGATGCTTTTATGTTCTCAACCCAAAGACCCTCTTGGTCTTCTTTCTTTATTCTGGAAACTCTCTGCTCAGCACACATTCTTCCTTCCAGGCAGGGGATTATATAGGTGCTATTTATTTTGCTTCCTTGTAGCCCAGATATCTGGGTACTATCAGGAAAAATTCAAAGCAAATGAAACACTCATCTCTCTGTGGTTATAATGATTTACTTACCCACTAAAATGTAGATTTTTCTAAATTAGATTCATTTAAATTGTCTTGTCTGTCATCCCTGTTAGGAAACATGAACATTTTCTTTCTGGTTGATGAAAGAGCTGAGACTCAATTTTCAGCCTGTTTATTCTCTTGCTCCATCTCCCTGTCCCTACCTCCTCCACACCCACACAACTCTGCTCACTCTAACACACTCACGTGTTGTCACAGGGAGATGGCCCAGTCCCAGCTAATAGAGACCTTGGAGGGAGGACTATGCAGCTTCCGTTTCAGATTAATGAGCTACTTGAATAGGACATGATGTCGGCTTAATGGCAGTTTTCCTCAAATGTGGTGTGATCAGGAATTTGCAGAAGTTTATTCTTAGCTCTTTCTTTTGGCTTCAGCAACATGTTAACAGCTTGTGCATTTTGTAATGCCTTTTTTCATTGCCATGGTAACCATTAAAACTTAAGGTATATGTGGCTCCAGATCTAGCCAAGCTATTGGTTGCTGGTGAGATGGAAGGCAGTACAGATGAAAACCAGTGCTAGGCACCTGCTTGGCACAGGTGTGCCTTGCATTAACTTCTCATGCGAGATCCCAGGATAACAAGGTATTAGGAAATGATTAATCACTTCAGGAGGAATTGGAAATAGAATTCTTTTATACACTGAATTTTTTATTGTTTTAAAATAGGATTCTTTTGACCACATGTTGATTTGCATGACACTCTCAGGAGTCAATAAGCAACCCTAAGTTATTGAAGCCTAGAGAAGAAATATTAGTTTGACATCAAAGCCAGATTGAATTACCAGACAGGAGCTCTACCTAGATCTCCCCACATTTTTAATTTTATTACCTTTTAAGTATTATTTGATCTGCTCTGTCAAGAATGGTATGATAATTAGTTATTACCAAAGAGTTCAATTTGCCTATGCTAAGCAAATTCAGGCTTGTATGCTAAGGAAACAAAATAACAAGCTAACAAGCCCAAAAAGAACAACAGCAAACTACCCTCAGCAACGGTGAGGCGCTAAGCAACTCAGTGAGACCCTGTCTCTACATAAAACACAAAATAGGGCTGGAGATGTGACTCAGTGGTTGAGTACCCCTGAGTTCACTCTCCAGTACCAAAAAAAAGAACAACAGCAAAAAGAGAAGGACAGCAAAAATGACTATTGCAACTATGAAAAGGTCAATGACCAGTTAGTATATCTTGTTTCAAGTTTGATTTCATTTTCCGGATTAATGAGTGTTTATTCTCTTCAGTGCCTTGGCTTGGTGTTGCAGGAGGTACTAAAAGCTTTTGATGAAAGTTCCCATTTATCAAGGAATTTGGCAATCTATTTGAAAATATAACTTGAAAAGAGAAAGTAGAAATGATTAAATTATATGTTAAAATAAATTAGCCCTATGAGTTTAGATAGTGTAGAAATCATTGTGACCTTGACAGTTAAGAGTCTTTTCATATAGCAGGCAAAATGTTGGCTCCATGTTGAAGGATAAGACAAGAGGTGGCTAGCCAGAGAGTAGGACTGGGAGGATGATATTTCTTAGGACACATTCTTTTCACAATAGTACTCATTAGTATATTTTTTTGGTTGCTTGAAAATATAGGACAGTGTGAATGCTGGATAAGAAAATGGTTCATCCTTAAGTGAAGATAACATTTTGTTTAAAAAAAAGATGAAATTCCTTAGGAAGTATGAGAATATTTCCTGACAGTTCAAATGAAGGCAGCAGCCTTTCCCTGTCTGATATGAAAATGAAATATTCATATGAAACATATAACGAAATTTGGTGTACTCTTAAGGCAGAGAATAATATTTATTTCAAAATACAATGGCTTGATAGAACTTGCAGGTCTCATAATGGTATCACCCAAGCCAAAGAAGTATATTTTTAAACAAGAATTTTAGAGGCCATTTTCCTTCTCCTTCTCATCCAATTTAGCTGCAGTGATTAAAAGCTGAGTGTTGGCCATAGAAAAAATATAGACATAAACACTTACATCCATCTGTTTAATAAAAATATATCTAGAGAAGGTCCCTCTTCAATTGTTGCCTTTCATAAAGATAGCCTCTAACATTGCCTGTTTCTTTCCCCAATCACTGGCAGATGTTTTTTTAATCAAAATTCTCTTCCATTACAAGAACCCAAAGAAAGCTTGGTAAAAAAGTCTTTCTTGATTCTGAAACTGCCAAGGCTGTCCTGGATATTATTATCTAAAAGCAGGATAGATTTCAGCATTTTATTTGCAAATGTCAAGATTTTCTAATGGACCAGAACATTTCCTGCTTTGGGGGCCTGTCTTACCAGTCATTCATAGCTATACAGTTTGAATTAATCTCCCCAGCCCCCACCCAAACTGGTGTTCATCCACTAAACAACGAAAAGTTAGTTCAAGGAAGGGCTAATTATGTACCAGATAAAGAAAGTAGAATATACTGCATGATTAAATGAACAAGAAAAAAGTTCTTTATAGCTCTGTTTCTGTCATATTGTGATTAGATAACTGACCCCAAATAAATCCGTCATCTGCATGGATGTTAAGAACACCAGGAGAAAAAACACAAAAAACACAACATTGCACGCACACACACACACACACACGCGCGCACACACACTTCCATCTTCTATCTTGTGCCGTACCATGAAATTTTACCTTAAGAGCATTTGTTTTCTTAGCTTACTGTATTTATTTCTTGGAAAATACTACTCTCACTATGAGATTAGGGAGTCACTCTCAAAATGTCATCAGTCTTTAGTGCTTCAGGGTGAGTTTGTTATTGTCAGTCAGAAACAGTTTCATTTGCTGAAACTGCACAAAGATCTGGGGACACTTGGTGATCTACAGGAGTGGGAGTAAGTACCCTAAAATGAGCAGAGAGCCTGCTTGTGGGATAAAGGCAAACGTGTCATTTGTTTGGGAGTCTGGAGAACTAGATTTTCGTTCTGGTTTTCAAAGGCAGAGCTAGTTTGGCCGAATCTCTGTTTCTTTATCTGCCACAAAAATGTTTGAACTAGATTTCTCTAATTTCCGTACAAGGATTCTTTTATGTGGTTATACTCACACAGTTATCAATGATTTATCCTTCCCATGTGGACAATTGATAATAGATTCAATAATAGATTAATGGTCATTTCCATGAATGGTTAAAATAATCCTTATAGAGTCTGCCAAATTGACCTTCACTATTAATATTGATCTTTCTTCTCACTAGATCCCTATTTTAGGCAGAATTCTAAGATGTACTCAAATCCCAACCCTTCCTATGAACATCTCCTACTATTCCCTCCCCTTGAGTGGGGAAGGAATGAGGGGAAGTGAAGAGATAATTGGTTTTTTTTTTTTTTGGTAATTAGACTCTAATTCTTGGTTGTAGAGGGAGAAGTCAGAGTCTCAATCATACTAACCTGGGAGCAAGCAAACATTCATCCTGTGAACTGCCTCTGTTGGGATCATGTGACAAGGCACTAGGGTGACTTCCTGAAAGGTGAAGTAGTCCCTGGCTTGTAATGGCTAGCAAGAATGGGAACATCTGTCTCATGACTGAAAGGGAATGATTTCTACCAGCAACAAGTGAGCTTAGAAGAGGGCTCAGGGCCTCAAAGGAGAATCACAGCCCCTGATGACATATGGACATGTGGATTACCACCTGGTAAGACTCCCAGGAGATACAGCTAACCCACACCAAGACTTCAGACCTACAAAAATAATGAAATAAAACTATGTTATTGTTACATTGGTAGCAATGTGTTCTATAGCAAGAGAGAACTGATGCCAGTTCTTTATCACTTTATTTTAGAAGACAGAATTCACATGAGTAAATATGAATATCTGACCAGAGCGGATACTTGGAAACCATCCATTCATCAGCTGACAAGAAATGAATAAAAAGGCAGAGCAGACTGGGTGGAGATGATTTCCTTTGGCCCATTATGTACTCATCTAAGACTTGGTCATTCAGACCAAGACTCGCCACCATACCCTCAAGTCCCTTGAGTGTACATACTTGTATATCTGAATGAGTACATGTTGTATGTTTGTATTTATTTGATAATGAATCACATCAGATGTTTTAGAGGTAGGTGTTAAATCTCTTATAATGGATATAACTGTGCAAGCCTGCCATTGGGGAAATTTCCTCCTGACCTCAGCTGGTGATCAGCTTATGCCCTGAAGCATGAGAATTGATAGGCCCTATAATTTTATCCAAGCTAATGTAATAGCAGCTGCTATCCTTGGTGCCTGCTATCTGATTAAATTCCCAAATTAGGGATTGCCTTTTGTAACCTGAATTCTGTCATGGCAGTAAAATCTGACAATAACTGCTATCATTTTTACCTCTCCCATCTGGAAGGGTTTCTTCAAAAACCTATAGGCTATCTCAGACCATCATATATTACTCAGGCACTTTATTAGAATTTAGGAATTTTGTAATCCTACTCAAAATGAGATTGCATGCTTTCTAATGTAAGAAAGGAGAGAGAGAGGCCAATTCAGCTCTAAAACTGCAATTGTTTGCCTACCTCCAGGGACACATCTCACAGATTGCCACGAAAATAAATTGGAAAGTTTACAATTCCAAATCATTGCCTACCATGTATTACTTCACAGACAAAAACAAACACCACCACCACCATCCTCACCACCAAGAATACAAGAAAACAGATTCATGAACTTCCCTTCCTTCATGAGGAAAAATGCATTACAATTAGATTAGAAGATAACCGTTCAGAAAGTGTGTTGGCTTTCTGCTTCTTTTAAAAATGATTTATTATTTATTATGATATTTTTTCAAGATCATCTTCTTTATTCCTTCAGGAAAGGTGCTGTTTGGCTCTCCGTGTGATTACCAAAGCAGAGCGAAAGCCTTCAACTGCGGACTGCTGCAATTTCCACCATAACAGTCAACCCAGCAATTAGAACCGTTTGTTACAGTGACAGCCGAGAGAACCATTTTCAAGGAAGGAGGCAGAGGAGCCAGAGCTAGAGGAAGCGAGAGCCTCCTCATCCGAAGGGGGCTAACGCCACACAGCAGCTAATCCTGGAATAGCAGGCAGCTTTGGGAACAGGCTGTAAGGGGCTGAGTCACATACAACCGTGAACTTTTGGGAAAGGTCTGATGTAGCTTTTTCCAACCAGAAATAAAACTGGATCATAAATTTTGATTTGAGGGAAGAGAAAAAATGTTTTTATTTAATAGGCATTCTAATTTAGCTGCTTCTAATATCAAAATGGAGGTACAAAGGTGAGCAATTCCATTGCTGATTCTGGATTTGAGGTAGTATTTCAGGGTTCAGAAAAACATCTCACATTAGAAAGTTTGCAAGAGGAATCATATTTACTTTACAACAAAGGTATTTGAAATATAACTTCAATATCTTAATCTATTGTCTCCTTTTCATTTCTCCTGGTTTTTATATATGGTAAATTGTGTTAAAAGTTCAATTGGGAGCTTGGAAAAAATGCTGATTTGATATCCTCCTTTTCCTTTCCTCCTTTCTTTTTTGCTTTTGTTCTTTCTTTCTTGTCTTCTTCTACTACACTCTGCTTTCAGCGTCACATGATTCAATTGATTTCACTAATGACAAAGTGCACAACTCCAGGACGTGTAGGTTCTCTTTGGATTTGGTATCTCCCTGTGTCAAATAAAGCAATAACACTCCTCATTTACCTCAGAAAAACCATCTGAGAAATAATGAAATGATGTGGAATGTTGCATCTGCTTAGAGCAGGGTACTTTTTCCTCTTTTGTTCAAATGCTATTATCATGTAGAGGTTCAAAAAATAGTCAAATGCAGATAATTCTCAGACATTGAATAGGCATCGTGTTAGATATTTTTGTGACAGATATTTGAATACATCACTTTCTCTGTTCTCTATAGAGGAGAGTCAGGTTATCAAGCAAAATATCTACAGAAGTACATCTTGCTTAGAAGGAGGAACCCACTACACTGAGTGGTTTGCATAGAGAGTTGTCAGGGGTGTTTCTGCTCTGTGACTGCTTCCCAGTCTGTCTTTCCAGAAGCAGATTCTGCTAATGCAGAGAAAATTGTTGGTAGTGTTTCTCCTTTGTTTTCTTTTAGCCAGGTTGAGGCTTTGTTTTTCCTTTTATTTGTTTTGCAACTACACAAGGACTGCTCTGACACTGCAACAGCTTCTGCCAGAGTCAGAGGTGAGGTCATGCTTCACTGAAGAAATCTAAGATCAATTTGTTGTCTCATACTTCAACATTAAATGCAGCTTGAAATATAATTGTTAGTCCATGCACTCTCTGCTTTAAGGAAGTGTTTCAGAACCTCAGAACGGGGAGTGTGGTTATCGGTGATAAACCACGGTGTGTACCCTAAACCAAGGCTAACCAGAATTTTCAGGCTGGGAGAGAGACAGCAAGAATGAGAGGTGCAGAAGGGAAAACAGAATGGAGAAGGAAAGAAAAAGCACAGAACTTGTGATGTCAAAGGCACTGAGTGACTCAAAATGGTCTTGGTCGAATTTGGAAATTTACGAATAGAATTTCAAGTAAAACACATTACTTGTAAATTATTTTCCTTTATTTTTGCACTACTTAAAAGTCCCTTTTCTCCTATACAGCTGCGTAAATCCTGCCTTGCGGAAAGATAACTGGCACCACTCAGGGCAAGTGACTTATTGGGATTTCTTCTTTCCAAGAGTGCTGCTGGGGAGGACATGGTGGTGGGTAAGTACTCCTAAACAAGTGGGCTGAGGACTTTTGGGATTCCTCTTTGAACCTAGCCCCCTCAGGCTATATCCTTGCCTTCAATTCAATGAAAGAGAAAAAGGAGCAAACACCAAATCTCTGTATTGTAATGCCACAAATTAGCATTTAGCACTGAGTCAGAAGTTTATGATGCTGATTTTAGGTCAGATACAACCTATGAGAGCCTGCTATAATGCATAACTTACTTGGGTGGGAGAAATAAGGATTCATTGAATTAAATATGGAACTAGTTAGAACATACCTCTTGATGCACACCCCCATAGAGTTGTGAGAGAGACTTACTGGATACATCTTCTCCAAACAAAGATATGTGTCCTGTGAAGCCAAAATACACAAGTCACTGCATTTTGACATTTTTTGATAATAAAAATCCTTCCCTAACTGAATGGCAGCATGGAATCCTGGCAAGGGACAGGGTTGTATTATCAGGTGAGGGTATGTGTTCCTGTCCTATAGATTTATGACCTGTGTGACCTTAGCCAATTTATTCAACCTGGAGGTTGAATAAATTTTCTTCATTACTAAAAAAGACACAATCATTTGCACTCACGAATTTGTAGGAAGCTCAAATAAGGTGATAACCATAACAACTACATTTTTGTAAGTCTCAATTTTTGTCAAAATTAGCAAAGAGCTTGTATATATCATTGTGTTTAATTTTTGCAATCTTGAATAATAAGTCATGTTCCCATTTTGAGAGTAAGAAACCTCAAAGAGGTTCAGTAATGTTCTTAATGTCAACAGGCATTGAGAGAAAGGTATCAAACTCAGGTTCATTTCTCTCTACAGCCTTTGTGGTCCACAGACAGAAAAAAATCTCAGACTCTGTTCCAGCCACTTCAGTCATTCTGCATGTTGCTGGTGTCTCCTGCCTCTGTGCAGGTTCAGTGCAAATCATGTGTCACAGTAAAACATGTGGCCCATTGAGTGGGTCAGGAAAGACTGCATGAGTACCTGCACTAGTTCTTTCTCTTGGATTCTGGAATAAGACTGACATTCTTTCATTTTAAAAATTCCTCAAAGCATTTGAAAAGGACTCTCATATTCCCCCAAGACATCTCCTTTTCCAAAAACGTAACCACAATTTCCTCAAGCATTTATCTGAAGATCTGGCATCTAGAATGTTCAAAATCCTAGTCATCCTTTGAGTTAACACTTTCATTTCCATAGCCACCTCAAAAAAAAAAAAAAAAAAAAACACTAGTTTTATTATTAACAAAAAAGAAGTACAATCTAGTTTCTTCTGAGAATTTTTAATCATTTCTGATTCAGGAAAAAAAAACTATTCCTGGTTTATTTTTTCTTTTGATTTTTCTCTTTAAAATACCCCCATTAAGTGTTGGAACCTTTCTAGTCAAACTACCCTTGCTGTCTCCATGTGGAGGTTTTAGCAAGACAGAGTTGTGGAGTGTAAGTTGTACTTTAGCAGAAAAAGCTCTCAAGAAGGACAATGCATTCTCACAATTCTGGCATAGACACAAAGGTCCTCACTGTTGCCTGTGGTGGCAGTTATCTGTCTTTGTACTGACCCCTGAGAGAATGGCAATATTAGTGTTGGGCTTCATAACTCTGAAATAAAGAGAAGAAATTGTATAAACAAGATTAGCAACAAAAACAGAATAGGAATTTTTTAAAAATCCAGATCCATCCATGACACATCCATTTTTGTCCTGTAATTCCCAGCAGAACATATCCTGTGAAGAAAGTAGAAAATATATTAACAGGCTACCCATGAGGAAATTGAGGCAAAAGCAAGGAAACCAGTGGTTCCTCTTCATGTGTGAAAGTCCAAGAATCAGGAGTGCTGATGTCCAAGGGCAAGAGAAGATGAATGTTTCTGCTTGAGAGAGCAAATTTCTCCTTCCTGGGGCCTTTTGTTCTGTTCAGGTTCCTGATGGATTAGACGAAGACTGCCAGTATTGGTGAGGGCAATCTCAATCTACAAATTCTAATGCTAAACCTACTCTGGAAACACTTCACAGACAGCCCTAAAGATAATGTTTTATGAACTACCTCAGCATTCCTTAGCCCAATCAAGTTGAAAAATTAACTATAATAGTCAATGTGCATGTCAGAAAAAGAATAGCATCTTAAAGGCTTTAATTTTTTGGAAAATCTACATTGCAAAAAGACCTCAACTGTCACTTTGCCATTGTCTAATCATAAAACTTTATAAAGCACATTAGACTACAAGGCCCAGTTTTTTTTTTCAAGGTCATTTATTTTGTGCACAAAATTAGAACTAATGCCCGTTCTTCCTAACTTCCAGTATAATCTCACTGCTCTGAGCACTGTCAGATAGTTTCTGAAAGATGAAAACCATAGGAAGAGGCCAAATTTACAAGCCCTAAAGACTGCCTACTCTGTAGTGAAATCACCACCCCATCACTGCAAGCAGCTCCTCCTAAGATGATGCAAATGGTAGGCATGTGCACACATACACACATACTCGTGCTCATGTGTGCACCTTCACTCCTACACTCATGCATGAACACACACATCTCAAGGACACATTCAGTCAGGCACACACATACACACTCAGACGGACATATACCTGTTCCTTATGCAGGCATACATAGAGTTCTGTTGGTCAACATAGAACAAACTTTTCCATTTTTGGACCTGGAAAATTCACATATATCCTTGAAAGTTAGATTCTCTTCTCTCAGTACTCCTCAGAGATGGACCATGCCTCCTCCATATCATTCAAGATGGTTCACATGTTTCTTCTATTGCATGGATGATGCTCCACTGTTTTTGTGCTTTTCCTTTTCTGTCACATCACGTAGGGTATAACTACCTTCTAGAAATAACCATATTTTGCTTTGCTTTATTTTTCCATATTCTTCCAGAGCACTTGTCGTAGTAAATTGCTGATGCTATAGTTATAAGTATTAAGCAAGGGGAATCCTGAGGCAGGAGGCAATGCATAGTAACTGGCTGCTAGAGCATTTCTTCGTTCCTTGCACTGGCTCCTAACTTTGTCTGATTTATGTATTTATTTATGGAATGTTTCAATCTACTGTATGATGGGCAATGTGCCTAGTGCAATGAGTGTAACAAATCTGGGTCTCAACTTCTTTGTCTCCAAAGAAGGTACTCTCTGGGTTAAGGATTAGGTTTAGGGTCAGAGAAACACACAATCCATAAACATTGCCATAGCAAAAGAGCACTAGAGGTGTCAGAAATAAGCTCAGTGAAAATCCACATAAAAGGAAAGAGTGATCTTGGACAGATCTATGCCAACTTCTGGATGCTGCACCTGGTTTTTGCCAGTCTTTAATCTGGTCTTGGAGAATCTCTCAAGCCTCAAGGAACCCCGAGACTTAAGACTATCTGTCCATTACCACTGGTCATGTCAGATGTAATTCCAATTTAATCTTGGTGTGATTTTACATTGAAGCACACAAGTCTAGTTCAAATAACTTCAAATACTGTTTCTCTTGTGAAATATTCCAAGAAGGAGCAATACCAAAAGAAAGTCCAAGGTGTCCGTGATTCTGGAAAACCTGGGTAGCTTAAATCACATTTTGAAACTATTGTAGATGACTTTGAGATTGAACTCCTGGGACAAAAAGAAGAGAATGCAATGAAGAAATGAAAATAGTGTTCTCAGAAAGAAATGAAAAAGATGTATTGAGCTACTTTTGTAAAGGTATGGAAGAAAACAAGAGCAAGGAGAATCTCAAGAGAATTTTGCCACCTTTCCTCATTAAGCTATTTTTTTTCCTTGTTGATTTTGTTTTGTTTTAATCTCAGCATAATGTGGGTATACTCTTGTGTTTTTTCTCTCCACAAGCTCTTTATTTCCTTGAACACACAATAGCTGCAATTCTGAAAGAGGAGAGAAGTCCTATTTGACTATTAGAAACCCTGAGAAGACTCAGACCAGACTCTGGCTCTCCAGATGCCACCACCATTCCTATGCCTTGACCCAAGATGATATCTAGTGCCTGACTTTATGGTACCATGAAGCGATGCTTACATTGAAACTTACATTCAACTTGAGGCAGGCTGCAGTACATGAAACTCCCAGATCTCTGGAACACAGATGATTGACAGCACCTTCTCCAGGGAACAGGGTTTGATCAGAGAAAGTGACAAGACTCACAAGGGAACAGATCAATGTGAGAGTATTTGTTATGAGGGCAAAAAAAGAAATCCAAAATTAGGACAGAAGGGGGCCACAGAAATCAATCTTATCTGTCCTCAAAGTCAGCTTTCCTTCTATCTTTCAAATCCTCCTCCCCATAATGTCCCAATTTCTGCTCACATTTTTCAATGACCGGAATTCTTTCTTCAGAAGTATGTATGGTATAGAATCCAGGAGGCTAACTCTGCTTATCTTTGTATATTATTATGACCTTTTATTCTCTCCTCAGGTCCTGTGCTTACACACAGAGATGCAGGTACACACACGCACGCACACACACACACCACACCCCACATACACACACATGCAGTTGGGCTTGTGCATTGATGAAACACATGAATAAAATGCTGATCAATTTTTTTAGCAGTATATTTGTGTCATATAGTGGCCTTACTATGTCACAGATAAGGAAACTCTGTCATGGAAGAAAGTTAAGTTAATCAATAATAACACAATTGCTAATAAGTGAAAGACCATGTATTCAGTCTTTTGATCCCATATTCCATTTGTTCTAACACAGCAGCTTGACTTTGATATCATCTTACCTGGTTATCAAGGCCCCAGTTCAAATCTTTATTTCCCTATGATGTCTTTCTGAATACATCAATCTATATAGTTCTCTGCTTTGAAGTATGTTATGATGATGATAATGATAATTTTAGAAGTGAAACATTTTGAGAGTCTTTTGCAGCATATAGTATGGTGATGTATAATCACTTGCAAAAGTTACAAAATTTTATTTTAAAAATTCTTATTCAGTGTTTGCCTGGCATGAACAAGGCTCAGGGTTTAGTCTCCAGTACCACACATGCAAAAATACTTTTTGAGTATTAGCCACAGATAGTGTACTCCTTCAAGGAACTCTCATTCATTACTTTTTGGTTAATCCAAATAAATGTTAAAACTCACCAACTGTACCATAAGCTTTGGGAGGCAGAAAGTATCTCTTATATTCCCTCTTTATTCCTGTAGTGTCTACTAGATCTTTATCCCTGTAGAGGATAGGCACATAGTATGTGTGCAATTAAATCCAGCTATGTGAGTCATAACAAGTTAAATCTAAGTCATTAGCTGTATTGGTGCCTTCTGTTGTTGTTTTTGTGGTTACTGAGTCTCAATTTCAGGATGTTTCTATTTCTCAAATGCTTAGACAATGCCAAGTCTTTTCAACTCCCAGGATTCTGGTAGATTTGCATGTGTGCCAGATTTTAAGAGAGGCTGAGGAAGCCTAATGTGAAGAATAATTTTTACATCTATTTTTTTCTGCTGCTAATGTTCCATGTTGAGCCAAAACATGAACAACATTCCACCAGCCATATTGTAATACATTATAAAATTGAGAATTGCATTAACAAGATAATCTAATAGGTGTTCCTGAGACAGGAAAAATGTGCACGATCATTTTCTAAAGGGCAAGGAGAAAATGGCATTCAATCGGACAGCATTTGAAACCAGGAAAAGAGAGTCCAGCCCAAATGAGCATCTGGGCTCCTTTCTGCTATAGCCGTCACCCTCCCAGCCGCCTGCCTGTACCCCAGCAGCATATGCTGTCATCTGGAAGATTTGGTTTCCGGTTATCTTCCCTGCTACCTCCCTGCTACCTCTCTACAGCATGAGAATGAAGCTACTAATTGCAGTAAGTACAAAATCTTCCTAGAAGGAGTGCCTTTGACTTAAGGCAACAGTTTTAATTTTTACTAACATTAGATGGATAAAATTTAAGAAAGTTTTCCAGCATTGTATGAGGAACTGTCAATAGGAAACTATCTTCAGTGTTGGGAGAAAATAAAAATGATTTTTATCCTTCAATGTACTTTGGCCTTTCTTAAATCTTAAAAATACCTGGGTGTTCTGAGAAAGCAGTATTAAGAGCAAGCCTCCAAACTCTTCCCTCAGAACATTATCCAAATCATCAAAAGGGAAATCAGAGTGGGGAAACACGCATCAATGTTTGATCTTCATCCCTGCCTGTGTCAGGTGATGAGGCCAAATTAAAAGAATACATGTGGCAGATGCAGGAGCCATTCCTGTATGAGTGTGTGTTAATACTGAAAATCAGGGGGTGAAGGGTGATGGCCTGGGTGGCAGTGGGAGATACTAGTCTTCCCATTTGGAAACTTCCTCTCTTCTTCTCCTACTTCACCTTGTCCATGCCCATGCTGATTAATAGTATCTGCAATGTGGTGAAGGGGAAGCTACATAGTAGCCTGAAACATTTTTAAACCTGTAATCCACACTAACAAAAGCACCCTAATGGAGATCAATCCCTACAAACATAAAATAATAGAAAATAGAAATATTTGAAAACTTGCCCACTCACCATGGAACATTCCAGAACCATCCCAGAACTTCCCAGTCTCTTCAAACAGAGCAGTTAAATGACTGCAAATTGTAATAAGGAAAGTAAACAGATTTTAGACAACAATTGTTTTTTCTTTAAAAATTATAAACCACGGAGTGAAAAATGGGATATCAAGAATAGACCCAGGGCAAGGACAGGTTGCTATCCTGAGAGAATATCTAATTCAAATATATAATCATAATGAAGATGCTAAGAGGATTCATTAAACACTCATATTCAGAACTCAAAGTCTGTAGAGTACAGGCTTAAAGACACTCAAATGCCATAATAAAAAAAGAGAGAGGTGAAAGATGATAAACACAGGGGATATCAGGAGATGTCATCTTATGAAAACTGGTGCCC
Source organism: Geosciurus inauris (assembly GCA_004024805.1). Taxonomy (NCBI): domain Eukaryota; kingdom Metazoa; phylum Chordata; class Mammalia; order Rodentia; family Sciuridae; genus Geosciurus; species Geosciurus inauris. The sequence continues at coordinate 180,545 of PVHX01001574.1, forward strand.
TTAAAGAGAAGAACAAGCTGAAGGAAACAGAAAAAGTAATCACAAACATGATAGAAGAACTAACACATCGAACTGACAGAAGACTTGCTCCTGTGAATGGAGAGGATTTAATGTGTGCCAAATAAAATTAAGTCACAATATCTAAACATACCCCTCGTGAAATAATGGAGTCAAAAGGATGAAGGTAGAAGCTTACATGTATCTTCATAGAACAAAACATCACATATGCCCAATTATATGAAAATCTGTGATGATGCAATAAAAATCAGTTTTATATTTTCTCAACGAGAAGTAATTTTTAGAAACGTCTTAAAAATCTAATGCAACTTCTACTAGTACTACTAAATAATTTGCTACTTTACTTGCCCAGTGATACTTAAACACAGGTAAATACACTATATCTATCTATGTAAATACATGTATACATAACTTGTTGAAAATTGACTCTTTTTTTTAATACCAGAGATTGAACCCATGGGCACTTAACCATTGAGTCACATCCCCAGACCTTTCTATTTTTTTTATTTAGAGACAGGATCTCACTGAGTTGCTTAGGGCCTTGCTAAGTTGCTGAGGCTGGCTTTGAACTTGGGATCCTCTTGCCTCAGCCTCCTAAATTGTTGGAGAACTGTTTTTTATTCATGCCTTTTAGATAATAAAATAATTTTGTTCCAACTCTTGGCATGTGCCTCTGTTGGCAAAATCTTTACCATTACCAAAGCTATTTTAGGATGAATTAAACTATTATGTTAAATCATAGGAAATTGTAAACATTAAACTTATTTATTTTATTTTTTTTGGTACCAGGCATTGAACTCAGGGGCACTTGACCACTGAGCCACATCCCCAGCCCTGTTTTGTGTTTTATGTAGAGACAGGGTCTCACTGAGTTGCTTAGCGCCTTGCCGTTGCTGAGACTGGCTTTGAATTCGCGATTCTCCTGTCTCAGCCTCCCTAAGTGCTGGATTACAGGTTTGCGCCACTGCGCCCGGCTTTTAAACTTATTTTTTACTTACAAAAAATTACAAAGAAAAAATTGTTTGTATTTCAACCTAAAAGTCTTACCAAAAGGATCTTCCATAAAATTCAGATACAATCAATAGAAATTGTGTAGAAAATTACTAGTTCTAATTTTTAGTGTTAGATCACTTTTAACATTGTAAATATATACTTTTTTCAACTATGCAACCTCACATCCTAATGTTTTAGAAAATCATTTACAAGTGGCTCATTTATAATGAAAACTAACACTTGCAGTCACAAGGTATAGTGACTCAGAAATAATGAAAAGTTTTTGTTAAAACCTTCTCATTCTGGTTTCATTGGGCATGTTTGGTGAGCCACCAAAATTAGTACTGTTGGAGGTGATGTGAGTCAAATATTTCCATGACAGAATTGTTTCTTATATGAGAAGTAGCTTAAGAACTTGCTGCAATTTAACTCCTTTTCTGCTGAGACTATTTATTATTATTATTATTATTTTATTTATTTGCATCATGAAATTCCAAATCCTGAAAGAGCAAGGACTTAATACTTATTAACTCTAGAATCTGTCAAGAGGTCATTTGTGTGTGAGGACCAAATTACCTTCTTAATTATAAAAGAATTTTAAACAGTAAGACTCATGGACACTTTTCAAATCAAACTTATTAAAGGACATACACTTATTATATACAATCTGATTATAAATATTTTAATTTCAAAAGAAGTTATAGTTAATAGAAGAATAAATAACTTGCATATATATAATGGATATGAATCAAAAACAGCTGTTGCAATCTGGAGTAGAAACTGGATTTTTAACGTGGATAATTTATTTATAAATATTTTCTTAGTGAAGTTTTTAAAAGCCTAGTTTGAATCCCACTTTAGTACTTTGTGCTGCACCTGAGACCCTGAGTACATTGCTACCATCTTTGTGGTAGGTCCTCTCCTTTATATCATTTGATGTTATCTTAATCTGCTTCTTATGATTGTCATGAAGATGAGACACATTCACTCAGGTAAAACTCTGAGAATAGGGTCTAGGTACAGAATACTACCAACACAAGGTCACTATGATTATTGTTCCCATTGCATGTACATTTCTAAATATAATATTGCATTTTTCATGATTATAAATTAAGAAATGTGAAGTTGGTAGAAGGATTTGGTTTAATTTTTATTTAAATTTTTTTCATCTCTAGTGTATTTCATTTCCTTTTAGAGGATCATTTGGAGGTTTTTTTGAGAGGAGATGCATGAGCTGAGGAATGGTATAAGTAAAAAATTGTCACTTGGATAATTTTAACTACATACTAAATAAACTGAATGACAATAACTATAAAATTCATTTTTAAAATTGATTCAAATAGAACATTTGTTCTAAAATCTGTAGTTTCCATCCTTAGAATTATTTTGGCAAATTGCCTGAATGTCCTAAGTTGTTGCATACCAAGAAATTAAGAGAAATTAGAAGAAAAATAAAAACTCTCTATGAAAAAACATATCGAATACCATAAAATTTAGTAAATGGGCTACTTAAATATCCACACATTAAAATGTTACAGATTTTACATACTTTTTATTTTCCCTGCAGTTTTTAATTTGATGGTGTGTGGTGGTTTTACTTGGTAGCTGACCTATGGAAATAGCACATTTCCATAGGGCAGCAGTGATAGTTACTACTGAGCACTGTACTGCCTTTTTAGCATTCAATCAAATAGTTATTAATGTAAGAATTGGAGTCAAGATATATACAAACTCCAAACAGGAAGTGCATTCAGCATTTGAGAGTATGTACCAAACAAGTACCAAAATCAACACAAATATTCAGTGTTCACATCAATAGTAAACAGTGTGATAAACAAGTCTTAAGAAAAAGGAAAAAAACAATTTTGAGTAAAATATTTGTAAGTTTAATAGAGAGGACTCTATATGAAGGTCACCTATGAATATTCTTCCAAATGTAGTAGATAATTCCACTTCTCAAGTAAATTTGAGTGTAATGATAAACTTCCTGTGTAGATCAAAAGTGCCTTGGAACCTTTACTTCACTGTTCTATACTGAAGCAGCATTTGAGAAAGTATTGTTTTATTGATGATGATGACAATGACTATAGTAATGACAATAGAGTTAGTGCTACCGTCTCAGTAGCACATGGTCCTTGCTAGTGGAAAAGAAAGTTTGAAAGCATAGGAGTCAAGGGACGACCTTGAAGAAGACTTCCAAGCAACCTCAAAGCTCTGTAAAACTGCATTTTGATAAATTCAGTGGGTAGAATAATAATGCTGTATTTCCAAACACACATAGGAGTAAAAAATGAATAGATTGAAAGGCAGAGGTTCTCCCCCCAGCTGTGCAGGGATCATCAGACCATTATTGAGATGCTTATCCTCTGCGAAATGGTTTGTGTTGAAATTATTTTTTTAAGAGCATCATTTCTCTTAGAAAAACTTCATTACTAATTTGCCAATTGAATATCCCATAAGATATTGGAAGGCATTAGTGAATATAGAGTGAGTATTTTGATTTAAAAAACATGCGCATCCCCTGTTGTTCAATAATAATGGGGATGAATAACATCTACTTTAGGTTTTCAAATGTAATTTATGGTGATAAGACTTTTAGACAGGGGATGGATGAGCGGATGGATGATATACATACAGTTGAAACTCAGGTAATGATTGTGACATGTTTTGCATTAGGTTATGATAATCTGAAAACAGTCAAAGTAATATTTGAAAAAACTGCTAAAAAGGAGATTGAATTAGCAAACTCCATTACATCAGGTGTTCTGAGTCTCGCATTGCATACCTTCAGCTTCAGCTTGGAAGTTCCCCTGACAAATAAACACAGCCAGTCAAACCTTCAGTGCAATAGGAAAGGGATGATATTTGGGACATTCTAGGATTTCACATTGAATAACCCATATATTGTCTCCATAAATAACAATGATTACAGAAGAATGTGGATAAATTAACTCCTGGTTTATCCACTAATTTCTTCTATTCCTCAACTCAAAATGGCTCAGTTCTTCAGTGATACAGTCTCTGTATATCCTTATTGTTTTTCCACATATTCTTGTTTATCACAATTATCATTGATTGTTTTTTGCTTAATAGTGGGTATAATGTTTACATAATTTTTGGTCTTCTTTTTCACCATTCTATGGGAAATAACTGCATAGTATTTTTCCATCCCCAACCACCTGCAGAGAACATAGAATAAACCTGAGAAGATTTTATAAGTCCTGTAGATGGTAAATGCCATGCACATGTAATACACAGATCCCAATAAACTCAGTGCATGACTTGGTGCATTCGTATCAGCATGGGCTATTAGTGAAGGGGATCCAGAAAAGACCTGCATTCTATAATGAGGTTACATACAAAAGAAATTGGTCCAGCTAGATGTTGTTCCAGATAGCAGTTAAATAGCCAAAGGCAAAGTATTCTAAAGGTGTACTCCATAAAGTCATTCATTAAGTCAGTTATGTTCTAAATGATGCAACTTGGTAGAGTACACACAGGAACTACAATGGAGAGTTCAATCATAGGGAGAAGGACTGACAAGTACCAGGGGTACCATATTCAATCTAGAACTCCAGGCCAGCTAAGCCTAACCTCTAGCAGTATTTAGACAAGCAAACCAGGCAGAATATAGAACAAAACTCCTTAGTGGATTTTGAATGTTGCACACAGGAAAATCCATGTGTTGGGAAACATAGTTTGGAAGAATGCTAAAGTGTATTAAAATCACCCCTCTGTGCTTTCCATATGAGAATGGTGTGGTCAAATGGGGAAAGAAAGTATGAGGAAAAACTCACTCTTAACCCAGTGAGGCCATGAGTATGGGTGTGAGGTCTTGTCTCTGACCTTCCCAGGCCTGGAAACGACTTATTTGCAGCATTGACATGAGTAGAGCCACATAGGAGAGCTCTACCCTCCTCCATCCATGTTGCAGGCACCAGCTCAGGACTAGGTATAGTTCTTGCCATTTTTCTATAAGCAGAATATATGTAGTGTGAGGAGCAGAAAGGACTCATTTTCATTGTTTGATTAGAGTCCATTGACCATGTTGGTGAGAAATAATTACTTGGATGGATTGGATATATAAATGTTCTTTGCTCGAAGTAACTATCACCACAATACTTTATAAATATTAATCAATAATTAATAAAGTAATACCTCAATCTCATTATTGGCATTTTATGGAGTTGGTCTAGGAATTCAGCTTCACTTATAGTATGATTTCAATGAAAAGAAACATAAAGCTAATTACCAAATATGCAAATTCACAAGAATTTTACAGGATTACCTGCTTTTATGTCAATTTTACCTTCATGTTATTCTGTGTTTTTAATTAGGTTTAATATAGTAGTCCTCACAATACTTCATTAAACAAGTAAAACAAAAAAACTGCAAATCCATGGGCATGTGCTCACGCCAGCATTACTTTCACTTACAACGACAACAGCCTCGCCTCCTCATTCTTAAATCTATGAGACTAAAAGAAAAGGAAAAGCAAGACGTCAAGTCTGAATTCTTTTATTCAACCCTGTGACCCATGATAACATAAGGAAATCCATTTTCTGTTTAGTGAGACCTCATTTCCTAACAGATAAGCCTCCTGTATATTGAAATGTCCTCTATCCCCCCAGGCACAGGAACCCCAAACTTGAGAGGGATATTGCTGTCTATCCTGAGCATATGTTCTTCAGAAAGTCTGTTCACATTTCCGTGCCTGCTTTTGCCCTTCTGCAAATTAATCTTGTAATACCCATTTCGAAAGAGTGATAGGAAGCTTTTGACATGTGTAACAAGGACTTTGAGATCCTCAGATGAAAGAAGGCTCGGATGTACAAAAGCATTATCCTTATTGCATGTGCGTTTTTTCCTATGGTCTAACTGAGGGGATGGATTAGGGGAGATTAATTGTGCATATGATCTGTCTAATCGGTTAAGGAGAGCTCAGAATGCTCATGACCTTCAAGAGCACCAAATAAAACAGCATGTGCCAAGACAGTTTCCTGAGTTTAGTTTATTGTTTTAGCAGAAGCTGACCTAGGGGAGAGATGAAAATGCTTGTTTTGAGACAATACAACTGAGAAGAAACAGAAAGGCAAAAGCCTTGGAAATGTGAATATGTAATATGAATAAATACACAAAAGATTTGGAACTTTAAGATAAAGATTGTTTAAATCCTATTTTCTCCTATGTGACTGTGATTTGTGATGTTAAATACACACACACACACACACACACACACACACACACACATATTTTCACGTCCCCAAAAATGGGTTTAAAGAGAGAAACCATTTGCTTCAAACTCTCAATCCTTTGTATTTTTTAGTTATACATTAGGTGTTCAATAATAGGTGTTCAGTTCCTCCAGTCTATTGAGAGGGAACTATTAGACAAACACAAAGAATTTCCTTTGGACAGAAAGTCATGATTGTTGTTACAAAGGTCAATAAATTTAGAAATTGTTAATCATCAAGACTTTAAATTGCATTGTGAGTCTTGCCCTTCAGCTTTCCAAGCTCTGTGCAAGTCCATCAACCAATCCTAAGAAGGAGAGTAAATGTGCTTTCTTTGGCTTGATGAATATTGAAAATGTAATTGCTTTTCTCTCCTATCTAATAACTCCATTGTCCTTTAACTTTTAATCATGCTCTACCTATCCACTCACACATGTGCTTTTAAATTAGGTTATATTATGTCAACATGGGCTAAAGAGGACATAGGTTGGAGGCAGAAGGTAATCCCTCTTTATTTGCTGCCTGTTTATTTTATTTGCCCAATTCACATATTGCACACTTTATCTAACTCTATCTTTCTTACTCCATAAACATATCAGGGGTTTGAACCCAAATTATTAAAAAATTTCTTGCATTTAATACTCAGAACTTCTTGCCTCTGTTTTTGTTTCACTATGATTAGAATGATTTCTTCCTCCATGAATTATATCCAAAGTTAAATGATGTTTAGAGTAAGACAACATATGTTTAATAATGATAGCATCCTAATGGATCATGATTTAATAGATTTTGGCAAGAAGTAGGAAACATGGATGGTTTTAACTAGACTTAGGTAGTTACTTTTCATAACAGGTGTTGATACTGATACTTTAAAACAAAGGACTCTGGTTGATTTATGTGTATCAATATAGCAGTCATGTACACCCACACTTCACACTTAGATCATTTGTTGTTACATAAAAATGAAGGACCATTGGCTTTTGAATATTAGGTGTATAACCAATAAGATGTGTGAGTATCCAGCAGAAAAGCCTTTCATCCTTCAGGGGATGCATGTCTGGGATTCTTGCATGGCCAAATTGCTACTGCAAAGCTGCTGTCATTTTTGTATATAATTTGTTTTCTTTTTATTTTGTGACCGTACACAAAAAAATTGAATGATACATAGCTTATATTCTTAGATATATTTTGATCTTCCAACAGGTATATAAACCATGTCCATATCATATATTCTACATGATATATCAGATATTCATAGAATTTCAGAGGTATAAAATACTTTTTACAGATTTGTACATAAAGCATATTGTTCATGATACTTCCAAGATGTGAGAATGCACAAACCCTGAGTTTATGGATAAGCTCTGAGTTAATTATGTAACTAATAAGACACAGAAGATGAACTTAAACCATGTGTCCAGATGCAAATATTCTTGTTACTATCTCATGCTGTTTCTCATATGGACTAATAATGCAAATGGCATTTGCTAGGAAAAAAAGGACACTGAAATGGGAGAATTACCTAAGGTCTTTAGAGGCTCCAAACTCTTCCTACACAAAGGAGCTAAGAATTGTCATTCTTCCTAAAACTAAGGAACTCAGAGCAAGTCCTTCACCTTCCCTTCAATTATCAGTTATGTAGTGATCAGGACACATAGTGAAGATATAAAGAGAAAATTACAATGGAAACATGTTCATAAGCATTCACTTATAAATAAAACTCTGGAGTCTTTATCACAATTATTATTTTATAGATTATAAAAATCTATATAGCAGTACTACTAAATATATAAAGGTAATGCATGTCAAATTCTGATCACATGTTATAACTCGTATCAAACAATGAATACATATTTTATTTCATTATCATTATCATCATTAACACCAGTATCACAGGTGTTATAACTGATTTACTTGATTTTGTATTTTAAAGCATGTAGACTCACACACTGGATATCATTTTTAAAGACTTTTTCTGGATCAGAGTATATACTTAGGAACAGAAGAAATAGTGATGCCTGCATATTATTAAAATCAGAAATGCAAAACCACTAAGAGAATAAAACTATAAGCAATAATAATAGAGTTATAATGCCCAGCAATAAATCTAAAGGATCATACTTGATCCAATTTATGGATTAACTCTAATTTGCTCAACCAGCAAATACTCTCATTGAAGGTCACTACATTTACCCCTATACAGGATGAAGGATGGTTTACAGAATGAGGACTGCTGACTGCTTACTCCAGACTGGACCTCTGAATAGTTCTTCTGTAACATCATCTCAGAACCGTCACTACTGGGGAAGAGGGTTTTCTAGCACAACTAATTGTAATGGTCTGTCCTCTACTCTCTCTCTCAGGTGCACCAGAACATTGGAAACAAGACTACTCTTCCTCTTGTATGGCCTTGTGCCTAGACACTTCAGTGATTTTCTAATTAGTCTGAGCTGCATGTTATTGTCATAGCCTCTAATCCTGAAAAGATCTTCTCTACTCTATGCCTGCAGTTTCACTATTAATGTTTTATTTATTTGAGTTAAGTGTTGCCCTTTCCCAACTGTCTTCATTTGAATGCAAATTTTACAGAAACAAATATCACATTAAATAAATATGAATATATTTGTTACATTTTTTTTTTCAAGAGAAACAGGCAAAATGAGAGTATTTAGTGCCTAGGATAGGAGGAAGACGTTTCTTTGGGGATAAAGCCTTAAAAATAAGGTTAACTTGACCTTTACGCCAGAGCAAGTGAAATTTTATAAAAAGATGGCATCGTCATCTTAAGCTACTGTTTGCAGCTTGGTTTTGGTTTTTACACCTCGTGGTACCATGGCCTTATTTCATTCCCTATTGCTATAGATCCATTTCAGAGTCCAATGAATAAATGCCACACTCTTTGCTTTCAGCTTATAGAACTGACTCAGCACCCTCTGAAGATACAGCCATCAGTTAGAGCCTACCATTTATAGGTATGAAGTATGTATTAATGAATATTAAATAATAAGATAAATTGGCAAGTAGTTGTTTTGATTCATGCAAGCTATAACATTTATATATACATATATATGTTTATGTTTTAGGGTACATGAATCACAATGCATAAGAATGCCTGCAATTTATCTTGATTCTTAATATTTATTAATGTATAATACTAATAAATTTTAGTACATGCACTTATAAATTTTTAATATATATTTGTACTGAGGGTGACTAAAGTGAGTAAATATTAGAAATAAAAAGAGCAAAATGATAAATGCAACTCCTTCTACACACTACTTAAAGTTTATTTTTTGAGTATGACAACCTTGCAATGTCAAAGAAGTTTTTAAACCCTTTTTTTCCTTTCCATGCCTGTTCTGTTTTCTGTTGGAGTAATTACAGAAATGCTGATATTTCAAGAAGAGCTGCAAATACTAAAGGGTAAATTAATCCAGACTTTGTGATCATTGCAGCTACTCTCCATAGTTTTTCAGTTGGTTCATCAATATATAACTCAAGTCACTCATCAATTATTATGTGTCTACTATATGCCCATAATTTTTATTAAACAAGGGTCAAAGAACATGTATCCACTCTTGTTGGTAATAGGGGCAATAGCAACAAAGAACAATAGCATCAATAGTAATATGTGTACCCCATTTTAGCTTCCAAAATGCTTTGAAACACATTATTGCCATAGATTCTAATAGCGACTAACCAGGGAGAAGGTCTTTATTATCCCCCATTCTACATGTAAGAACACTGGGAGTCCTGGGCAAAGTCACATGGAATTTAAGTCATGGAACTCACTAACACTCAAGATTTTTAAATCTTTATCTTGATTATTTGCACTAGGCTACCCAGCCTTTTTATAGCCATAGTAGCAGCATTCTATGTGAACCTAGAGGAAAGAAAAGTTAACCACATCAAAAAGAAGAGTTAAACATATCAAATTGATCCATTTGTTTTTCCTTTGTATAGGTTTTGCTTTTAATGTTTGATGGACAACAAATTCTTTACCCTCTAAAAGATGAATTAAAGAATGAGCCACTGACAGATATTTAAGATACCTATATCAGGTATAAATTTGCAAATTTCAGCTCTAATCTTTTTATACAAGACAAAACATAATTGGAGAAAGCATATTATTTTTGTGAGTAACCACATTTTAGTTGATAAAGTGTTTTAGAAGCCAAAGTTTAACCCACTTTTACATGTGTTGTCCAGAATACATATACACCTACAGAAGCACATGTTCACACATGCCTGTACTTGTGTACACATATGATCTTGAAATGCACAAAAGAACCTGTTGTTCTCAGAACTCTTGTAGAACTACCTTTCATTCACTTTCTGATTAGAATCCCCTAGAGGGTTGCAAAAGAGGAAATGTGTAGCTATCCTCCATTTGAACATATGGCTTGGCATTGCTTACAGTGACCTTGTGTTAGCTCCTAACCAGCTTTGCTTGGCTAGCCAGCCAGCCATTCTTGACTTCACTACAGTCATCAGGGCCTAATGCCTCCTTAATGATAACCTAGTCTCATCCCTGGCATGTTAATGACCTCACCTCAGGAGACAGCTTCACATCTTGGCTGAAACGCAAACTCCCTTAGCTTCAAAGATTAATCAGAAGCCTGCAGCTAATAATAGACTGCCCTTCCCACTCCCAATTTTAGTGCCTGATGACTGGAACAGGTTGATAAGTGTTATTATTGAGTCATGGACTTGGAATCATCCTCAAAAGGTCATTTAGTCAATCCCCTCTCCTAGAATAGTGCATTTAAGCCATCCCATTAGCCGACCATTCACTTAGAGCTGATTTGAAAATGCTTCTGTGTCCTGGATAGTCATGTCTGTTTTCCATTTGCCAAAAGTCAAAGAAGGGAGCAGAATCACACCTACAAGAGAACAAATGATAGTAAGCATCTAGATATTTATTTTCAGGCATTGTTGTAGCAAAATGAGCATCTATTGGCCATGGCCACAGAAAGCATATTGGTGAATGTCTATCCCCTAAGAATACAATCATGAGCTTTGAGATATGGAAGGGAAATATTATCCAATTTTCTTTCTTTCACTCAATTTATACATTAAAAAAAGAGAGGAAAACGAGAGCTGTAATCTCACAAAAGGAGATATTAATATGTTATTGTGAAGGTTCATAAGAAATAATATACCCTATATGAACACATGACCAGTGTTACTCCATACCATGTACAACGACAAGAATGGGATCCTAACTAGAATAAGTTATACTCCATGTATGTACAATATGTCAAAATATACTCTACTGTCATGTATATCTAAACAGAACAAATTTTAAAAAAAATAATGAACTAGGCACAGTGGCAAAATCTGTGAACTCAGCCACTCTCTTCAATCCCATGGGAGCTGAGGCAGGAGGACCACAAATCCTATACCAGCCTGAGAAATTTAGAAGACCTTGTCTCAAAATAAAATGAAAAATAGGACTATGGCTGTAGCTTAGGTGTACAGTACTCATGTGAGGCTCTGGGTTCAATCCCCAGTACCATGAAGAAAAAAACAAAGAAACACACAAAGAAACAAAGAATGACATTTCATATTCAAAGCACCTGTGTAGATTATTTGCCAATGTGGCCAAACAATGTCTCCTATCCTGGCCTATATTTGTTTTGTTTTTTGTTTTTTAAATATTTTTTTAGCTATTGATGGATCTTTATTTTATTCATTTATTATTTATATGTGGTGCTGAGGATGGAACTCAGTGCCTCACGCATGCTAGGCAAGCGCTCTACCACTGCGCTACAGCCCCAGCCCCCTGGCCTATATTTGTAATGTGACTTTGCAAACTTTCCCATCAAGAACTAGTGTTTACTTTCTTTGCTTTCAAATCTAGGCAGTCTTGTGACTTGCTTTGACCAAAAGAATTCAGATATCATGTGCTTCCTGAGCCTTGGCTTTCCAATGCCTTGCAGGCTTCCTTCTTATCCTCTTGCTGCTCTGAGATCATCCTGGAAAGAGGCCCAGTCCTCCTTGACATCGAATCACCACATGGAGAGAGTCCCAACCATTAGACATGCAAGTGGGGCCATCTGACAAGTGACCATCCAGCCACTCCATCTGCATTGTCTATAACAAGAGACATGAACTTCAGGGAAACCAACAGTAAGCCTCTGGTCAACACACAGAATTGGGAGATATAATAAATTGTTGCTGTAAAGGGTTAAAAAATAATGAATATATATTAAAAGGCTTCTTGATTTTTGACCAAAATAAAAATAAATAGCCAAATGAGTTGAAATACATATGTTTTGATGAGGGTGGTGATGTCAGAGTAGGCTCAATCTGAGTTAGGTCAACTTCCTCTTCAAAATCTCTTCTACCTGCTCTAGAAAACATGGTAGATAACCAATGATTCTCATGTATGTAATAAGATGTTGCTATTTCATCTCGTATGGTCATTTATGAAGGTTTATCACATGTTCATGTTGAAATGGGTTTGAAGATACCATTGATATCTTTTTTTTAATATTTATTTTTTAGTTGTAGGTGGACACAATATCTTTATTTTATTTTTATGTGGTGCTGAGGATCGAACCCAGTGCCTTCCGTGTGCTAGGCAAGCACGCTACCACTGCGCCATAACCCCAGCCCCCATTGATATCTTTTTTTAAAAATTTTTTTAATATTTATTTTTTAGTTGTAAGTGGACAGAATATCTTTATTTTATTTTTTTAATGTGGTGCTGAGGATCGAACCCAGTGCCTCACGCGTGCTAGGTGAGCACGCTACCACTGCGCTATAACCCCAGCCCCCCCATTGATATCTTAATGTACAAAAGTATGAAGTTAATAAGGAAGCCTTATTTGGTTAACACTGCAAATAAAAATAATTTCCCACTAAAAACATTCATCCACTTTTTAAAGATTTTCCTCAAGCACAGAGTAAATTGTCTCAGGACAGAAATTCATAGGTTCATTAAAACACATATAACCTTATTTTGCTTTTTAAGTGGCAATGAAGATTTCTGATCTTAGTTTCTCATCAAATGTCAGGAGTTATTATCTGTCCAAATACTAACTAACTCTGGGACCAAGGAGACCACTGGACCACTCCCAATTCAGTCCTATGAGTAGAAATAAATAAAATAAAATAAAATAAAAAATCTCAGAGCACTTATTTAACTTTAAAGTATTGACATATCTGTAGTTGATACTAATATTTGTTATATGTTGAATTGTGTTCACCTGAAATTTATATTTGGGGGATCTAACTAATAACCAGAATGTGATTTTATTTGCAAAAGTGCCTTACAAATGTAATCAAATTTAAAAAAGTCTTTAAGGAGGGCCCCTATTGAATATCACTGCCATCTTTATAAAAAGGGAAAATGTGGGCAGAAATAAGAACACAGAGAAGATAGTATGAAGAGATGCAAGAGGAAAGAAAATAAGGACTGGAGGATCTGTTCCTTAACAGTTTTCAAAAGAATTTAACCCTGTCAACAACTCTATTTTCGATTGATAGTGACACAATACATTTGTTTAAGACACTCCATCTATGATATTTTGATATAGCAGAACTAGGAAAATAATATAGTATTCATTTTATATTTAAAAAAATTCTTTCAGAGGAGATATCAGTGTCAATTGAAACTCTGGAAGATATTATTTCCATTCCCACTAATTTTCATGTATCCATATATCTCACCCACAAGAGCAAACATGGAACCAGAAGGAGTGATGGCTATACCTCTAGCCATGTCCCACATATTCTCTCTCTCACAGATCCATGCTTACCCTTTATGGCAGAGGCAAAGTATCTCTCTTTTACTCTATAGTACCTAAGATACTTTCCTAATAATGGAAGACATAAAGATTCTGAGGGAATATGAAGGGTGGCCAATGCACATTTTGCCCTAAACAAAGGAGAGGCTAGAAACCGAGATGATGCATTAATAATGTTTCCTGATTTTCCTCTGAGTACATTACCTTGGACTGTTCAATGTTATTATTGAATTGACATTCCCAATATGGACATCTAAAAATATGTTGAACTCATACACACCATCATTATACAATATAAGAAACACAAATTGCCATTATTCCAGATTTATCCCAGAAAGAACAAATTTTATTAGATGAGACCAAAACAAATCCTACCTTATATCTCATGACAAGTGATGGTTTCCCGAGGAAAGACAAAATATGAAAATATGGATGCCTTCTGGCATGTCAGCAATATCTTGGGCATGTGAGCTTTAGTTCTGTAGAAGCAGAAGCTAAGAGGAGGTTTATCATGAATGGGATTTCTGAAGAGTGTAGAGGAAAAGAGTTCAGAAAACAGGAAGAAAATGAGCAGAGTTAAAACACCATCCTCAGCCTAATCACATAGGAACTGTCTGAAGTCCAAATTATATATAATGCTGGGTTCTAAGTGAAGGCAGGGAAGCTGAGCTTCCAAATCCCAATAGTAGTCAGTCATTAGCCTTGGTTAGGAAGATATTTCTGACTTGCAGGTAAACTGGATCCCTCACACAAAGAGATATCACTGCAAGGACCACCACAAGCAGAACACATTGAAAACCAAATGGGTGGCGAGGTGGGGTGTGTGTGAAAATACAGATAGATAGAAATGAGAAAAGCAATTCAAAGGTACTGTGGGGACATGACAATTACTACAATGCCCACTGAATTGCCTTGTACTTTTTAGATTATTTCTAATTCTTTCCAGCTGAAATAAATGACAAAGTTATCATTATTTGAAATTTTTCTAGATCCATAGGCAAGGGACTCCTGCTAATTTCATGGTAATAATTCTATCCACATTTTATTTTTGCTTTCATTTTGGCTGTATCCGTTTTCACATGTAAGAAGTAAGTCAAACATCTGTGCAAGATTTAAAAACAACATAAAAACAATAGTGTACACAGGACTCATATAAAGAAGGAGAGCATTACCAGCACCTCAGAATGACATGTGTACTTCTTCAATCACATCCTTCTTCTTCCCTAGAAAAGATACTGCTAGGCTGATTTTTCTGTTCAAAGGTGCTATCATTCTCTTTAATTTTATCTAAATTATCATTTGAGTCCAAACGGATGAATTGTTTTATTTGACATTCTTTTGAACATGGTCTAATTTGAACTACACAATGTGTAGTCTCTCATAACCTGCTATTTTGATCGATACTGTGTTTTTAAGCTCTCTATCTGGAGGTGGCCCACATTCTCCTTTGAATGTGCCTCTGCTTTCCTAAATAAACATGTCTATCACTTTGACTAGAGTGAGTTAAAATTCTTTTCCACTGATTATGCTAAAGAGCCCTGGTGGTCCTGAGTTGAGTTCCCTCTTCTCTCCTGAACTCTAGCATCCTTCTTTGGAGACACCTCTTCCCTTGTGAAACATCTTGGTGTCCTATGTGGACCTCTTTGGTGGCATTGACTCTAGTCTTACAGGTCTGGGATCTAATGACACCACAAAAAGATTTTTTTTTTAATTCTATTTAAATGAGCCACTGGAGGATCTATAAGTCCTGTACCAAGGTGGAAGCTTGTTTGTTTCCTCATTTGTGGTGCTTTGTTGTTGTTTTTAAGTTAATTTCTTTCATGTTAGTGTATTTTTTCTTTAACATTCCTTATGTGAGTTATTGTAGAAAATATTTTCTCCCCCTGTGCTCAGATAGATAGTCTCTATGTCATCTAAAACTGCTGATTTTGTCATTCCCATTTAGTTCTTCCATCCACTTGTAAATGTTTTTTGTTAAATGATTATTTCTTTACATAGTTAAAGAAGCTCTGATTGTTCTCACACATAAATTATATCATACAGTAAGATCTCCCTTATACCAAATTGCACAAACTGAAGCTATGTTTCAAAATACCTTATCCTTCCAGAATGATGAATTGCACCTCTGTTATCTCTCCTGCAATCCAGTTTCTCAACTTAAAAGAACAGAACTGCCAATTCCTGTCTGTACTTTGTGTATTTAGTAAGTTAGGCAGTTGGTTAATTATTTTCTACTTCATCCAGAGAGCATTTATGCATGCTTTCCTTTCAGGTATATTCTTGCTAAAAAAGCCAATTGAGAATTCCATAAAGCAAAGGAGAATTAGAAGTGAGAGAACTGATTAAGGGAAATGCAAAGCCTACTATATAACTTTATAGAGATGAATGAATTTTGTATGCAATTTTGATTATTCTTTTACACACACACACTATCATCAAAGACAAGACTAGTATATTTTTGTGTTATTTCAAGAATTGAAAGGATGTAGACAAAGAAGTCAGAAAGGATTCTCTTCTCTTCATTCTGACTTAGATTCAGTAGTTGTTACCATACACATTAACTGACTACATTATTGCTTATCATTCTGTAAACCAGTAGAATTCATATAATGAATAGTTTCCAGTTGATATTAGCAGGTCTCCTAATCAGTCATGTAGATGAGCTATAAAGTCATTGAATTCATTTTTAGAGACCTAAACAATGACAAATCTTTGCCCCCCAAAGCATGAAATGTGTAATGAATGAGTAAATGAAAGCATGGAAAGATGAATACTAAATAGCTATAAAAGAGCGGGCCAGCACCACCTGAATTAAACTGTATATAAGCAAAGACCATCTACCCAATTTTCAAGGTTATTACTGCTACCAAATATTCAAGGAATAAAGCTTTTCTTTTTAGAGCTCTCACTATAGTAGTTTCTTTCTTTTCTTTATTTTTTACAAGAAAACTTTTATTTTTTAAAATAATTTATATTGAATCTTGATATTTTGGCATAGAGTTCATTTGATTTTGGAGAAGAGAAATAAAATAGTCCACAGGAATAAAGAAAAGAGAATATCTTAACCCAGTGCCTCTTCAATCCTTTTTGTTTCTTCAGATTCCAGAGTATCCAAGTGCTTATCATGACTATTATTACTTGTTTCATCTACTGTATGCTTATCAAACTAAGTTTCTCTGTCACAGCTGGAACAATCAAGACTTCTTTTGTTGCTTATAATAAATAAATACTCAATTGTGAGAATGTCCTTAGGGAAAGTTCATTAAAAAAGAAATGAAAATGCTGAGAAATAAATGGTTATTGTGATTGCACTTGTTTTGATATAATATGCAAAAATGTAATTTGGTTCCGTAATGTCTGGAATGCAAAGAAAAATTTAAGATGGAGAAATGGAAAAGATGTTGCATTTATTATGTTATTTCAATTATCATTTTGTTTCCGAGGGTGGGAGAATTTAGATTCAAAACACTATTTTGGAAGAAAATGTGAATGTAGCTAACAGGGGAGAAGAGTGAAATACACAAATAGGAATATTAAGTGATAAATAGATCAAATTAGGAACTTCTCTAGTATTTCTTGACAGATGCTTTTTCAGATTTAATGCCTACATGCTTGGATTTTTCTTTGTTTTGTTTAAAGTCTCTATTGGCAGCATTATTCTGCCGTTTCCCAGATTATTTTGCCTTCTCCTTGTTTTGGCTCAATGACAAGTAACAATTAACCAGTCAGGGAACATTGTAATAGAGATGCGAATAGCTTGAGGTAAGTGCCTGACATCAGAAAACAATTCTCTAGGTAAAACAATTCCTTTTCAGGGATTCAGGATAGAGGAATGAAAATTAAATTTGCTCTTCCCCAGATTTAATTCCCTTTACTTGTCCTCGTTCCTCAAGTTATTTTCTCTGTTATGTCTCCAATGTGGATTTACACACTCATTTTCTTTTTCCTGAAACCATCTGAATGGTAAGGAAAGATAGAAGTAAACAAAGAAAACAATTAAAGCAAATAGATGGTATAAGCCAATGTGCTAAAGAGTGGAGGAAAAAGAAAGATGAATGGATGGCAAAGAGACTGGCAAGGTGGATCACAGAATCCAGAAGTTAGGACAGGCCACTGAAAGTTAGCAAGGGCAGGAGAGGAAAGGAATTTAAGATCATTGCTCTTGCCACTTTCCTATGCACCCTGATAGTTAATCCTCAGTAACTTTTTCACCTATTTCTTGAAATATAACCCTTATTAATTGTCATCAAGTATCCAGTTTAGGGTAATATAGGCAAGTGGGATGGCACTAGATTTAAAAATGTACACACACACACACACACACACACACACATACAATCCAAAAGGCAAGAGTACTTTGGTGAGAGGATTGGGGAACTATGTGATTATCTGATGATCCTGGGAAATTTTAATCAATGGTTTTCAATCTTTTTGGTTTTAATTTCCTGGACACATATTCTTAAAAGTATCATAAGCCATACGATGTAGAGAAATAGAAATTGAAGAAAAGTGATAGAGACCAAAGAAAGAAAACTAAAATAGAATAGACCCAAAAGATGTATGAAACATTTATTCTTTATACAATACTGTGCCAAGGCTTAGGATGTGTTTAGATGGTGGAAGAGAAGAGTAAAATGCATACATTCTCTGGTTCCAAGGAAATTACAACTTAAGATACAGCATACCTCAATTATTTATGAGTAGATATCAAACTTACTGGGCAAAAGTGAATGAGAGAAACTACAAGAAATTGTGCAAAGAGAAGATAAATGATTCCTGACTGGCACAAGAAAGGAGAGAAGACAAAATTTATTCCTGGAGTGTTAATGTTTAGATCAGGCATGTCCCCCAAAAGCTGATGTGTTAAGTACTTGTTATCCAATGCAATAATGTCCAGAGGAGGGGCTTTAGAAAAATGATTAATCCATTCGATGCTTTAATAATCTGAATGGAACATTGGGAAGTGCAACCTAATCAGAGGAAGTAGGTCACTGGGAGAGTACCTTAGAAGGATATATCTTGTCCCTGGTCCCATTCTCTTTTTACCATGAGTTGAGCAGATTTCTTGCACCATACCCTTCCTCCATGATGTTCTATCTCACCTCAGGTCCAAAGCAATGGAGCCAACAGACCATGGACTGAAATTTATGAAACCATGAACCAAAATAAACCTTTCCTTCTCCAAGTAGCTGTTGTTAGATATTTTGGTCACAGTGACAGAAATAACAGAAAACTAATACAAGAGATAAGGAAAAAGTAGCATAATGAAAAAGTGAAAAAAAAATGTAATGCACATTGTTTTGAAAATAAAGAGAGCAAAAGATTTAGATTAATAGAGTTGATTTGAGTTTGAACCTTTTTTAGAAGTACCCCACTAGAACATGCCAATACCTTGGAGGGGAGAGGGAAACATTCTGTCAAATGACAAATGTAGGCTGGCATAGATTTATTTGTTCACTGTGTTTGATCAGTGGAAAGGTTAAGAAGATACCATCTTAAAATGGATAATGTAAAAGATTATTTGTTCTGTTCACATTTAAATAAATTCAAAGGAGCTAAGTCAGTTACTTGGTTTATATTATTGAAGAAATTCTTGATTGTACTAGAAACATTCTTTTTGGATTGCTTGGTGAAGCCCAGTTATTTTCAATGAATGTTCTACTTACATGTTCTACTTGCTCTGAGTATGACTTCTCCTTCCTCACATATGTAGAGTAAATGTTTTGAAAAGTTCAGATCACCAGAGCTAGTTATTTATTTGCTATATGAGCACTTTACACTTCAATCTATAGTAACATCAATATCTGCAGTAAAATGAACTCCAATAGTCCTCTTTATTCTTACAGCTTACATTCCAAGACCTCCACTGGATGCCTAAAAGTTCAGATAGTATCAAAATCTATGGATACTATGTCTGTCATAAAAGTACATGCCTATGATAAGTTTAATTTTAAATGAAGCAAAGTAACATATTAATAAAAATAATAAATCATAAAATTGAGGAATTATAACAATAAATTAAATTCAAAGTTACGTGAATGTGATTTTTTCCCTTGAAAAAGCCTAGAAAAATATTAATATTTTTGGACCACAGTAGTCTGTGAGTAAACGAAATTTTGGAACATGAAACCACGGATAAAGGGAATTACTGTGTTTAAAATTACAAACCAGGGGGATCTCGGCAAGATGGCGGCTTAGAGGGACGCAGCTACCAGTCTCGCTAAACAAAAGACCAGAAACCGCGGTACAACCTTCTCCCACCCAGCGTTTGGACAGTTCGGAAGGAAATTTCACTCACGCGGGTAAGCAGAACCAGCAGCCCTAGACACAGCGCGACTCCGGCGGCTGTGGCCGAAAGCGGCCCGGGGCAGCGTGGCTGCAGGAGGCGGTCCCAGCTGCTCCGCTGGGAGCCATAACTCAGGACTCCACTCCAACAGCTGAGGCCCAAAGCGGCCCTGGGCGTGTCTGTGAGAGACAGTCCCAGCGGCTCCTCCACTCCAGCAGCTGAGACCCAAAGTGGCCCTGGTCACATCTGCAGGAGGCAATCCCAGCGGCTCCTCCACTCCAGCAGCTGAGACCCAAAGCGGCCCTGGTCGCATCTGCAGGAGGCAGTCCCAGAGGCTCCTCCACTCCTGCAGCTGAGGCCCAAAGCGGCCCGGGCGCGTCTGCGGGAGGCAGTCCCAGCAGCTCGGCCGGGAGCCATAACTCAGAACTCCACTCCTGCAGCTGAGGCCCAAAGCGGCCCCGGG